>OY751326.1:26580887-27097018 GCA_963564715.1 Catocala sponsa
TCAGCTCAGTGGTTACGGTTTTACCTCGAACCGAGCGAATGGATTTCCAGAAGAACTTTGCATTGGTCCGGCAATCTTCAGATAATCTTCTATCAAACTCGTCTTTCAATTCCTCTTTTTTCCTTTTAATTACATCGATAATAACATAACGGCATTAATCTATGTACATAATATATGAAAGAAGACGAGTTATATGAAGTACTTCATATTCACCCACATCTTGCTCACTTAAAGATCTTCTTGTAGTTAGTTTGAATTTACTTGAGATTGGCAAAGTTTCAGTGCAACTCGGTTCATAGCGGACATCAGACGCAGAGTAAACGATCCTTTCAGTTTCATGTCTTATCTAGTTTTGTTGCACATTGTTTTGCGGAGTTAACATACACGGTAACTCATTTAACTTGTTAGTTAAGAAGTACGCCTTTCTACGGTGAATCTTTATCTCACGATGAGATAACAAGTTATACTTATCTTAAAAAGTACTGATTCTGAAACTAAAGGTCTGAGCAAAATGCAAGATTCCATTCGTAAATTTATTGACAAACGATACGAAATTTTCTCGATTCTTGTATTCGTTATTAATGGATATCGAATAATACTTCGTTCTGTCTGTCTCGATTCCAAATATGCGGACAAATATATATTTTATTGATCTATGCTTATTAAAAAAATATTTACACCAATTAAACCACATTCTGTGACAGCCGACTAAAGCACACATAATTATGTCGTAAAAATTAAATGCGATCGATAGCGATCGCTTTAATATTTAATAAAGCACTAGCGCAAGTGCTTTTATATTGAATGTCATAAAGTTCATTGTTAAAACGTTATCGAATTAAATTTGGCGACTAATCGATGTATAGGCGGGCCTCATAGGGTATTAATTAATATACATACTGTAGTCGACGAGGTTTCGTTAATGTGTTGTGACCCGTTGTAGAATTTGTTTGTTTACGGTTATGATTACAATATAGTAGTATAATCCTCTGCGTTAACAATTATATGTGAAAGGTGATGTAGCCAATTAGCTTACTAAACAACTCTCTTTTTATATAAAGATTTAATATTTTAATTTGTGAAAATATATATTTATATATATATTTTCGTGTATAATTGCGAATTTGTATTATTGTTACATTTGTTAGCAAACCAAAATAAATAAATAAACTTTCGCATGTTTGTGTTGTAAGCAGCGATAGCCTAGTGGGAAACCGTTGGACTGCCACGCAGATGTCTCGAGTTCGATCCCAAAGCGCGCATCTCTGACTTTTCGAAGTTATGTGCGTATTAAATAGTAAATTATCGCTCAGTTTAACGGTGAAGGAAAAACATCGTGAGGAAACCTACATGTCTGAGAGTTCTCAATAATGTTCTCGAAGATAATTATGTGAAGTCTGCCAATCCGCACTAGGCCAGCGTGGTAGATTATGGCCTAACCCTTCTCATACTGAGAAGAAGCCCGTGCCCAGCAGGGACATTTTAATACAGGGCTGATATTATTATTATAATATGTTTGTGACAACAAGGTTCAAAAGTAGTCAATGGAACGAATAGATTGTTTTCACTGAGTTACATTTGTATATAAGTGTGATTTTATATACTTTTTGCCGAAGTTTCCACTATAACGGGCAGTTAAAAATCTTTTATCTGAGCTAGGCGTAGCCGGGTACATAATAAATAATTGCATTTAATTAATGGAGTGATTTCGGCCTTGCACGTTTTACCTAAGGATGCGTGGGAACATGAAAAATATACAAGGAAAAGTCCACAATGATTACACTATCTACGACGTAGGTACCTACAACGGGGAAATTGTCATATCTCGTGATGGAGTTATTGAGTTACGTGACTGTTCGCTATCTATTAACATATTCGCTACAGCGAGCAGCGGTAACAGTTGGGACAGTAGATCAATTCTCATTAAATTACAGCAGGACCTACATGTGAATATTTGTTTACGTTTATTTTTACAGTATTCAATTCATAGTTAGACTTCTGTTACCTGGAAGAGCAAGAAATCACTACAATAGAGATATGGTACGATTGCGTATAGTTGATTTTTCTAGTCACTGCCTACCTCTCGATTATTTCAATAGCTCTTAATATCAATTAGGTAATTTTAAATTTTGTGTGTAACGGATTTATAAGTTTTACATTAGTATATATCACTAGCTTCATATAGAACGTTTCGTTTACGTCGCTAACTATTAGATAACGTACATACATAGCCTTACGCCTGTCTCTCGCAGAGCTAGGCAAATAATACAGATTTTCATTTGATTCAAAGTGTAAAAAGTTTTTGATTACTTTGTCTAAACAGATATATGCCGGTAACTATAACTGCTCACAATTTTAAATAAACATATTGCAGAATTTAAACTATTAATTTTCTTTTATTATAGTATATTTTTTTTGTAATGGCCAAGTCTACGTTAAAGTGCCATCGTTAATCTAGAACGCAAAATATTTCAGATACCAATCAAACTGGATTAACCAAACATGCCTATGCATTTATTTAGGTACCTTTTATTAGAGATCCCACATTCGGAAATGTATTTCTTTTATTTACAATAGCTTTTTATTAATCCTTTCAACTCTTGTATGCATTTTGCAGTGTTTGTCCTAGTTGTGAGCTACGTCGCACTTAAATATGCCTGGCGCCTTTTAATTAGCGTAGTTGCATATATCTGACTGCGCTGGTGTCCTATTTTGTTAAGTAAATACACTTTTATTCATGTAAATTAACGACATGCCATATATTATTTTTTGTTATACTTTCTAGTACAATCGTTATGTTAATTTCTACTCAATTGAATCAATTGTAAGTTGTTGTTGAGAGGTTCGTTACTACATAAAGTTTGTTATTAACTTCTGCTTATATAAATAGGATTGGTAGACCTTTTTATAACGTTATGTAGACAATGTGATATGGTAATGAAGTAAAATATCAACCTAATATAATTACACGGATGGTGTAGTGGTTTAAGTGGTCACCTCGCCCTTGCTACTGTGTCACGTGTTAAGTTCGAATCCAGGTTCGATCCCAACACGGTCAATAGTTTGGTTAATCATTCCAGTCAGTTATTTTTGTGTGCGTTGCTTGTGCATGCAGATCTCCGCCACAGGACGTTGCGGTAACCTGTCATTAAAGCGAAAATAATAGAAGCTTTATAAATATTGTAGAATCCTAACAATGTTCTTGCAAACCTAATACTTAAATAAGTTCGCTCACATTATTAAATAAAAAAGAACTTCATAAATTTTCTTAAGAATATTTTAAGTAGCTGTTCAAAGCTATTATTTATGTTACAGGTATAATTTAATCTAAGAAAATCGTTCAGGCATGCCTAGTACACGATTTTTTTAGTTAAGATGTTGTATCTTTTAAAATCCCTGGTCCTTACGGCACATTGAATAAATAATGAAGGCTCTTGTTCTACGTCATGCCTCACGAAAATTTTACGAGTTTTGCTACAGAAGGCGTTAACTACACGGAGTGAAAATATGTTTTTAAATATTGGCAATTTCCATTTCGAGTTAATTTAATATTTTCTTCTGTGTAGTCAAACTAAACACTTAAATTATTTAAAGTTTAAACATTAAGCATTTTAAGGTATATATATATATTATATAAACCTTAAATAACCTTAAATATGTATATTTTAAAAGTTTAAATCTTTAAAAACTTTTGTCTTCACTTTTAGTAGATTTATATTTTATAATACCGTAATATACCTATATAAATTTAATCATACCGTAACATATTTCTTAATATATTTTTCTATCTTAGCAACCTTGACACATATTGTCACAATCGTTTCATTGTCCTGAAATAGTTAAACCGAAATACCTGAGCTACTGTAATGAGAATGGAAGCATCGTCTTTTACCATTTTAGTTCGGGTAGTAGTCATAATATTCGGTAGTCGTAATATCGTTCTGAAGTCATAAATATTGTAGATACTAACTTTGTTACTAGTGTTAGCACAAGATTACAGGTATATAGCGCACAATCTTTCAGGCTCTAAAGGTGACGTACCATACATTATTTTGTACACCCCTGTCTCCCGTTATGAATTACAGAATAAAATGAGGTAATCTGTGCAAAGAACTAAACAAATAAATATATATTATAAATCTATATTTATGCCGAGTGGACGTGGCATAAACATTGTGCAATATTGTGACTGTCCACAAAATGTATTAAACTCTTTAATAGGCTTAAGGCCTGGTCAAGTTATTGGGAGGGATTTATGTTATAAATTGACTAACTTATTCCCAGCTCGCAGAAATCTTACGGGCACATTCACCGAGATAGAAGTAGGTACCCTACATGTCAATCTAGAATTTAGTTTAAATATGTTCCATGTTTACTCGTAATTGACTAACTCAAATCCAAACATCTTCACCAAATTTTGCGCATTTATAATATTAGTAGTCGAAATACAAATAACAATGGAATGTCAACATATTAACTATTTTTAAAATAAAACGCTATAAATAGTAAAAAAATGATGAATAAGTTGGTATTGAATAATGAAAACAATAATGACTGAGAGTAATAAATTGTTAGCTACTAGGTGGGTGCCCGTGGCTTTGCTCGCTCTAGACCAGTACCTACCTACTATTTTATGGATGAAAGGCACCCTATGTCCTTTTATGTATTCTTGATAACGTTCATGCAAAATTTCATGATGATTGGTCGAGTATTTAAGGCATGAAAGCATAACAAACAAACGCAAATTTGCATTTATAATATTAGTTAGGATGAACGACACAAATTAATGTCCCTTCTGGGGATCGCGTTCGCAACACAATGTATTGATAATGACGAAGTTAATACAATTTTCGCCATCCCAGTGTCGACATGAGCGAGCCAAACGTATCGATATTTGGGGCGTGAAGAACTACTGAATACCATTTGAAATAGAGCGAATTGGTTGCAAGTATTGGCGGCATACGAACGATATTAGTGGATATTGTATAAGATTTGTCTATTAACGTGACAAATATAAATTAACATTATATGTGTATAATTGTTTAAATTATATGCATAGTACTTATGTAGGTACACAAGGCAGTTTAGCAACTAAGCCATACATAATCTAAAGCTTGAATTTACCTATATTTGTATTATGAGATTTTGTTCCTTCTTCAAGTCGAGAATGAACAAAAAAAAGTTAAAAAGTAATATACAATATAATAGCGTAGGAGCCATGTCTTCATTTTGAAATTCAACCAAAATATGTTCAGACATGAGGATACTTTTAAAATAATACAACGTCAATGTCCAGTAGATTGTACTTTACTCTCTACGTAATTTTAGTAGAAAATAACGACGGATTCTCTTGATATTTTAGGATTAGTTAAATTAGTACGTTCGACCGTTAACTTTGTTACCAATTAAAAACCTAGTACGGACGGCCGCCCTCCTCAAATTGACTAAATGTCATCGTTCTATATCGTTACTGTATCGTTTTCGGTACACAATTAAACATACTCAAGTACAAATTAAAATTAAACTAAACAGGAACCAAAACGACATCAAAATATTGTTTCTTGACAAAGGTATCGGCTGCGATTACTACGCTTGCGACAAATATAGCACTTACTATTATGAACCTCAAGAATGCTTTAAAATGTTAGGCCACGTGGATCATGATATAAGTAATTTTGGAATGTATTTACTTACGGCAGATACTTCCAAAAATGTGTTTTTATGTACATAATTAGTAGCCACGGATAACGTAGAAATAACATCATTTTATTGACTAAGCTAGATAATAAGCAATGTACGAGTACATAACGCGCAGTAGAGCCTATTTTGTGGCAGATGTGTTATATTCTCATTGAAGATTTCTACATCTTTCTTTAACTTGATTTGTTTCGCTGATTAAGTCATTTTGTGTACTATTAAATATACCACGCAGAAATACTATAATAACATAATCAAAAATGTAATGCACACGTCTTGAAAAGACAATTTTAAATGACATCAAAACATCAACATTTACTCACGTGACTCTACCTGTGTAAATGTTACTATATATTGTATGTAATATAATATATTATTATGTTGCCTCGATTTCACATTTGTCCCTGAAAATACAAAGGGTATATTTCTGCCAAGTAATAGCAAATAGGCAGCAGCCCTATCCTGTACTTATTAAGAGAGACGTAAACATAGCTGATAATTATCAAAGCGATATAACTCTACTTAATCCTATGGGTAGATACAAGCACCGCTGCCTGTCCATTGAAGGGGAGCGAGGCTGCAGAGCGAAGAAACGGAGAAATATTAACCAATAGGATTGCATACTGGAGCGGAGCAGAGATTTTATGCAATCCTATTGGTTAATAATATAATTATATTTCTCCGTTTCTTCGCTTTGCAGCCTCGCTCCGCGTTGACACAGGCTTCTTTACTATCTTCACCTTGTCTATAATCATGACAAGTTTTTAATACTAACAGAGTTTGAGTACCAGTAGTTCCTAATTACTACTTTATCGACCTCATGGCATAAGCTTATGCTTATGGTTGCTACCGGTCGTAAGGTGATGGGTTAAGCAGTCTTATTAAATTTTTTGCTTGTAAATACTCAGTAGTAGTAAGGAGACCGGTAAAGTGCTCAGATAAAGACTAAAATCATTAGTTAGGTATGCATGTAGGTGTGCAATATACCATAGCTTACCCTCTCGAGAATATAAGGATGAGACAATATTATTTATTCAATGCATTTTTTGCACTCGAATACAAACGCTTTTTATGGTTCCTTTGTCATTAACTAAAGAAATAACTTTTCCTTTATTATATTATTAAGCACGCTAATTTATTAGACTTTTGTTTATACTCGACCTTTAAGAGGCTCAGAAGAAATTTTGTTTGTTTAGACGATGCGGCCGGACAGCTAATAACAACCATAATTATTCTTTGAGCCCGTCATGGCTCGAACGTGATTTGTATACAAAATGTAAACCACCCGAAAAAACGTGACAACATTAACGCGAGCACCTATTCGACACTCGAACTACATAATATATTCTACATCTACTTAATCCTTTTACATGTGCCTAAATAGGGATTATTACTGTGTCACAGGATACATTAAAACATTACCATAACAGACACAAAGAACGCCCAGTAAATTATGTGGATCACACAAATTTCTAGTTCGTATGATAATCGAGACCATAGCACTTCTTGCACTTCCCACAAAAGCGAGTACCTACATTAACACCTGCACTTTCCGTGCAGTCAAACTTCCTAATTGGTCTGAGATGTCTGTTATACGATTACCACACACATATTTTGCGTAAAATAAAGTAATATTTTAATCTCTCGAGCCTTAATGTCCCGTGTTTAGCTTTGAGATAGTTTGTCAGCAGTTTCAACATAATATACATATCCCCGCGCTATATCCCCGAAGGGAATGGCAGAGACCTGTGATTACGCTATTAATGGAGCCAGCCTATTGTTCTCCTCCAGGCACAATTCCAGATTCTATACTGCTACTGAAAATGTATGGATAAAGACATCTAATATCACTTTACCTAACCAGAAATCGCATTGAACACATTTTCTACCGCTGCGCGACCATTATTACAATCAAAATACTTGAAATAATAAAGCACTTATTTTATGTGTAGATCCTAATCCTAACTAATATTATAAATGCGAATGAGAGTATGTTTCTTTATTTGTTACGCTTTCATGCCTTAATTACTTGACCGGTCATCTTGAACTCTTGCATACACGTTGGTAGGAGAACAGAAAATGACATAAGGTACCTTTTTTTTTTTTTTAATGAATGAATGAATGTTTATTTCATAAAATTAGGATACAGTACACAGCTTAAAGTAACATTAGTTTTTACAATAATGTAGGTATGTACTTAAACTACAGTTACGAAAATCGATGTAACTTAACAAAATTATAAAAGCAAATAAGTATTCAAATAGCAGCTTAACAATAAAACAATTAAGATCTAATGCGTCATACATCGTAGCTATGCACATTTAAAGATTTATGATATTATAAATGACAATAGCGGTATACAGAAACAAATGTTCTTCACCTCCCGTGCTAGTCGAGACTGTGTTACGGCAAGGTAAGATTCTCGCACCTTACATCCAGAAAAAATACTGTTAGAAACCTAACTAAAGCTACATTTACGCGATCGAAGCCGCGGGCAAAATCTAGTGTGCAATACATGACAAAATAGTTAATGTTACCATTTGACTATTATGGCACGGTGCTGCTCGTTTTATTTTAATTATTAGCTGTAAAAGTGCTTCTACAGATGCGGCTAGTTATTTTACGGATATCTATCAGGTTTTTGTATAAAAGCGTCGTATGGAGATTTCTTGCCATTGAGGGAAATAAAAAAGTCTGAGATGGTTGTTTTATTCGTCTTATTAAGTCTCACCAGGTATTAGTTTCTAATTCAGATGACATACTGCTATAGCACTTTTACTTCAACTGCTCCATCATTACTGGTAACCCGTAACACAGGTATACCTATTTCGGGCACCAGTCTCTCACAAATAAATGTCTTGTTCTATTTATTAAAGCCAATACTCTACAAACATTTGTGATGAGAAAATAAATTATTTATTATTATTATATCTCTATCACAGGTAATTTTCTAACATTAGAAAAATACCTGGCCCTCTGGTAGGCTTATACGGAGACGTGGGTTCAACGTGAAGAAGCCCTTCGAGAGTTTTAATCTAAAGTGGGATGGGACACCTACAAACATTAATAATATATTTTTATAAAACTCATATTATTTATTGACTTAAAACTAGGCGGTTGCATACACTTACCTACAATAGGGAATTGTTGTAGTAACCAAAATTAGGCTTCATTGCGGTCATTGTGAAATTAGTAATATTATTTATTTCAAAACTTTTATTTCATATATATATTATTAATATTGACTCACGTTTAGGCGAATGTTATACATTGATATTAAATTTCTTTATATTGATTTTGTCGCCATAAATATAAATATAATAATTAGTATATAAATAGTTTTAATAATTTAAATTGCTTAAATTGTAGTAAAGTTCAATAATAGTAGTGTGTCATATTTTCAAAATGATGTAATGACAGTAAAATAAACAATGTGACAAAAACTGAGTAATATAATATAAGAACGACGCCTATCTCCAGTTATATTAATAACTAGCTGACCCGCGCAACTTCGTCTGCTTCACATAAGAGCATTTTCCTAGCTTTTGCAACATTTTTCATTTATGCTCCGCTCCTATTGGTCGTAGCGTGATGTTATATAGCCTATAGCCGTCCTCTATAAATGGGCTATCCAACAATTAAATATTTTTCTAATTTTACCCGTAGTTCCTTAGATTAGCGCGTTCAACCAAACAAACAAAATGTGAGTGAAGTAGGCGCGTGAGCGCTCCCGCCTTCTTATAAATGCAGCGGATGGCCCTTTCGCGCGTTTTAAACAACAATCAACCGTATAGCCGTACCCATACTGGCGCGGCGAGATTTGGAAGTTTTATTTCATGTATATCTTGTGTGTTTATAAACCGATTTTTATAATTTTTTTTTTATAAAATAAATATTAAAGTGTACTTTTTGAATATGGGAGTTTGATAAAGATATATCTATGTGAAATACAATATATTTATGTATTTAATACACTTTGAAGAAATGCCTAACGATTAAACACGTTATTGTGGCTAATTTTTAAAAGATAGATATATATTATTGAGAACTTTTTTGTAGATCTTTTGAAGACCGTCATCTTTGTGATACATACTTTTGGTGTATGATCAACGTATGCGAGGATAAGAGCTCGAAAGCGCATTTTCGTCCGACTTGCTTCAAATTTATCGTCACTGCTCAGCTCCTATGTGTCTTAGCGTTATGTTATATAGCCTATAACCTGCCCAGGAGTATGGACTACAATCGTACCAAGTTTGGTTAAAATCCCTTCAGTAGTTTTTGACCCATGCGTGCATATACAGACAGACAGACAGACAGACAAAAAATTTACTGATTGCATTTTTGTCATCAGTATCGATCACCATTCATCCTCCAATATTAATTTTGAATATATATTCAATGTACAGAATTGACCTCTCTACAGTTTTATTATAAGTATAGATTTATACTTTATCAATTGAGTATTGACAGATATTTTATTTCATTCGCATTTGAAACTTACGCCTTTATTCTATGTTTTTTCTTATCATAAATGATAACCACGGAAGGGACGTTATCTTAATTTATTTACATTTACGTTGTCACAACTTCGGAGCGAAAAGCATTATAGCATTATTTTATGTAGCCTTTTCCCATAGAATTTAATTTATCTCTTTCTCCCGTTTCTCCCATTGTATGCGGAAATAAATACTTGGGAATGAATACTGTGTGGTTATTGGACAATAGTCTGTAACATTGAATATAAATGTTTGAACGCCAATTAGGAAAGTGTTTTTGCTCCGAGTTTATTGCTTCGCTTTATCCTAGTGTAATCTAGTTTTTCCAGGGATTGAATGCTGGTCGATCTTATCATGATTGTTTTGTAGTGATATCAATTTTCCACAAGTCTTGGCTAAACACTACATAATACTTCTTATTTCGCAAGCATGTGAAACTGTTGGTCCTGTACCTGATCTCTTTACGTTGGCATTTAAAAAACTCATTGGACTGTGAGAGATAAAGACAATAGCGGGTACATTTGTGTTTGTGCAAACTAGCAAGATTGGTCTCTATGACCAAAAATCAACTTGGAGGATATTATTTTTACGTATAGCATGTAATCGATATTAATACCAGTCCATTTCTATAGTCATAAGTGTGGACGACAGCCGGCAACCGCCAAAACGAATCAAGGTGTTGGAATTGTTTTGGCGAGTCGGAAAGGAATCGTATCAACTACAGGGTTACCGGTTGACACGTTGCTGATATTTAGAATGGCTGTTACAATAATAAAAACGTCAGTCAATTGTCGGCTACTGATCCATGTAATAAGGCGTTCACACTTATATGGTTTGCAATTGGTTTGTCAATGTACATTTCAGTGGAGTATAAATACTACGATGGCGGTAGTAAATACAACTGCTTGATAACTGTTTTGATGTTCGGGTCGGACATAGTGTTATTGGCTTTTTATCATGAACTTCTTAGTAGCAGCACAAGGCCAAAGACTGTACCCTGTAGATGGCAGTAGTGCATACGTATACGTTACGTGTGTACGTTAGACCTAAAGACATAGCTAGCAAAATGTGGGAGTCATACAGCTTTGCCTATCCATTCGAATGATCGAATCATTCGTGATCGCGTGACACTATGTAAATGTGAAAATACCAGTGTAACTTATTCGTTAAAACCGGTGTACGCCATGGATAAAAATCCATGCCGTATAACATACACAGCACAGCGTATTGTGACATAATAAATTGCAATTGTACCTCGACACCAAAAATTTTAATCATAGAAGTGCCCTGCAATAGGTATATTGAAATAATTATGGGCGCCTTTCTGGATACAATGTTAACATGTCGTCTGAATTATAAATAGAGTATCATCACGGCCACGCATATTTAAATTGTACACTATCGCTCAGTCTAATGTGTGAGATCAGTCTTTTTAACGTAGACACTTTTTCGTGCGATCTAAGTACGATGAGACCACTTATAATCTAAATATAATACACTTTTTTGTGGTTTAAAAATTACAGCTTCTACTCTAGATATTAATCCTGTGTCGTGAGCGACTTTACAAACATTCAAACAACGAATATTTCGAACACCCAAACTCCGCACATAACACGCAGTACAGCGGCAGTGACAAGGCGACCATTTCAAGGCGCTCTGCGTGCAAATTCTCGATACTAGTTATTGTATAAAGTCTAGAATGGTCTATCCTATATACAAGCTTATGTAAGATTATACAGGTATCGTCGTAATCTGGCCATTGAGTCAGTATATCCTGTATCTATATATTATTCTGTAAGCAACAGTTGGTCAATTTGGGTTCCCCACTGTGAGAAATAATTCAAAGCCCTGATTCCGAGCCCGTGGGTCATTCCATTCTGTATGAAACAGTTCGCAATGATGCCGACTGACCTTTATTCATAATTAATAGGTGGTAAAGCGAAGATCGTCTGTTGCATAATTTTAAATAATGAATACCGTTATTTGGTGTCTTACTATGTAACATAGAATGAGTCTTCAATAACACGTAAGTATCTTTATAAAATTATTTATTTATGGCTACATACACTAACATACGCACATTTAGTGCGCTAAATCTTCTTAGTCAAATGATATCATGACAATGACTTTTCTTTTCAATCAGAATCAAATATCTCTACGTCAATATAAGGGTGACACAGGTGTCGCCGATTAGAGTGTGTACCAAGAAGTTTGGTTCGACATATCCTTGGCGAGCTATTACGACGGGGAATTCTCTACCAAATACGTGTTTCCTTCTTTCTTCTATACTGGGTCCTTCAAGCAGAGCGTGGAAAAGCGCATTATGTGTGTATGTGTGTGTGTTCTTAGACTATCACCATTTCATTTGTAATGAGGATGTATTGATGAGGGCTCTGTTCGTGGACTACATGACTGCTGTCCGTATGGTGGAGTGTAGTCATTTTGACTGAAAACAATAAAAAAGTAGATTGTTTCCATAATGCTTTAAAATGGACTACCTAATTAGTGTTCACTTAAATCTTACCATGAAGTTGTTGTTGCGGATAACAGTACCTCACCACACAAAACACCATTTTAGTACCCCCAAATGTCGCAGAGGTACGGCTATTGACATTCAATGCCTTCATGGTTTTCGATTTGTTCAATCGATTGTAAATTACAACCCCACGGCAACAAGTACATACATAGAATGACACATAGAACGTATGGTAAATGTTACATAGGGAAACTGGCAATCAGAGTGTGTTCTACTAGTCTTACAAACAATGTTTAGAATTGGAGGCTGAAAGTATTTGGAGGATCATGGGAGTAAAGAACTAAAGATAAAGTAACTTTATAGTTAGCCGCACGTGGCTCTTATTTTGTTAGTTAGTTATGTTAATGTTAGTACAAATATTTATAGAATATTCTAGAATATATCTTGGTCCACACGACTATTCATGGCAAGTGGCCTGCAGCTGCTTAATCTAATACTCGTTTAATCTTAACTAATGGCTTGTGCACAACAAGGATAACATGAGCAACACGAGATACTTGTGCGAGTATTATCGTGTAAAATACTAACGAAAGCTACACCGGATGTAGCCTCAGTTTAAGACTCCATACTTGGCTTAAAGTCAAGCATCTATACAATTAATAAGATAGGATCGAGTTCAGACTAACCATTACAAGTATTGTTGACTAGATTCTGCCCGCGGTTTCACTCGCGTAAATGTAAGTTTTTCTGGATAAATTACTATTCAGAAAAAGACATGAAGTACCGCTTATAACCTTTTTTGTTCCCTTGGCAACATGTAGGCAAAATTTCATGATAAGTGGTCGAATTATAGTTAAGCCGTGAAAGCGTAACAAACAAAACAAACAAACTCACATTCGCATTTATAATATTAGCTAGGATGTAGTTAGTATGCAAATGCCATTACTAATTCTTCATACAATATACCAATTTCATAGGAAAAGCTCCAATATTACGCCGCAATATCATTTTAATATAATATCTGGGTGCTATTAAATGTATATCAATACTTCGTCAGCTTCAAGTGTTTCGCTCACCGAAAAATAATATATCTCGGTGTCTGGTAATATAATGGCAGTAGGTACGGCTGCGCAGAATTAATATTTCACGTCCACAGTGCAGCGTTCTATCGCTAAAGCAGACAGTACGTCACTGTGCATACATACATAGAGATGCCAGTTTCTCGGATAGCTAGGGATAACAAATACGTGCGTTACGAGTGCACCTCAACTTGAACACATTCAAAAACGTTGCCATACCTTACGACCTAGTCTGGACTCTTTGGTGACCCAATGGATTTCGCCATTTACGTACATCATTATCATATTTTATCCATCTGGTAGCTTTTTATCTATTATTTGCGTCTCAGAATTGATTTCTATCACTATTTGAATTCTCGAACCCTTCTATATTATCCATTAATTCTCAAGCTATAAATTAAAGTAAACAAACAGACATTCTTGAGAATTCTATTTACTAAGATAGTTATATTACTAGATCATACTCTAACATAGTTATACTCCTAGTGAGGCAGTTATAAACAGCTTCCATATAACTCTATAACGGTATATTGCTTACCCGAAGGGATATAACTATATCACAACTTTAACCATCTTACTGCGACAGATACACTACAACATTGGAGTCAGATTTCCGTAGGCTACGCTGGCTAGGCTGCAAGGCAAGGCCGTCTCTTTGAACAACGCTCTTGCGTTGCTAATATCTCAATCACTCTTAGGGCGTGTTCCCACTATGTCGTGACGATTAATTTATCGTTGGACGACTGTCGTCTCTAGCTGTTCTCATTATATCGACTGTTTATCGTCACTGTGTCGTCGCAGTATTTTATCGTCGAACGTATAAACGACGAGACGATATTTTTATCGTGGCTACGATGGATAGTTGCAACAATGGCACACGATTTGCCGTCATGATTAGTCGTGACGTAATTTTATCGTTTTACAACTATCGTGCTAGCAGTTCCCATTGACTTGACAATCTGTTGTCACTGCGAAAAAGAGTCGTGGACGATAGTTAATCGTTTCGTCCTGTATGTGACCACCTCTATTTAAATACACAAGCCACGACGCTTTAAGCGACACGATAATCTATCGTCACGACATAGTGGGAACGCGCCCTTACTCACCTATATTACCTACTATCATTGTTTGTTGCAAAACAGGTATACCAAGATCGTAGCAAGTCAGTGTATTTAATTACATATACCTATAAGTATATTAAATTCTTTGAAATTAAACTACTTTATATGGATTTTATCGCGTTGTGTATTTAACACTTAATTACATAATTTCGTAAACTGTTACACTACTACTACAATTAAACTTTACTTACTAATTTTTAAGCTAATTAAATTATTAAAACTATTTATATTTAAGTTTATACTTTCCTCGACGTTTCGGTTGCTTTTCAGTAGCCATAGTTACGGGGGACTTTCTCGAAAGTATTTTATTTTACTTGAATGTTAAAGTCGTTTAGTTTGTAGTATGTCAATCAATATACAGTTGTATAATTAGCTTGCCTTACGTGATATTCCTACACATAAAGTAAATATTATATACTATATGAAATATACAATAAAGGTAAAAAACATATGTTACCAATATATATTTAATATACATAGTATAAAGCAAGAGTGCACACTGCTGATAGCTCATGGAAGCAGAAATATATATTCCGTTTATAAAAATATTAGCTTTTACGCGCGGCTCCGCCCGCGTGGTACCTACATCAATAAAAAGTAGCCTATGTCCTTCCCCAGGTTTTAAACTATATCTGTACCAAATTTCATCTAAATCGGTTGAGTGGCTTAGCCGTGAAAAGGTAACAGACAGACAGACAGACAGACAGACAGACAGATAGACAGACAGAGTTACTTTCGAATTTATAATATTAGTAAGGATTATTCGGCGATGTGGACATAAATTAAATATTTGCATGCGAATCGCATGAATGTCGATATTCAGTCATATTGTTTGTAAAATTATTGCACGCGTTTAACAAGCAGCTATTTTGAAGTAGTTAAACACCATTGCGTACTATTGCTGGCGGAGTAGTCTGTGTGCTCACTAGCTAAGAAGCTCTTTAGTAGAACCAAATGTTCTTTCAAACCTATGTGTTTCCATCCGTATAGCAAGTGCCTCTAAGTAACTAAGAACTATGTTCTTATTCCCTATAGTTAGTCTTGAACAAGAAACAGATGTATCAATTTTTACTAGATGCAAAATTATCGCAACTGCGATAATTTTCCATGAAATTGAAATTATTTTATCTAACCAGTATTGAATGAAATATAAAGACTTCGTTACTTTACAAATGTAAAGGGGAAACGTACATGACTTTTCATTCAAAGCGTTGTTTCACAAGGTTGGTAGTTGATTTGATTGTGTACTTTTCATAATCATGTCATAGCAGAAGACTCCCTTATTTTTGAATAGATAATAAGGGAGCAGCTATCCGGAGCTTACACAAGTATTTGCATATGCTCAGTTAGGATGTAAGTGTCCTTGTACCATTAAAGTTAATTTAAGTGTTACCTATGCGCCTTCTACGTAGTGAAATATAATACTTGCATTGATACATAGTACCACGCATATATACCGGCAAGTGTATGCAAAGGTGTATTAAATACATACATAATTCGCTAGCAATGGTTTTAGGTCTAACGTAATAAACAGCAGTCACATTGATTACCGCTTCACCACACGCATATACTGACAAATATGTATATCAAAGATATGAAAATGGCTAAGACATTCTTGCTGCAATATTTTAGTCAAATTATAGACATATGCAATATTTTTTAGGGTCTCAGGTTCGAACCCACGTCGCGCACCTCTGACTTTCGGAAGTTATACGACTTTTCGAAATTATGTGCGCATTGATTGACAATTATCGCCTGCTCCGTGCCTCGGAGAGCACGTTAAGCCGTTGCTCCCGGCTGCCATTAACATCTATGGCAGTCATTATTGCGAGAGTGTCGACACAAAAGATCCCACTGGGTCAAAGTGTCGCCGGTCTGCACTGACTGGCCCCCACATAAGATAAGATAAGATAAACGTGAGGACCTGTCATTTATTAAAATGTATTGTCAAACTAGAAAACGCTGTTGGACCTCCATAAATAAATATATATGACGAAGGTGTGTGTGTGGGCGGTTATTATTTATCAGCTCTTCATCCATTGTGGTTGTCGGAAATAATACACGATTTACACTCAATAGTTTTAATCACAACGTATTAATGCAAAATTACACTAAAAAAAGCACACGTGGCCCGGATGGAAACGGATTACTTTCGGAACGCGGCGAAATCGGAAAGAGGTTGGCTCTACATGCGTTCGGCGCGATGTCTCTCCGACAAGTGACCGTTACCGATAATATATACTAGTCTATGAGCACAGTACATAAATATTTATGTACTGTGCTATGAGTGACCGCCCCACGTGTTTGAAAGCATGTTTTAGTTTCCTCTGTCTACGATGTTTTACAGTTTCCCTATCTACGTTTACGATGTTTTATATTGACGTTTGACAAGTATGACAGCTCGCACGAAGTCTCCGCTTTCCGAATACGCCCAAGTCGATTCAGGCTTGACGTTCCGTATTTCACTCTCCGACATATTATTTATTAATACCTCCTCCTTTGTCTCTTGGCACATATTTGGGCTTATGTTAAGGGCCGAACGCAAGTTACCTGGTTTCGTATCCGAGTCGGACAGTGTTAATGTGATTATTTTCTAACAGTTTTCAGTAGACTCGCC
Organism: Catocala sponsa; assembly: GCA_963564715.1. Taxonomy (NCBI): domain Eukaryota; kingdom Metazoa; phylum Arthropoda; class Insecta; order Lepidoptera; family Erebidae; genus Catocala; species Catocala sponsa. The sequence continues at coordinate 26,598,374 of OY751326.1, forward strand.
TACTATTATGATAGACTAAAAGCAATAATTAATATGAAATTAATAGCTATGGCAATTAAAGTGCATACAACCCATTTACGGATATTCTAGTCTGAGCTTATACCTATATGTTTTGAACTAAATTATCTAGCCTGTATCGTATGAACGCTTGTAGACAAAATTCGATATAGGTACTATGAGTGTAAGAGACAAATAACCGTCTTCCTGCTAACATTATTCACTTACGGAAACCATCAAACAACATAGCGTGTTTAGCTACGGTCTTTTATAGCGTAATTTCCCAGTCAAGTTACATTAGCTTTGAGTGGAATAAATTTGATAAATAGTCAAAGTCAAAGTCAAAGTCAAAAATCATTTATTCATTTAGGTCACAAAGTAACACTTATGAACGTCAAAGTATATAGGTTAGTGAGTTTACTAAGTTACTGAAGCTACATTTAGGTTAGTTGCTAGGTTCAGGCAAAGGGTAGAGCCTATGAGAAGAAACCTGCAAGAAACTCACGGCCACTCTTTTAAATCGCCAGTTAAATATAATTTCAGTATTTTACAACTCAGATTAACAAGGTGTTACAGCCATTATGCCATATACTACTGACTATAAAAAACTAAAGATAATAACAATAATAACTTAATAATATTATAGAGAGGAAATAATTTGAGCTAAGATATATTATTTAATATAAATCTAAAATAGACAGTAAGATGGCATGATGGCGCATACACTTACACTTTGTGACTATGCAAAGGCTTAAATTGACTTATAAGTAATACAGATCTTTGAATCCTGTATGCAACAAGCAACTAGCTCCATGAGTTTTTGTCATTTAAGTAGTCGTTGACTGAATAATAACCCTTCCGAATAAGTTGTTTTTTAACGGCTTTTTTAAATTTAAACAATGGTAAATTAATTATAGTAATAGGTAATTTATTAAAAAAACGTATACCGATATAATAATTATTCATATCTGTACCACATTGTACGGAATTTAATTCAAATTGATATTTTAGATTTATAGGTATATTTCTCGTCATCGCCTTGCCAATGCGACTTTGTCGAGAACTGCGGGTTCAATTCCCACGCCGGATAAACATTGTGGTTCACACAAAGTTTTCGATCGATTCTGGGTGATCTTTGTGACCGTTGTTTAAATGTTTATAAAAGTAATTCGCGACACAGGAATTATTTATGCTCTATGAATCAATTCTATGTCCTGAAAATAAACTTGGAGATCGCTTTTTAAACAGGGAATTAAATATAATGACCATCAAAAATACTAATTGCACAACAAATATTGCACAGCATAAATCACTGCATTCCGTCTCGGAAGGGTTACTCACTGCTGCCGAATATCGGGGGGCCCAGTGTCGTCTGCCGCCGCCTTTATTTTGGGGGTGGTGCGGTCGATGGCCCCTTCCGGGGCGCCCATTTGGGCCGACGTGCTCGATCGCCGAAACGTCGCCTTCCTCAGGAGACCTCAGAGGGCGGTGGCGATCAGGGTGTCACGGGCGTACCGCACCGTCTCCTTTGAGGCGGCGTGCGTTTTGGCGTCATCGCCGCCCTGGGATTTGGAGGCGGAGGTCCAAGCGTCGGTGTATTACTGGCGTGCTGACCTCCGGCTCCAGGGTGAGGAACCCACGCACGGGGCGGTGGAGACGCGAAGGTCCCAGGCTTGACTGGTCCTCGGGGCGAAGTGGGAAGAAAGACTGGCCCAGCCGCGCTACGGGGTGAGGACCGTCGAGGCTGTCCGTCCGGTACTAAGACAGTGGACGGACAGACGGCGCGGACCGCTCACCTACCGGCTTACTCAGGTGCTCTCCGGACACGGCTGTTTCGAAGAGTACCTCTGCAAGATAGCCGGTAGGGAGCCGACAACCAGGTGTCACCATTGTGAGGAGTGTGACCGGGACACGGCGCAGTACACGCTGGAGGAGTGCCCGGCGTGGGCCGCGGAGCGCTGTGCTCGGGTCGCCGTGATTGGCCCCGACCTCTCGTTGCTGACCGTCGTATCCAAGATGGTCGGCGACGACAGGTGCTGGGGCGCAATAAGCTCCTTCTGCGAGTCTGTCATCTCGCAGAAGGAGGCGGCGGAGCGGGGGCGTGAGGAAGATCCTTACGCCCTGGAAGTCCGCCGCCGAAGGAGAGGGCGCAGGAGACGCGCTTATGTCGCTCTCCTGCCCCCCACTTAAAGGTTCCGGTTGACAAGGCCTCAGGGGGGCCTGCCACCCGTAAATAGAGGGCGCGCGTGGTGTCCCTGCGCACCTTCTAATGTCGAAAGCGGAGAGCGGTGAGTCTCTCCCCTGGGGACGAGAGGTCGTCGGGCCCGTCTGACCCGGCCCGCACCCACACGGGAGGGCCTGCTATGGATGACTCAATTCTTTTAAGAGCTCCCAACAGGCCTCTCCCATTGGGTGAGAGAGGGAACACCCCAGGTTTGGCGGATAGTGCATCAAGCATTTTTCCTGGGTACCAAGAAAAAAAGCTATGTAGGTTCCTTTTTAAACCCACCCAGAAATAGACTCGACTTAGTTTGATCTCTTTAAATATATTTTGCTGTGCAATTAGTATTTTTGGTAAGCATATTTTGCTGTGCAGTTAAATACTACCCTTTAAAAAGTAATAGGTATAAAGTAATAGGTAAAAGTAATACGTATACATTTTTTTTGAGTAATAAAGTTCTCTTATTCGAATATGTATTTTTATTGTTAACAGCGTTTCGAATGGCCGGTTGCACGGGCCATTGACCCCGGCGAAGTGATTACTCTGCACTTACTATCGCGCGTGCGATGGGGCACACCCCGCGTGCTTGGCGTCTACCGCCTCGGACTACAGATCGTCGTCGCCGACGGTCAGATCTCCATTACAGACACACTCGTTGACGACCGCAATAAAGCCGTCCCGGTAAGTGAAAAATAAAATCTTTTGTCTATTTTCAATTACGCTTCCTACATAGCATGCACCTTACATGCTAAATAGGTACAATGGAAGCACACGTCGAACTCTTTGTGGCCTTCAATTAGGTATAGGAAAACACAACATGAACGATATTATGTTAATATATCTTAATAGTCATAAGCGACAGTAGTTCTTATATGTGTAGTATCTATAAGACGCTTATATCTAAAATACTTGTATATTAAAATAAATTAGTGTAATAGTAATCAAACAAAACAAATCTTGTGAGGCATTATAAACTTCTCCTCCCCGGCTCACACGTATTGAGAGACAGAAAGCTCAGAATTATTATAATAATATAATTTTAAATAATACAGTAATTTGTAAATACAAATATTTTTAACTTGGCGATTACAAGGGTGGCCGTGGAGTTTCTTCCTGTTTTTCGAGCTTGCGTAGCTGAACGTGGAAGCTAAACGTTAATATAAATGAATAATATAATAATAATATCAGCCCTGTATTAAACTGTCCCACTGCTGGGCACGTGCCTCTTCTCAGTGTGAGAAGGGTTAGACCATAGTCCACCACGCTGGCCCAGTGCGGGTTAGCAGACTTGACATATCTTTGAGAACATTATTGAGAACTCAGACATGCAGGTTTCCTCATCGATATTTGGATGTTTTCCTTCACCGGTAAAGCAAGCGATAATTAGTTATTTAATACGCATATAACTTCAAAAAGTCAAAGATGCGTACCTTGGGTTCGAACTCGGTTGAAATAATAATTAATAAAGTTTACGTTCTCATATTATGAGAACGTAAACTTTTACGACCAAATATTGTTGTTTAATTCTTCAAAGCAGACTATAATTACCATGTATAAATAATATTTTTCGCGTTGACGTTAATTACACTTTATGACCGCCTCATTCGTGTGGCAAAATTTACGCATATACTTTCGGCCGATATTATTAAGTCTTGGAGTCCATTCTAAATCGGATAAAGCGTTGTTTGATTTTTCTATTAGGCACCTGACTCTTAAACAGAATTAAGTCTAGTAATGTGCATGGTAGGCGAAGTATATTATACACCGCTACTGCTACTTACGGTCGGTGTCGGTAGCGGAATATTTATGTGTCAGTGCCTATTCTACAGTAGACCGCAATCAAAATTCTTGCTTTGAGTTCCTGTGATACACCCATGATACTCGAAAGATTCCATTAAAAGAGTTATCGGGGTACCCGCAACGAAATTATAAGAAATAGATTGGTAAAACTTGAAGAAATATTGTCGCTTTGGTACTTAGGTATATAGGCTGTAACAATTAATAGAAAATGTGTCACAAATATATTGCACTAGATGTTCCCGCGGTTTCACCCGCATTTATCGTTACTGCGCCGCCCCCGTAGGTCGTAGCGTGATGTTTGAACAAAAGTGAACAAAATTTTATAAATATAGGTACCTACAGTGCTAATTTAAAATCACGCAGAATAAACCAGGAGAAACATCGTTTGTATGTCTATAATGAGTAATTATTTTGCTGCGATATTATTTTAAAACTGCAATATCTCCTAAGATATTCATTGAAATCGAAAGATGTAAAGGGCAATTTTGTTTTAAATTAAATAATTGTGATGAATAACGTATTTATTTGGATAAGGATTAATATCATATTTATAAAAATACCTTCGCAAATAATGCATTATTTTAGAACAAATTTGGTTAGTAGTTTATAGTGAGCCAACCTTAAAAGATAGACATATGCTGTCGCGTACTTTTTTTTAGAACTTTTTAAGGGGAACAATTCTCTCATACATGATTTTTGTAAAACTTTAACTGTTTACGCAGTGCACGCAGCGGCAGCTCTCAAAAGGAAAAAAACCCTCCGGTTTTGAAACATTCTTCATTAGTGCTCCGCTCCTATTGATCTTAGCGTGATGATATACAACCTTCCTCGATAAATGGGCTATCTAACACTGAAAGAATTTTTCAAATCGGACCAGTAGTTCCTGAGATTAGCGCGTTCAAGCAAACAAACAAACAAACAAAATCTTCAGCTTTATAATATTAGTATAGATGAGTCTATGGTGTATAGACTCACGCCATCCTTGTCTGACGACCGATGAAACGCGATAACTCTCTTTCACTTTAATCTATCTTTAACAGCTGGCAACCCCTACTTGCGGCCACTTTTACATAAGCAGACATATTTTGTCATGGACAAAAAAAGATTAGCTTTAATTTAAGATATAAATGATGCACATACGTCATAAACGTATAAATGTAACAAAGTATTACCTATTTAAACCTGGCAGCGAATAGGTTGCGGCCGAGTGCGCAACGGCAATCATAACTTTTCAAGTTCTGTACATATATTACTGTGCAGTGGATTATAGTTTATTTTATAAACACGTGAATATAATTTTTTGGAAAAAGTCAATTAATAATATTATAATTAAAAATACTAGCGGCTACATTTTGATTGGCACCTTGGCAAAAATATGTTCCCCTATTTATAAATTATACATAAAAATTGTAGCAATCTTGCAGCCGGATCTTGTACTATTATGTTTTGTATGTTTTATATAAGTGCAACATAACTATACAACCTATTTAGAACGTAAAATCAAGAAGAGTCCTTGGTGTGACAAAGAGACAATAAAATGATTGATGACAGATGTAATAACTGTATAATAAACTTCAAGCTAGCGTTTGTAAAATTGCGTTATTTCACTTTTAATTTACATAACAGTAGCCGGTAAAACTCGCAATGCCTCGCAATGCAGTATCCGGCGACGCCAGTAATGCATCTCTGGGTGGCAGGCGGCGCCACTCCAACATACGGTCCGTGTCGCGCATGCCCAGCTTGGCCACTGGTAATACCCTCATCTCTGAGATGGACGTCCTCAAGACAGAAACCCACACCGGCGATCACTTTATGACACCGTCACAGCTCGAGACCATGTACCGCACCAACATCATCACTGGACTCAAGCAGAGCGTCGCGGAAGAACTACTAGAGATCCACGGACCCAACGCTCTACAAGAACTTCGGGGTACAAGCTACTGGTCTCTGTTTCGTCATAATTTATTTGGATGGTTCCAGTGCGTTTTGTGGATTGGCGCAATCCTCAACTTCGTAGCATACTTCGGATCCAGTTATATAGAAGACGAAGAAAGCGGTGGTCACTCCGAAAATGAATATCTTTATTTGGGATGCGTAATCACCCTAACTGTTGTATGCACTGGCTTGTTCGGTTTTTATCAGGAAGCAAAAAATGCTGCTGTCATGAGTGGTTTTGAGAAACTTGTACCACCTAATGCTACCGTAATTAGAGATGGAGTAAAACAAGTAATACCCAATGTAGAGCTAACCCTCGGTGATATCGTGGATATGATAGGCGGAGATATAGTGCCGGCAGATTGTCGAATAATTACTTGTTCTAATTTTAGTACCGACATGTCTTCTCTGACTGGTGAATCCGAACCCATTAAGCACCGGCCAGAATGCACTCACTCTAACCCATTGGAATCGAAAAATATGATATATTTCGGTTGCCCTATAATAGAGGGTTCTGCTAAAGGTCTTGTAATCGCAATCGGTGAAATGACACAAATGGGTAAAATAGCTGGTCTTGTAACTGGATTGGAGAAAGAGGAAACACCTATTGCAAAGGAAATAACACATTTTATCAAGTTATTATGCGGTGTCGCATTTGTTTTTGGGATTATTTTCTTTATTATGGTTTACACTATCCAGAAAAATTGGTTAACAGCTTTGCAATATATGCTAGGCATCATTTTAGCTAATGTGCCTGAAGGTTTAATAGTAACGCTGACAGTTTGTATGACATTATCAGCTAAAACACTACAAAAGAAGAATTGTCTCGCAAAAACATTACAAGCAGTGGAGACTCTAGGATCTACTTCGTGCATCTGTTCAGACAAGACTGGCACTTTGACTCAAAATCTCATGGCTGTGGCCCATTTATACTGCAATTTTGAAATACTAGAAAAGGATGACCACACCCATATCTCTAATCCGACGTATGTGACTCTATGTACAACGGCTTCTCTCAATTTAAAAGCAGAATTTACTCATGACACAATGCATGAACCCATTGAGAAAAGAAAAATCATGGGAGATGCATCAGAATCAGCGATATTACGATATATGGAAGTAACACGATCGGCTACTCATCTTCGAGAGCAAAATCCTAGAGTTGCAGAGATACCGTTCAGTTCAGCATATAAGTATCAAGTCACTATTCATCATATGCAAGCAACACAAAGCTACTACTTAATAATGAAAGGGGCACCTGAAATTGTTTTGGAATACTGCTCAAGGGTCCACACTGATGAAGACATCCTAGAACTCACACCGCAGTTGAAAAAAGAGTTGAAGACACATTTTATTAAAATGGCTAACATGGGTGAGCGTGTCCTCGGATATTGTGATTTGCAGTTACCCCTCGAATCCTACCCAATAGGCTATATTTTCGATACCCAAAAACGAAACTTTCCTGTCGAAAATCTTATTTTTGTTGGGGCTGTATCTATGATAGATCCTCCGAGACCTGGAGTCGATAAATCTATCGCTCTGTGTAGGCAAGCTGGTATCAGAGTAGTGATGGTGACTGGAGATCACCCAGTAACGGCTTTAGCTATATCTAGACAGTGTGGAACCATTACATTACCCACAGCGTATGATTATGCGTTTGAACACCATATTGATCTGACTGATGTGCCACCTCACGTCAAGTCCATGTTTCAAGCGGTGGTCGTCACGGGCGATGATCTTCGTAAAATGAGTGCTAGCGAATTGAAATATGCGCTAAATAAATACATAGAGATCACATTCGCCAGAACCAGTCCTCAGCAAAAACTGTTGATAGTTGAGACGTTTCAATCATTGGGGCACGTAGTTGCTGTGACCGGTGACGGTGTCAACGACTCACCGGCACTAAAAAAGGCAGACATTGGAATAGCAATGGGTATTGCCGGGACTGAAGTGTCCAAAAAAGCTGCAGACATGATCTTACTAGATGATAATTTCGCATCCATTGTTCTAGGTGTGCAAGAAGGTAGACGAATTTTTGATAACTTAAAGAAAACTATCGCTTATACCCTTACATCGAACGCTCCAGAAATGTTACCGTTCGTGTTGTACGCTTGCGTTGGCATGCCCTTGCCTATGACTTTAATGTTGATCCTAGTCATAAACGTAGGTACGGATCTACTACCAGCTATGAGTTTAGCGTACGAGGACTCCGAGGAAGATATTATGTCAATACCCCCACGCAAACCCACAGACCATCTTGTTAATAGAGTTTTGATTTTCATGGCGTACTTCCAGATAGGATTGATTCAATTCTTTGGTGGTTTATACGCATATTTCATAGTATTTGCACAATCTGGATTCTTTCCTTCCAGTTTGATGTTTGTACGGAACGAATGGGAGTCTAAAAACAAATTTGTGTCGGATACTGTTGGTCGTGAATGGACATACTCAGCTCGGAAGCAACTCGAAAGAAAAGCTCAGACGGCTTATTTTGTGGCCGTGTGCTGGACTCAGATATCGGATGTAATTATTTGTAAAACTAGACGAATTTCGATTATAAGTAAAGGAATGAAAAACCACGTTTTGAATTTGAGTATTGTGGTAGATTTAATCGCAGCAATTGTGGTCACATATTTGCCATTTTGCAATGAGGTTTTTAGTACGGAACCGCTACATTTGTTTCATTTTATGCTTGCTACACCTTTCATGATATTGATGATAGTTGGTGATGAATTTAGGCGTTATTTAATTAGAAATAATATTTCAAAATGGGTCGAGGAAGAAACATACTATTAACATTCCAGTGTATTTAAAGTGAAGCCAAGTTTCAAAGGAACGTTAACAATGCAAGCTTGGCTTACATTACATTCCTATTATTTATTCCTATTAAAGTTACTTCGAATGTTCAAATAGTGCTGTAAATGCGCAGCATATAGTTAACATATACAAACGCTAAATAGCGTGTACTTTAAATTAGGTAGCACTCGAGTCTCTCACGATCAAGGTGTGCGAAACGGTGTCGTCACTATACCTAAGTAATTTTAGAAAATAATAACAATTGCCTGCATTAGTCATAATTGCCTCTGATAACTAGGTTGAAATGATTATTAATTTATTTAGTACATGATGTTTGTTTACCTATGTCTTTGAACAGATCGGTACTATAATTTATTTTAAATAAGAAGAAGTTCACATTAAGTTTGTTAAATATGGATACGATATCTGCAACTTTAACCGAAATAAAATTATGTACGACTAACTACTTAGTTTTTCTTATCTACACGATTAATAACAACAATTAACTGACCATGAGTAATAAGTTTGATTTAAGACATAACATAGCAATGGTACCTTTTGTGGAAACACCATTTAAATCTATTGTAGGTATATAAAAAGGGTGCTAATTAAACAGACTTCTTTTTAATAGCATTATTCGCCTCTAAAAATCTACATTCCCTTCTAAATAAGTCAGCCACAATTAACGAGCGTCTGAATTATACTATCTTAGCCACTAGTTATTTTCTATGGCAGCCACTCTAAATACAACTCAGCATGGTGGTTATTTATTAGCATCTTTTGTAACATGCATTCAAGCAGTAAACTTCTAAAATATTAATATATGGCATCAAAAAATATATTCTATTAGCTTCTAATTTTTGAACTCAGTATGTTTAAAATGTAACTCATCCCACATTAATTGATCGTCACAATTTAGCTAAAATTGTCATCAAATAGTAAATTATGGCCACTAATCTCACCTAGAAACTATTGAGGGGAGACAAAATAAAAGTAGTCTTCAAACCTAACCTATCTAAGTCGGAGTGCTAAGAGTCGGGACTCGGGGCGTTTTACAGTTTGTATAGTATAGTCCGTAACCAGGACGCACGTACTCACGTTACAAACTGTACCCGAGCAGTACGCAAAATTCAAGTATACATTGTAATCACAGATTTAAAATAACATTGCTATATATACGCGATCAGTTACCTATGGCTGCGTTTTGGCCTTGTATAGGTCGGAAAAATATATAATGGATTATTTTTACATGCTAAATTGTAATAAATGATATTGTCTATAGAAGCTTGACTATATTTTTTGAGGACCTTGTATTGTAGCTGTAAAACGTAAAATGGTGATGAGATGTAAAATCTGTGGCTGAGTTAGTAAATTAGGTGGCAATGTATGAATAAGAAGGACAATTTAAGATAATTGTTGATCTTTACTTGACGTTTTCTATAGAATATTTGGTTGGCGTTGTAAAAAAGACGAATTAGTCTATTAGGGCCTATCTCATTTTCCCGTTGCTTAGTTATAAAATTAGAAGTTTGATCACGTGGCCAATATAGTCCAGGAATATTAGCGGTTTCACCTCGGAATAAGAGATAGTCAGCTATAAACTTGTGTAAGCCTTTATTTTGGCACCCTAAAACTTGTCTCAAACCTACTTATCGTAGGACGTCCGCCTCTACAGATATTCCAAGGTCAAAGGTAAAAAAATCGATGTTTTACACATTTTTTGCAAATATCTCGTTTCCTATGGGTTTTATGCTATTTGTATTTCTATAAATATTGTAGAGGATTAAATTCTCTACAACTTTTGTTTAAACATTTTTTTTATATCTTGAATCATTTTTGAGATAGAGGGCAGAGCGCGCGCAGTGTTTTACTATTTAGAGTATCATTCGAGGTAAAACTGTAGTCCCGATTAAAAATACGCTGTATAAAGTTTATAAATTATTGATAAATATATAATTCTATATAATTTGTATTTTTTATTAACTATTACATACATAGATTCATGCCTGTTTCCTAGAGGGGTAGGCAGAGACTACGGATTTCCTTAACTATTACGTTATAATTAATATATTTCAATAATTAATTACTGGCTTGACTTATAATTTCTCTATAAAAAAATATAATGTTAATTTATTTGAGTATGAGATAACGTGGGTGCTAATATCTCGCTATCACACTCGCCCGCCTGCCCATAAATAGACGTAACGTCACGACGTTGTACCATGCACGGTACCATAAATATTTTTTCTGTCATTTGACAATTACCGCTTTGCCAGATTAAAAGAGCCATCTTATTAATTTTTGAGTGGATTGAATAAATTTTTGTATTTAAATCCAAATATAACCTAGCTTTTGGCATATATTATAAAATATACCTATAATTAATAATTATCTCAGATCTCTACCAGTTACGCCTTCATATGCCTACGGGTTTCTTCGCAAGTGATCTACTACGTCGAACTTGATACTGACTGACTTTATTTCTAAAGGTATGGAACAAGGAATACAGGTGGATGTAATTTACACAGATTACAGCAAAAGCTTTGATCGTATTGACGATTAGGTGCTCATGGATAAGATACTTGCAGCCAGTATCCACGGTAACTTGTATCGTTAGTTCTGTTCGTATATCGAAAACCGATCCCAAGCGGTTGTACTCAATGGGTACACATCCGCCTGGTGTTCTATCCCATCTGGAGTTCCACAGAGATCCTTATTAGGTTCTTTGTTATTTGTTATATTCATCACAGATATTAAATCCTGTTTTCTAAATTCCTACATATTACTATATGCAGACGACATGAAAATACTTAAAATAATTCGTAACTCCTCCGATACTGAACTACTACAAAGTGATCTTAATAGATTAGTTGATTACTGTTCTTGCAATAAACTACAACTTAATGTATCTAAGTGTTCTTCTATATCATTTACACGACAGAAATTGACCATAGGGTCTGGTTATAAACTACATGATCAAAGCATTTGTAGGGTGAATGTGATTAGGGACCTAGGGGTGATCTTTGATAGTAAATTACTATTTGACAAACATAATAGACTATATAGTGAATAGGGCCTCCAAGACTGGGTTTTATTATAAGATCGTCTGCCTCTTTTCGTTCGTTAAAAAGTGTAAAGATTATTGTACTGCTCTTACGTGCGAAGCCATCTTGTGTATGCTTGTCAAGTATGGAATCCTCAATATCAAATCTACAAATCACGAATTGAAGGTATACAGAGAAGGTTCCTAAGGTACTCAGATTTTAAAGCGCAACAATGTTCATTTGATTATAATAAGCGATGCAAGCGATATCATTTCTTGCCCCCTTGAATTTAGAAGCATGGTTAAAGATCTCTGTCTTATGCTTAACATTGCGACCAGCTCCATTGACTGTCCTAAACTTCTTGCAGGCATAGAATTACGCACAAACCAATTGGGCCTGAGACGGCGACCTTTATTAATGTTCTATTTGCGTCTACTAATTATCGTCAGAATACCTTCCTATTATGCAGTGCTAAGGCCCGGTTTCCGAGGCACTTTTATCGATTGTTTATCTATTCATTAGCGCTATTGGTTCGATAACCTGCGAAAGTGCGTTTTCGAACACCGCGATGTAAGATGAACTCCGTTTAAACTGAGATTAACTTAACTGACCAAAGTGTGGCGGTTATCGGTTGAATAACTATTTGAAGTTTCGTGTCAAAGCAAATTACATCAACTTTTAGGTTATACTTGCGTGTATTATTGTATTAAGTATTTAAATTGCCAGTAAATGCTAAATATTAATATTATTCAAAGGACAAAACAATCAGTGTTACCTTAAAGTGAAACGAGAAAAAGACGTTTCGTTAATTTCGTTTTATAAACGATTGACATTGACAATGATCACAGATAACCATAAACTAGTCGACAATGATATCATTCATCGCCCATTAATAATTACTTTGTAAGGGCGTTCGGTCACAGTATGCGTCAGCAAGCTTACCATCGCGCTGCGCGCATACAAAAGAAATTATAGCCAGTAGGTTCTGTACCGTGGAGTCAGACAGTATTGTCTCTAATATAAAACATTATCTGTAATAAATGTATGTACTGTGTTGTGAACAATTATTGTTATTTTTATTATTGCCGCGACTCGGCAAACGTAGTGTAGGACGCCCTCCGACCAGGTGGGATGACGATCTGCAAAAGACTGCAGGCAGATGCTGGATGCGGCAAGCTGAAGACAGGGCGCTATGGCGCTCTTTGGGGGAGGGCTATGTCCAGCAGTGGACTATTATAGCCTGATGATGATGATGATAATGATGATATTTTAAAAACAGGGTTAAACTATTTATTTTCTCCGAAAAAATATTATAATTAATAAAACTAGTACTAAAGACGAATTAAAACAATAATAGCAATTTTAGACGCGATCTCTTAAACAGAGCCATCTAGCGGCAACTAAGGAACTAGTTATCGGTTAGATAGTTATTGAATGGTCTGCTGCGTATTCAGAAACGCAGTAGCAGTTAACCGACGTTTATCTTAAGCTTAACTTTAACGAATCAATAGTTTGTGAGAAGTTATCTGGGGACTTCAGAAACCGGGCATTAGACTTTTAATAATTTTTATCTTGAGCTTGATATGGATTTATTTAATACCAGACCAAACACAGTTAAAAAATTAATGAATAATGTTTTCTTCGCAAACAATCAGCCTTAACTCACGTTTTGAATTTGCCTGTGTAACCTTTTTTTTTACTTGGGGGAGTGCATTGGCCCATACCCCTCCGCGGGGGGTGGGCGGAGGGGTTATGTCGGACTCACTAGGGTAAAAGAAAGATGTTCAAACGATGAAAATTACTATTGAAGCGTGTTTGGTACTCATTGTACGTCTTCATCAACCGGTTCATAGGCGCTGAGCGGCCGAGATTAGATCTGGATATGCTTGGGGCGAACACATTTAGCTTGTGGGCATTCCTGGATAGGCAGTGACGTGGTACAGATATATTTACTTTATTGAGAAGCATTGGGATTAGTATACATAGTGTCGTTGACAATTTTGTAAAGTAAAGTCAAATCGGGTACCTACTTGTCTACGGTTTTCTAAAGATATCATATTATAATGAGCGAGCCTTACTGAGTAATCAGTATCGAGAGAGCAACCGTTACAATTGTATCATAGATAGCGTGTAAAATTTCTTTGGATACGTTCTATACGATTCACGTGTGTTTTGTATATGGGATTCCACACAGGCGATGCGTATTCTAAGGTACTACGAACAAGTGCATTATAGAGCACTGTTAAGGCTTGAATGGTAATAAAATCATAGCAGGTCCTTTTTAAAAATCCTAGTGTTTTAGCTGCTTTGGCAACAATTGTGTCAATATGTGGTATAAAGGTTAGCTTACTATCAAGGACAACCCCTAAGTCACGGATTGAGTCAACTTTCTGTTATAGTGATCGTCGATTAAGCGAGTATGACGAAGGAAGCGCAATATGTTTTTTGTAAATGTTACCTGATAACATTTAGCAGCATTATGGGTCATATGATTTTCAATACACCATTGATGTACTGAGTTTAGATCATCTTGGAGCAAGACAATATCTGCGGCCGAGTCGATCGCCTTATATAATTTCAGATCATCTGCAAAAATGCTACAGGTACTATGTTTGATACTACTTACGATGTCATTTACAAATACAATCAAAAGTATTGGACCCAAATGAGAGCCTTGAAGAAGTTCGCCAAATATGCCAAAGTTCGAAAGTTTTTACAACAATATTTTATGATCTACTTTGTCGAACGCGCTTCTGAAGTCGGTATAGATAGACTTGACTTGCTTGCGTGAGTCCACCAATTTGACAAGGTCGTTCACATAAAGAACTAAGTTGGTTGTAGTAGATTTGTTAGCGCACAAACCATGCTGTTCCGTAACTATATCTGTTTTAAGCTAAGATGTTAACATAGGACATAGGAGTGACTCAAAGGCTTTTGAGAATACCGACAAGATAGATATAGGTCTATAGTTCATCACATTGTCTCTCTCTCCTTTCTTGAAGACGGGCTCAACATGAGCTAGCTTCCACTTACTAGGAAATATATTATAGCAAAGTTGCATAATTCGAATTATATCTTGATACCTACTACACATATGTATAAGCAAGGGTACTCACTTACATCATATTATTATGATCTTAATGATAATACGACAAGCCAACGATAACCATACGGCATTTATGATAATGATGAAAGCAACTTAAATAGCTGTTATAGTAGCTCTTGATTAACAGAACTGCCGAAACTTTAATAATTGAATACATAACAGAACATATGGGTGTGTATTAGGAATGGGATGAAAATGAATGAAGCCAGAGAAGTGTGTCAGGATCGTAGCAAATTGAAATCCGTAGTCTCTGCCTACCCCTCTGGGAAATAGGCGTGAATCTATGTATGTATGTATACATACAGAACATCATGTTTGTTTTAAACATGTTTTCTACAAACCATGTATCGATTTTCAAACTCATATAATTATTATTTATTTATTTTAGTTATATAAGTGATACCAATATAAATATATCAGTTTATTCTATGAAATATTTGCTGAGTTTAGTTAACAATGTTTTTAAAAACAGTATAAACAAGGGAGATCGTACAGTTATCAGATTCCACGAAGCAATTTTGTTCGACATGTCGTTATTTAAGCGTGCCTCGTATCTACTTGTTGCGCCGAGGGAAATACGCGGCCTATTTTTCTACCCTAATACGATACTGTTGGCGGGCCGCCAAGTTTTGGTTCATTGTTTCCACCCTCAATGCCTGTACAACGTTACTTCGTGCTTAAAACTTTTTAAATTGTGTTATGTTAAATGGCTATTCATAGGCGTAGCAACTTGCAGCATCAATGCACTGACATTATGGCGGCAATTTATTATAGTATTCGTTTCTGCCAAAAAATTGCTGTATGAAGATTATACTGTGGGTCAAGGTTTTTTATGCAGCAAAGTATGCTTTTGCCGATTATAAGGAATTCAAAATGGGACGAAAGAAAATTTAGGAGAGCTGGTATGCGAGCCTTCCAAATTTGATTCCTTCGGCTAATATTAGTGTAAGTTAAAAACTAGTTTCGTGATAGAATATATATGTTGTGCGGCATTTCTACGCTACGCAATAATATCAATCAAAAACTTAAAGCCGGCGTAATGCGTTGATATGTGCGTTATTCTGTATCGCATACCAAAAGGACTGTTAATCATAAGAAACTTCAGTAATATTCAGAAAGTTGTTTAATATATGCATGCGTGCATCGTGTCGAATTAATAGCTACCATTCTCCTTTCAAGTTTCAAGAACCTTTTCAGGTGCGTAACGACTCTTCTAAATGAAAACAAGTAGAGTAATAATAATAATAAAGTAGTGCTGGGACTTCTGAATTTCACCTCGCAGAGATTTTAAGGAGCTCAATTATTAATACATTACTCAGGGTCCTGAACAAGCAACAAAGAAAGAGCAAGTTTGTCGGCTCGTAGATTTATTTTTTATTAGAAACAATGAGAGTTTTGGAGGCAAAGTCTGTTGTTATTTGTGAGTATAACGCATTATAAAAATATATACAAACAAGCTAAAGTACGAATAATATAACATGGTTAGTTATTTCTCATGTCTCTCGTATCTCGTAATGCGAGGATTGACTAATTTGCGTATAAAAGTTGAGTATCATATTGGAAAATACAAAGAAAATAATGTTATTGCTATAAGCCACGTTTATATTAAACAAAGGTAAAAAGTAATAACATTTTAGTGACAAACGGCGACAGCCGAGCATAACGTTGAGCAAGTCTAAAGTTAGCTTTTGCTTCAGAAAGGTGCTTTACATTCAAACGAGTTCTACTTGTTGCTAATATTATGATCTGTGATTACGTACTGCTGCATTTTAGGCACTTATATATTAAAAATCTTAAGGTCTAATCATAACTAGGTAATACAGCACCAGTGCCTCGTTGCTAAAATGCTGCTACTTCTTTTCAAAACTAAATCTAGGAACACAAATGTTGACGTTACCTGAAATATTGCGTAGCGAACTTGATGAAAGTTAATATTATAACCTAGACAACGTCTAAACCATTTCCAGAAAATATTAGCTTCAAGATAGATTTGAGAAAGCAATAAGAACAAATATAATATAAATTCTTTGGTTAGTTTCAGTTGTAAACGATAACAAGATCAACCATGTTTGTGTTTATCTTTGTCTTTAAAGAGTTGATATCTCATGAGAGCATTGTCTACTAAGTCAAATCACTATAACAACTGTCACAATTTTGATAAATAATTTATTATACCGAGCTTTCATCTCCTATCATATTATTATGTATATGCATAACCTCTTGAAGAAGAAAAGATAATTGCACCCTACAAAGGCATTAAAAGTGTATTGTTTATATACTCAACTAAAACAATAAGGCAGAAGAAAAGAATACAAGCTACCATATTTGAGTTACGAAACAAACAAATATATTTGTTTCATTCTCTGAATCAACAGCCGTCCAATTATATAGACAAATTGCTATGCCTGGGAAATAAATAGCGCCTGGTACAAGGTTCCTCGTAAACCGACCAACAAACATTCCAAACAATATGTTTTACTTTATTGCTGTTCTCTTTCTTTTCGTGTGGTTAGTGGCCAACCTGTTGTCAAGAGTTGTTCAAGCCGCCCGTAGGCCTCTGACTTGGCTTAACAACTGCTGTCAATTTGGTAAAAACCGCGAATCGACTTTTAACGTGCCCTCCGAAGCACGGAGATGCTCAGATGAAATACCACTAAGCGGTCACCCATCTATAGACTGACTGCACCCAACATTGTTTGACTTTCTGTGCTGTCCTACCTCCCGGGCGGAGTGTCATCAGTTACGCTGACGACATCCTCGTCACAGCCCGTGGGGGTACCTTCGTGGAGGCGGCTCGTTTGGCCACCGCGGGGGTTTCCCAGGTGGTCGGGCATATCGAGACGCTGGGTTTACGGATGGCTTTTAGCAGGACGGAGGCCCTGGTCTTTCATAGGCTCCATCGCAGTCCACCCCGCGGCGCTTCGATAATGGCTCGCCGCGCGTTCCCGTCCAGGTCCACATGAAATATCTGGGCTTGGTGCTGGACGGAAGGTGGCACTTCGATGAGCATTTCAGGCAGCTCGCCCCGGCACTGTGTCCGCCCTTGGGCGGCTATTGCCAAATTTGGGCGGACCCAGTGCTGGTTGCCGGCGACTCTACACGGGGGTTATCCGGTTGATGGCGCTTTACGGCACACCACTGTGGGCGGACTCCCTGACCGCTCAGTGCAAGACTCTTCTACGGAGACCGCAGAGAGTCATAGAGGTCAGGGTTATACGAGGTTACCGCACGATGTCAGCTGACGCAGCTTGCGCGTTGGCCGGGATTTAGACGCTAAAGTGCTCGCCGAAGTATTCATAGTGAGTGAGGAGGTGCGGGAGGAGATGCGTTGTCGTCCGCTGCCGGCAGTGATAAAGAATACGCGCGATCGAGCCCATCAGGGTATGATTGGTAAGTGGAAGGCGCGGCTGGAGGCACCCCTTGCCGGTTTCAAGACCATTGGTGCCCTCCAGCCGGTATTGGAGCGGTGAGCAGGGCGGCAGCATGGGACCCTTTTCTTTCGGCTGGTGCTGTTGTCAGGGCACTGTTGCTTTGGCAAATATCTGCACACAGTCGCTAGGAGGGTACTGAGTCCCATCTGCCACCACTGCGCGTGTGAAAAGGACACGGTGCAGCAAACGCTCAAGCAATGTCCTGCTTGGGCAGCACCGTGAACTTTCTGAGGTTGTGGGTGAAGACCTCTCGCTACCGGCCGTGATCAAAGCCGCGGGCGGAAGAACGGGGATCGCCCGTCCGCCAGCCATTGAGTCGGTCCGACGCCCTCTGTAGTGCCGGGGCGTCGCCCAAGAGTTGTAGTCTGCTGGGTAGGTCGCTGAGATAGTCTCTTTTCAAGCGGACCATCCACTATACAAGGCAGCGAGTAGGTACACCGTGGGATTTTGGGTCCATAGACCCGAAGTACGGGAGAGCCGGACATAACCCTCTCGCCTCCTCTTGTGGCGAGAGGGTATACATCAGGCGCATGTCCCCAAGTAAAAAAAAACCGTTGTGCCGCTGCGACTAAATAAGTTAATAAAACGTTTAAACAGTGAAAGTAGAATACGAAAATTTTTATTACAAATCTGACAGACATTCAAACCGAACAACTCCTGTGCTTAAACTTAAATCGCAGCAAGTTTTATAAACATTGAAGCAATAGACTATTATTCTATCTACTGTTATATATAGATTCGTGGATGTTTATTCTATCTAAAACTTCATAACAGTCGGCAAACAGTGGGGTTCATACATCTATTGAGATATACAGGCATGATAATGTTATCCTAAGTCACTGTATACCAATAAATAATTAAAATACAATTCTCGTATTACAGTACCGCTGCAGGTAGCGGCTATGACAAGGTTGCTTTCGTCGACCTTTTCAGTATGGCGCCCTGAGCGGTCGTCAACCGCGCCTTACCCTGTCGCCACTTATAGTAGACCCGTATAACAGAACCTTGTATTGAGATCTAAACAACAACAACGACCCACCAACTGCTTCTGTACAAATGAATATACTAATATTTGGGCCTATTTGTGAGCACACATATTAATGGGACCTTCGGGATTTGAGTAAAATTGCGAGTTGCTCTAATTAGTTATGCAACCAATGCACTAATTAAATTATACAACAAATAATAATTGCTGTCTAGGTAGTTCAATTATTATTTGTTGTATAATTTAAGACTGCGCCTAGCGAAATGTGCCAAAACAGGCGGTCACAGTTAAGTGAATAAAATCAACACTTTTTGTTTAATAGAAATATAAAATATACATTTACCATAACAATGAATGTGTTTACAATTACTCCGTGTAAAAAACTTAAAATAATTAATACAAAATTACGTAAAGCACAAAAAAATCAAAAACGTGAGTTCGTGTTACGTGATTTTTAGATTATAACAGTATAAATCTATCCTATTTTACAGCTTAAACGAAACATACAGAAGCACCCTCTATACTCATCATACAAAAAAAATTAATTAGAATATTAGTAAATATACAAGAAACAGATTCTTGCAAACCTCATTTTCATTGTCTAAAAATTTAAACTTTGCCATGCATTTACATCTTGGAAATTTGTAAATTTGTTCGATAGCATACAGAATACTACACTATAAGAGAAAACATACAAACCAAATACACACTTAGACATAAAAACAGACTGAACCTACCAACTTCCCAGCTCACTATGCACTACACCAGCCCTTTGGTTATGTCCATAAAAATATATAACAAGTTACCAGAATATATCAAGAACGAGGAAAAACCAAATAATTTTATCAATAAGTTAAAACTTTTTCTTCTACAAAAAAACTACTACACTATAAAAGAATACATGGATGAAAAATAACAATCTAGGTTTAATAATGTAAATATATACATATATTATTTCTAAATATTCTAATACTTGACATTACAGTATAAATCAAAACAGTGCAATAATAAACAATTCCAAATATTATGCTTAGTAACAATAAATAAAATTAGTTTAGAGAATCATATTAAATATAATAAATAAATAATGTAATAATTAAATTTATTAAGGACATAGGTACTATATACCCCAAAAAAATTTTTGAAATGGTCCTGTAAGTTTCATTATTTAAGTAAATAAATAAATATAAGTATGTAATAAAATATTTTCAAACACTAATAAATAGCTTAAGTAATTTTTAATAATAATTTATTAATTTAATAAAAATATTAAGGGACAAGCCCTCTTCCTCTCTCCTAATATATTTAGTATGCTGTGCCCTACAGGGTCCACAATTGATAATTAGCTATAAGTCTACCATCTATTAGGTATATTACAATTTGTCCATCCCAAATATTTAAGTTATTGGTTGACAATAAAAATACATATTTATCAAAAAAGCACTTGAAATCCTCCATACAATTTTACCATGGCGGCCGCGCGCCGATATGAATATGCGCCGCACGAGCTCTGTCATTATCTGTCTTACGCTCGGCGCAGTCTTAATAATTAGATATGCTTTACAAATTGGAGATACAATCGTATAGAGAGGGCTAATTATAGTAATTACGTATAATTTACGTGAATACATGACAAACCAATTCGTGAATATGTAGTTTATGTGAAAATATATGCGTTCCGTATCCGTTATATGTATATGCCAATCACCTCTTCACCTGCTTACCCTCTTGTTTATACTAAAATATTAGCGCACTGATTTGACAGTTCTGTTTAAATATAATGTCACAGAAATAGAAACAGTCTAAAAAAACGTATTCTGGAATTTATAACCACCCACCACCACCACCACTACATACGGCGGCGCATACATTATGCACCAGACAACCATAACTATGTTTAATTTTTTTATTATCTCGCTGATCTTTCCTAAATGTATCTTCTTTTCCGTCTGAATGAATCTTATATAATTAGCGACTTATTTAGTCACAGTTACCCATGTCTGAGTTGTGTTGCCAATATTCTGGTTCAATTTAGAAGCTAGACAAACCAAATTTTATTCATACCCGTTCAACAGTTAGCCGTAGCAAGATAAATAATAAACAATTACTTTTATATTTACAATATTATTAATGATAAAAGGCAGCGTGTTTTATTTATCTTACGTTTAGTACCGCCATATAAAAGATTTTATTTGTAAAATAACTACGTGCAAGAACGTAGTTACTCGATGAAAATATAAGAGGAATTACCTTGGAAAGGAATCTCGGTTGATAATAACTCGCCAAGAACAATAATGGATGCCATTCACAATGTTCTTTTAAAAGACAATAAGAGCTAGAGTCTGGACGACCATTTGAAATGACTTTTATATACTGAAATAAAAAGGCTTTCACTACTGGAATGAAAGCTGAACTATATGAATGTAATCTGGTTTTTGAAACTTTCTACAAGATTGTCAAATCAAACGAAGAACCTTTTATAAGTGTTTTTGCCGAGGTAAGGGATAAGGATGTCAGGTTTAACGCTTATAGTGATTTGGGGTGTTCATAATAGCACTTGGTGATCGGATATTGTGTGACATTAAACATTAAGTGTGACGATGATTAAAGCAATAATTCTTGAATTTAAAAAATAAATACTTGTAACATGCGCAATTATTAAACGTCTTTTCACCTCGAAAGCTAACCAAATTTTTTTTTAATTGGATATTCAATAACGGATTATTAGAGTATTCATATATATTACTTCGATCGAGTTTACAGACTTTACAAAATTTGCTAATTACTTGAAATAGAGCTACGTTACAAATATACAATGCTGACTTAATTCATACCGACGTGATAGACGAGACATGCGTTTTAAAGTGTGAACGGCAACTTCGAACAATCCAATGTTCTCACAATGAAGTACAGCTGAGAAACGTCTTATCAGAATAACTTATATTTTTCTTCACATCATATTCAATTGTATATCTTTTGTAAGATAATACAAAATATATTCTTGATTATAACAAAAACCGTATGTTGAATATCGACGGGAAATAGTCCTATATCTCTTGATGTCACTTAGGGTTTCAAAGAGTTAGTTCAAAAAAAGAAACAGATTTTGTAAAATTCAATTATAGTTGGTTTAATATAAAATTCGATAATATTAAGGCTCATATCATTAAATAATATATTAAGTTAAGCTTCTTCTTTTTTTCTTTGACACGAATCTTTGTCATGAATGTTAACCTTATCTAACACCATTTTGTAAAACCCGTTTAGAACCGAAGCGTTATTATTATTTAAAAAATTGTATTTGTTTGATTTTATTTTTCTGACAGAAATGTTTTTATATATCCTTTTAAAGGATTATATGCTGTTATATTATGTATCTTTTCAAAGACGCCGACGTATACAAGACAGTACATTGGAGATAAGGCTCAAGCTAAGAATTTCTTGTTCGTTAAAGATAACCTTTCGTATTTCTTTGTGCTAAGCTAACATTCCCCAAATGTTTAAAACGCTATAAATTATGTTGTTCTCAAGAACTGATTACTAGAAGCTTTCTACTGGAAAAAGGCTGAAATACAAGACAGCAAAAATAATTTAACCCCTAATTTGGCAAGTGACACAAGGTCATCCAATAGGATGGCCTTGTGTCACTTGTTTGTGTTACAACCACATAAAATGCATGCAAGTAAATATACTTGCATTCATTTTATGTGGTTGTAATACAATTAGAGACAACGCCAAAATTAAAAAGAAATATCTAGGTCCTCGGATCTCAGGGAAAATAATTGGTGTTGAGTATTCTTAACAAAAACTACTGGTCAAAACTTAATCAACAGTTTTAAGTGTTAAGCAAACTTAATAAATTAAAATGAAGAGTCTGTTTGAAAATAAGTGTTTATTAGTAAAACGTAAAGTAAGTAATACAAAATAGAACAGAACTAGTTAATTAATTACCTATTTCTATGGTGATAATTATAAAAATCATTGCGTTCTTTTACGAAGCAGATTCTTACATTGCATTTTAGGCAGAACACTGTCGTAAAGCCTTTCTTGCAACATGTGCATCGACCGTAATCTTTGCCATGTTCAGGGAAGTGATCTATTATAGTGTCGTATCTTACATCATTAGCTGGAATGGCACGCATATGCTTATACAGCTTTTTCTCCTTTGAAACATCTTACACATTGACATCTTCTGCCATCATTCCCTTTTTGGATAAAGCCTTATAAATAATAGGGGTTAAAGTATGAAGTTGCCGTTGTATAGTAATAAATACTTTGAATTGATATACAACCTTCATGGTGTGAGATTTTCGAGTAAAACTTTTTTCACTTGATACCTATAAGATTCTTCTTTCAAAAAATGTGCAACATTCGACTTTCGACTTTCAATTATATTTTTATTTAGCTTAGAAGGGAAAGATGGATACTTCGAAAATCCGAGTCATTTTTGAATACGATTTCCGACGCAGAACTAACGCAGCTGAAACGGCTCGCAATATCAACGCTGCGTTTAGAGAGGAGACTGCTAATAAACGCACCGTGCGTTTTTGGTTTAAATGCTATCGTAATGGCAACTTCGACTTGAAGAACGAACCACGTGGCAGACCGCCCACATAGGTGAATAACGCTGAACTGAAGGAGATGGTTGAAGCTTCCAAATCGTTGGGATCTGAAGAGATCGGGTACATCATCATCATCATCAGGCTATAATAGTCCACTGCTGGACATAGCCCTCCCCCAAAGAGCGCCATAGCGCCCTGTCTTCAGCTTGCCGTATCCAGCATCTGCCTGCAGTCTTTCGCAGATCGTCATCCCACCTGGTCGGAGGGCGTCCTACACTACGTTTGCCGAGTCGCGGTCTCCACTCAAGAACACGCTTACCCCAGCGGTTGTCTGTTCTTCGCGCGATATGGCCAGCCCACTGCCACTTCAGCTTGCTAATTCTCTGAGCTATGTCGATGACTTTGGTTCTCTGTCGGATGTATTCGTTACGAATCCTATCCTTCAGAGAAACTCCGAGCATAGCTCTCTCCATAGCTCGCTGAGCGACTTTGAACTGGTGGACCAACCCTACCGTGAGTGTCCATGTCTCGGCTCCGTAGGTCATGACGGGTAGCACGCACTGATTAAAAACTTTCGTTTTCAAGCATTGCGGTATGGATGACGAGAAGACTCTGCGTAGTTTCCCAAACGCTGCCCAGCCCAGCTGGATCCTCCTCCTGGCCTCCCTCTCGAATTTTTTTTTACCTAACTTCAGAATCTGCCTGTGGTAAGTGTATTCGGAAACGATTTCGAGAGGGTGACCATGTACGACGATCGGTCTTGGATCAATGTGGCCATTGATCATGACTTTGGTTTTATCCAAATTCATACCAAGACCGATACGTCGCGAGGCTGCAGCTAGGCCGTCCAGCATCTGGTTCAGCTCCTCTAGCGACTCCGCTATTAAGACTATGTCATCTGCGAATCGCAGGTGTGAGATGTAGTCGCCGTTTTTGTTAATGCCCTGTCCTTTCCACTCCAGCGTTTTAAACATATCTTCCAACGCGCTTGTGAACAATTTCGGGGATATAACATCCCCTAGTCTCACTCCTCTGCACAATAGGATAGGTTTAGACTGCTGGCCCTGTACTTGGACACTCATGGTGGCGGCTTCGTATAGACATCTCAGCACCTCGATATAACGATAGTCTACTTGGCATCGCTGTAGGGATTCCAGAACAGCCCAGGTTTCGACAGAGTCAAAGGCCTTCTCGTAGTCCACAAAGGCCAGACACAGGGGCTGATTATACTCTTCGGACTTCTGTATAATCTGCCTCACTGTGTGAATGTGGTCTATGGTGCCATATCCTCTGCGAAACCCGGCCTGTTCCGGCGGCTGAAACTCGTCGAGTCTCCTGGCGAGACGGTTCGTGATCACTCGTGAGAACAGCTTATAGACATGGCTCAGGAGCGAGATGGGTCTATAATTTTTAAGGAGGGTTTTGTCACCCTTCTTAAAAAAGAGCACCACCAAACTCATGCTCCACGCCTTTGGAGTTCTCCCACTGTGAAGGACGGCGTTGAAGAGGCTCTGTAATTCCTGTATAACAGGAGCTCCTCCAGCTTTTAGAAGCTCTGATGTTACTCCGTCCTCACCGGGGGCTTTTCCATTTTTAAGCTGCCTCAGAGCTAACACGATCTCGTCTTGACTGATGTCTGGCAGTTCGTCGGTGTAGTGGCGTATCAGGGTGGCTCTGGAATCGTGGTCGTCTCATCTGGAATGAGGGGCATGTGCAGCGTATAATCGGCCATAGAAATCCTCTATCTCGGCGGAGATCTCCGGTTTTGACAATACGGTCCTCCCGTCATGCGTTTTAAGCTTCGTCAGGTGGCTCCTGCCAAGCTGCTGAGTGAATACTTTGGACCCTCGGTTTCGCTCTATCGCCTCTTCAATGAGGCGTGCGTTGGAACTCCGAAGGTCGCGCCGTACCATCTTCGCAATTTGCTTGTTCAGGTCTGTCCTCTCAGACGAAGTCGCTTGGGTGGTTTCCCGTCTTTTTGTCATCAACCCGAGAGTCTCAGCCGAGAGTTTTGATTTCTTGCCAGTCCGCTGCGTTCTGCAGAATTTGATGCCCTCTTCCCTCAGAGTTTCGACCAGATTGTGTAGGGTCTCATCAGCGTCATCGATGGGTTCCAAGGCAACAAATCTATTCCTTGAGAAGCTGCTGGAACTTCTCGGTACCCGCCATGATTTGGATTGGGTTAGGTCGGAGCGTGGACTTCATCAGGCGGTTTCTTTCAAGCTTTAAGTTGATATTCAGAGAGCCTCGGAGGAGTCGGTGATCAGATCCGGTATTAAACCTGTTGATCACTGAGACATCTCTGAATATGTGCTTGCTATCCGTCATGATGAAGTCTATCTCATTTTTAGTCACAGTGTCGGGGCTTTGCCATGTCCACTTCCTTTGAGGCTGTTTCTTAAAGAAGGAGTTCATTAAGAACAGTCCCTCTTTCTCAAGGAAGTTGACAAGTATTTGCCCCCTGTGATTCCTAACTCCATAACCATGCGGGCCTATCCGGGATTCGTTGCCAGTCTGGGTTCCCACTTTGCCGTTAAAGTCCCCCATAACAACATTGAAGTGAGCCTTAGTGGTGTTGTGCAAGGCTTTGGATATGTCTTCGTACATATCCTCCACTTCATCATCCGAGTGTGTCGAGGTCGGTGCGTAAACCTGTATGACCTTCATGCTGTAGCGCTTGGACAGCCGAAGGATCAGGTACGCAACCCTGGTCGACACACTGGAGATTTCTTCAACGTTGTTAGAGAGCGCCTTATTGACGAGGAAACCTACGCCACCCTGGAATGTTTTATCACCCTCGCGAAAGTAGAGAAGATGGCCCGAATCTAGGGTTACGGTGTCCTCTCCCTCTCTACGGACTTCACATAATTCACGCTAGATGATGGTCAACCCTCAGAGTGCGTCCGTTAAACGTAGCCAGGGTCAAATTTAGTAATGAATGGCAGCCTAATGTAGCCCGGGGATTCTTAGCACCCCCTGCCTCGCCGTAACCGTGGCCGCTGCCATGGCCAGGAATAGCGAGGCGGCCGGGAACTGGGGGCCATTTTCTTTTGGCGTGTGCAATCATTAGAGGGTAATGCCCATAATCCCCACGCTGGGCATGCGGGTTGGGGATCGCAGTTCAGTGGTGGATTTGTATTGCAGGGAACGCTGCTGCCCGCTTCCTGGTTTGTTTCCTTTAGTCGCCTTTTACGACACCCACGGGAAGAATTGGGTTGGTGCTATTCTATTTGGCCGACACCACACAGCAACGTCGGGTACAACGGACGTGAATTTAACACGGCTTCAATCTTACAAAACACAGTTGCGAGCTCCTCAAAAGTCAAGTGTTTCACAAATAACTCGTCGCAAATATGCCATCGCAGTAAGGACAATCTGGTGGATCAAACAGCCAGGTTATCCCATGGTGGGCCAATTTATTACCAATATCAATTTGGATGCCCGCAAGAAAGGTGTATACATCATTCAAATAATTGTTTGTACCCTTGAAATTAGTGCCGCAGTCCGCCCGAATCAAAGACGCCAGACCTCTCCGTGAAACAAATCTATTCAAGGTCATAAAAAATGCCTTAGTTAAGAGAGATGAGACTAAGATGCACAAATAGACCTTGACAATGTCACTATTGCGAAGAGTGGATGTCTTAACCAAAAAGAGACCTGCAAAGTCCGTACCAACACCGGCGAAGGGTCTCATCTCTGTGACACGATCAGTGGGCAAGTCACCCATCAAAGACTGCATGGTAGAGGCTTTTAGCCTATAACAAGGCATGCAGCGAAAAACTATACTGCGGATCGTTCTTCGGGCTGACAAAATCCAAAATTCTCGCTGCAAAATGGCCAAAAACGTATTGCAACCGGCATGCAAGTTTTTAATGTGACGATCAGTCACCAACAATTTAACCTAATGACCTTCCTTGGGTAGCAAAATAGGGTGACGAGCCCCTAAGGGTATGTTGGCGTTCTTAAGACGTCCTCCAACACGCAAAAGACCCGAATCATCCAAAAAGGGGTTAAGTTTATTGAGAGCTCACGATAACTTAGCTTGCCCAGTTTTCAAAATTTCATTTTCCCGTTCATAATTAACAGCTTGCACCTAACGAACCACGAACGAAATAGAGGCGAGCCTCTTGTCGCTCTTGAGGAGCGAGAACTGGCGCCAAGCGTTTATCGTTTGTGTGTCTACAATTATGACAAAAGCGCTTGCTCCAAGCGGCGACACCTACTAATTTGTCGAGTGAACTATAACAAATAACGATTCAACAAAAAATCTGGATCGAACGCACTTTCTCGTTGTTCAACAGCGAGTGTTCGTAACCCGGGCAACGAGGTAGTATCCAATACTGACGTTCGAGGGCAGTCAGTCTCTGGACGAGTCAACCGTTCTGGACCCCATCAAAGTGAGTGCTCAACCAAACTGGGGGCCATACATCCCCGTGAAGCACAATCCGCGAGGTTCATCTCGCCAGGTACGTGTCTCCAATTCAATGAAGTCTCGGATTTCTTAATTTGGGAGACTCGATTGGCCACAAATACCACCTGATGTCGACGAAAGCTCGAGATGACGTCATAAAGGTCCTTAACCAGCTTAGGGCCAGAATGCAAACAATGATTCAAAGATACACCTGTTGAAGTCTGCGCAGAACCATCAAATACAGTGCGCAGCTTCCTAGTAGGTGCCTTGAGTACCGCATGATGCGGGTGGACAAAATGCTCCACTAAACGCCAATCCAAATTAGACACCGACATGTGTCCCAACTGTGACATATTCCCGCATGAACTCAATGTACTTTTGTTTCAAAGGCGAATCCCTACCCATACGACGTTCCATAAAATATATATATTAATATTTATTTCCATATATTTAGTTCCATAGAATATAATACTTCACTATAACCACTATATAATATTATAACTCGCGGGGTAGGCAGCGACGACACAGAATAATAGGCGGCGATATAGCGATGACTGTCGCCTGCGGCGCACAGGAGTGATAGGGTTATGAGGTAATTCCCTTTCTTGCAGAGGTGAAGGAAGGCGCGCAGGTTGGAGGTGTAGCGGCCCCAGCCTGTTATGCTGAGGCTACATTAGCGGGCTACGGTGAATATTCGTGTTAACGCGATGAGTGTGGCCGGCTAGATCGTTGCAACGCGTTGTATTCGGGCGAAGACGATGTATCATCGGAGCACTGTCGGTAAACTGGCGCGCATCAAAGGATAATGCAACGCCATTTTCTCCATTTTGAATTACCGCCTACGTCTCGGCCGCACAACAGGTCAAACAACACAATCCGGCACGATGTATCGCGTCAACGCGACACGAATCTTCGCCCGCTTAATGTAGACAAGAACATCGCGTATAACGCGCCAACGCGACACAAGTCTTCGTCCGTTAATGTAGCCCCAGCATTAGTGATGTTCGACGGCGCGCAGGAATGAGAGGGTAATTATGAGGTAACTCTCATTCTCCCAGAGGTGAAGGCGGTGGCGCGGGAGGGTCACTCAACTGCAGCGTTCCAATGGTAATAACCTATTATGCACTTTCACTATTTGATTCAAGGTAGAAAATCCTTAGACAATTTTTTTGTAAATTTTAATAATATTAGCCGAGATTTTAACACACGTCTGCTTGCGAGATTAGACACGGACGAAGAGGAAATCCAAAGAAATTTTGCGGTAGGTATATAATTAATATTCCGTTCATCTGAAATTTCGGATAGGCATTCTCATGGCAAACCTATAGAACGTTACGCCGTAAATTAAACTACATAATGCTATAAAAATTTATATAAAGTCGTTGCACAAAATTTAGCGACTTAGAGCCAACGATTTCAATTACAATGCGGCGAAAATTCGCCAGCACCTTTGTTCTGGAAAGTTAAATTAACTGAACCACCAGTTTCTGTACGGGAATATGTAACAGAAGTCTGGCATTTTCTGTCCATAAACGCAGATGCCTTGTAGTAAAATAGACCTCAGACATTGTTCCGTAAACGTTAGATGGAAATTCCTAAGCAACCAGTTGCATGTAATAATCCTTTATGACCGTGGCCAGCGCTTTAGTTTTCAAAGTTCCGAGTGGTCGTGTCTGGCAAGTTTATTTTTAAATTATTAGGACTATATTATAATGTTTATCTAGATGAGAGTCGTAATACGTTTTTAATTGTTGTTCAGTCTCTTTCTGACAAGTATAATTGATGTGATTGTATGTATTTTTAAGATAGGCAAGTAGATGTCAAGTTGGACGCAATTCTATTACGGTGAAAGACGTAGGAACGACAAATAAAATAAATTATAACAGCCCCATGACTATAGGAGATATTTCGAAATGAGTACACAACAATGAATAATTATATTAAGTTTCGAATTTAGTACGATAGCTAATATTATAAATACAAAAGATATAGTTTCCAGATACATTATAAATTCTACTAAATCAACGTTCAAGAATAGGATATACAATTGGACGAAGGAATGACCATAGAATGTTGGTTTTAAGCGAAAATCGTTCACAGAAATGAACAACATTAGAAGTATTATAGCAATACAATTTCTCCTCAACATTGCTGTTCAGAACAGATAAGAAAAATAGAGAATAAATAGGGATAAACACAAAGTTCAAATGTTATTTCAAGTTAGTAGGGCCGTGAAAATGGGACAAAGATATTTCATAACTTCATTTTAGTATAAGAAATCTTACACCGATACGTGTGACATTTTGTATATATATAGATTCATACTTAACAAATCGACAGTCATACAACATTTTATGCGTTTAAGAAATAGTGTTTGTTTATCTGTCTGTTTGTAAAGTATGAGTTTCCATACCATTTATTCCATTGCGATGAATTTTTGGAGAGTTCATGTGCTCACACGCGTGCAGTTTTCAGATAAAAAGAACACAAAAGAGGCATTGCAACACATTCCACTAAATTGCATACCGCTCATGACTTTCTAGGTTAATATGAACTACATGTTAATTGGATTTTTTGTTAACTAGACCGCAGTCAGAAAAAGCTATAAGATTAATCCTAAATAATAAGACTGGCAAAGTATGGTAACCTTTTTATCCTAATATGTATTTTATATTATTTCTATAACGTTAAAAGGGAGGGCATGGCGGTATTACCATTGAAGCCTAGGATTCCACTCAAACTGGTGCAACCCAACTGGGAAATCATCTTCAATTTTCAGAAGATCGTAGCTAAATGATTATTTAAAAACGCAACACGAGATTTTGTGTTGCGTTTTTGTGGTTATTAAGATGTTCAGAATCCTTAAGCAGACGTTGTACTAGGAGCAGCGTATTGGAGGAGTGATCATCATCATCAGGTCATGACGGTACACCTTGGCAACACTGAGTTCTATTAGAAGGGTCGATAATGCCGGTAGGATAGCCATGTATGCGACTATATTATGCTATGGTTATCCAACAACTTAAGCGCACAGATATCTGATATTCTTGCGCGAACTGTATATTACCTTGCTTTCTTCGAATTGTCGAAAAGATAAACAATAGCAAGAGTTTCGCAGAGCTTGTTTTAAATGTTAAAGGAAAATTTATTGAATAAATTACACGCATGCTGTAATTTCCTTGTTAGGTCAAAAGCTTTAAAATCAAGCTTTTTTAATTCATGATACTATTTTATTTATTACTAAACTTTACGGCTCTAAAATATCACCACAATTTACGTTCAAATAGAATATATATCCAGGTATATCTTGAGTTTGAGCATGACCTGAAATGTCAGAAGAACTAATTAGTGAACCTTATCATTTCTTTTTGGTACAAGCAAAGGTTGTACCAATATTGCCAGAGGAAAAATTAACCGATAACTCAAACAACTTACAAAGACATTTTTGGTACCTCATCTTGCTCTCTATTATTTAATATAACTCAGGTAACGCCGCAAAGAAAATTTACTGAATGTTCATATTAATTATTCGATTCAGACATTGAGTGGAGGATCTTGAATATTGTCTACAATGTTATTAAGACTAACCTGGCTAAGACATCCTTATACAGAATATTTAATTATGAAGTTTTGTTCGAAGCACGAAGTATAAGCCAAAAAAATAATTAGCAACTATTATTATTGAAGCACTTTTTATAGTTATAATAATAACGCAATGAAAAGAAAAGTTTCATTTCAAAACGAGAATCGCAAGCATTCTATAAATGTTGAATAGCGTATGGCTCGTCTATATAAAAAAAAACGCACCGTTGAACTCAGCGTGACTTTTTACACATACTTGTTACGGTATGTGATCACAGGCTGTATATTTTCGGTGTGACATTTAAACATTTCTATTTTTAATGGAAGACCGCGCGAGCACTGCCGACTTCCATTACTGCGAAATTATATCATGTAGCCGTTCGAAAATAGGTACGTAACGTTTTCACACGTAACATCCGCTACTTGCTTTTCTTTGCGCAGCCATTGAAAAACATCGCGCACTACACATGTAATTTGTTTTCACTTTGTAAAATCCATTGCCTAGACAAGTCTGCAATGTAACTGACTTTAAGCAAATGATCATCAATATGTTAGAGTATTTACAAATTCTACTTCCACGCTTGTGTAAAATTTTCTCTCATTCTCGCATCTAAGAATAGTTTCTATGTTTTAGTATTTGTTTTGAGAGATAGATCGATTCGAACATGCACATCTGCCACGCGTATTTGTCACAGGCCAAGACCATAAGCCGTGACTTGTCACCGAAAAGTGCGCTCTTAATTAGAGCCCATATTTTAATGCATCACTATCCAAATCAGCGATAGCATAGGTTTTATCATTTTTAAGTTACATGTCTGACTGTAATTTGTGAAGGGACGTGGTGAAACAAAGATAAAAGCTTTGTAAAACAATCTCTGACCTTGTCTATAAGGTTGTTAGCCGACTATCATGTCGGGGCATGTATAAGTAGTAGTTCGCAATACAAACTTTGATAGCGCGCACCACTCAGTTGTTTTCATTATAGTTATTGTTTGTTGTGCTGTCGCACGCTGTTGCTTATGTCTTCGTGGTTTGTTACATAAACTTGACTTTCAACTGTACATTACTTCTTTGATGTTTGCATATAGAGAAGAAAACATATTTCTTTTAATTTTGAGGCCGCTTTCTCTGTACGTAAAGCATGGAACTTGTGATCAAGAGGGCGCATTCGAATCCTACCTATTGTACTACTGACATAAACCCACTCGTAATATAAGTACTTATTATAGATAAGTTCCCTCAACAAGTATACTATTCCAATCCAATGAAATAAAAAGTTATACAAAAGATTCATTGATATGACCATAGACATTTTAGTGATGTCCAATTGTAGCGTCAATTTTAAATCAATTAATTTATTACCTAATCGAATCATTCGATTTATTGCAGCGAAAGAGTTAGAAATGACATAGACACTGCTACAATTATATCTTATCGCGCTACAATTGTACCCATCATTTGATTTTGCAGTTGAGCAAACAGCATTTTTTTTTGTACAACTATGTATATTGGCAAACTAGCATACGGCCCACCTAATGGTAAGTGGTCACCGTAGCCTATGGACGCCTGCAACACTAGAGGCATCACTTGCGCGTTGCCAACCCTTTAGGAAAGGAAATGGGGAGGAGATGGAGCGGGAAGAAAGGCGGTGATTGGGCCTCCGGCACTCTCACTCACCGAACGAAACACAACAGTAGGACCACTACTATTTCACGTCGATATTCTGGGAGAGGGTAGTCCTTCCCCGGTCGAACCAGCCCATTTATACTGAAATCAACGAGGCTCTACTACTCTGTATACAGTAAAAAAATATTTGCATCGTATATAATTTCTCATTGTTAAAAAGAATAACCTAAGGAATAATTTGTGATCAAAGTTATTTACTACTTACAATCAAAG
This sequence comes from Catocala sponsa, assembly GCA_963564715.1. Classification (NCBI taxonomy): domain Eukaryota; kingdom Metazoa; phylum Arthropoda; class Insecta; order Lepidoptera; family Erebidae; genus Catocala; species Catocala sponsa. The sequence continues at coordinate 26,632,143 of OY751326.1, forward strand.
TTGTGAAAGTCAAAAATTATGTACTAAGTAAGGCCCACAAACAACACTTATGAACGTCAAAGGTTATTATAGTGAGCTAATTAAATTATTTATTATTATTATTATTGTAGCCAATTACTATTGTTATTTGCATTAAGTAAACTTATTACATTAAGTAAGTAATTATGCTAAATTAAACAAAATTTGATTTGTGTACATTTACATCAGAATGGATTTGAGTAGACTATAGTAATTTGTAGGTAAATCAAATGATTGCCATTAACTTATTTAATTAAACTGACGTTTAATGACGCATGTTGTTATGTTTCTTTGGTAATAGTAATAACTAGCTGTACCCGCGACTTCGTCCGCGTGAAAATTTGTATAAAATGTTATATGTTTTAGGACAGAACTTCTGTGTAAACGATGTTAGATGTGGAACCATTGGGGACGTATACATACAGATTTTGGGGATTGCTAACGCGAGACAATGCGACATAGAGTTGGCCATGAGTCATGAGTAAAACAGCCCGTACTGAGATCTACACCTGCAACATGTAATCTCTGACCTTGCGCTTTATTTATTGTCATTGCATTACATAAACTTACTGGGAATTGAACGCGCTTAAAGCTGAACAGATAATTATTTGGTATGATGGGGTTTCTCGGAATAAAAATTATTTCACCGGCGCCACATCCTGTTAAAATTTCGGCTTCAACTAAGTTACGTTGCAAGATTTTTACTTTAAGTCTAGTTCCGTTACAAAGCCTAGGTGGACATAAATTTCTTAGCAAGATTATGGGAACGCCCACTTGTAAAGAAATTTTATGGGCTGGAAGACCAGATGCGCGTCAAGAATTAAGAAACTCTACTGGATAGTTAGTAATGTCGTCTTCTGCTGTGACATTGTGAATAGACGTATACTCGACACTACGACCGTTAATTTGCCTTAGCATCTCAGAATTAATAGCTGTTGCTTGGTCGTTTCGAGGCGCCAAAGTTGTAAGATGCAGCTTTTTTTTTTACTTGGGCTATATATTATGAAACGGCAGGCCACTATACGAAAAGACCTACCCTAAGGTCACCACTAAAAGAAATCCCTACTGCCCCTCTCCCCCTGCCCCTGGAGGGGAGACGGACACGACACAGAGGCGCGCGTGTAAACACGCACCCCGCTTCTCGGACCTGGTGCTGAACGGATGGCGGGCAGGCTCACAAAGTCCGCCACCCCCAGGTCAGACCTCAGGGTGGCTGGAGGTTGTCTTGGGCCCTCCGGCGCCTGGCTCTGCGGTTGGGGAGAGGGTTTAAACGCACCCTCTCCCACTCTGCCGCCTCCTTGATGGAAATCACTTCCTCGGCGAGGCGACGGCATTCCACGACCTCTCGCTCCGGACCATAGACTGAACTACGGCCGGGAGCGAGAGGGCAACAAATCCGACCGCCGCGACCAACTCACGGCGCTGCGATGCCCAGGTGGGGCAAACCGCCAAAGTGTGCAGCGCCGTGTTCTCAACAACGTCGCGGCAGTAGCCTCAGTGGTGACAACTGGGCGTCTCTTGCCGGCGTATACGACACAGGAACTGGCCAAAACAACCGTGGCCAGTCATTACCTGTGCCAGCCCGAAGATGAGGGCGCCATGCCGCCTTTCCAGCCACTCCTCAAACACGGGACTTACCGCCACGATCGTGGCGTGCCCGATAGCCATGCAGCTGTCTGGTTTATTGTATCTGTAGGTGACCCATATACTGACGAAATTAAAATTTGCAACGATGGAACCATACAACATAAACTATCTGATAAAATTACCTTATTTTCAGCTCGCTGCTGAAAAGTACCGTCTCCTATTTTACAGTAAACCGATTTTAATGAAATAAAGACTAAATGTTACTTGAGGATATTCTTTATAGTGTTCTTACTGAGTCTATCGTATTAACTTTGTACTTTAGGCGTGATGAAGTAATAAACAAACAGACAGACAGATTTTTCTAAAATGATTGAAATGTGTTCAGTTAATTATTCTGAGTCCCCTTAATTCATTTATTTCGCAATATTCTAAAATGTACAGACACGTGAAATTTAGAGTTTTATATTCCTATTGCCCAAAAAATACCAAAATCGAAGCGATTATTATCTCCATATACCGACTCGGTTTTGTATTAATCTAATAAACAAATGTTAGGAAATCGGATTACAACTTTTATTTACATTATATCTCTAGAACAAAGAGTGGTTGTTGAAAGCCAGCATGCCATACAACGGCGGAAAACCTTAATATCGCGATTTAAAAAAAGACGTCATTTGCACAGTGCTATCTATCGTGATATATTTGTCTGTATTTTGTGTACCTATATTTTGAAAAATAAAATTACTTACTTACTTACTCCTATATGTATAAATCATTACGTCGGGACTAGTACTAAACACATATTACTAACAAATTAGAGATGTCATTGTCAATTAGTAAACATTCAACATTGTCTTAGAATTAATTATTATTTATTATTATAACAAAAATTACGAAATTTATATTATATCCGTATTACTGGCTTTCTGTATACGATCCTGATCTGTAATCACAATCTATGAGCTTAAATTTAAGCAAATCTCAACCTTATTTGTAAAACATTACGGCGGATCTAGTACAGTACGATCACATTGCGTACATTAAAATTTAATTTAACTTCAAATGCTTATAACTTTTGATAGAGAAGACCGATTTTAATGAAATAAAGACTAAATGTTACTTGAGAATATTCTTTATAGTGTTCTTACTGAGTCTATCGTATTAACTTTGTGCTTCAGGCGTGATGCGAGAACAAACAAACAGACAGACAGACAGACAGACTTTTTTAAAAATGATTAAAATGTGTTTAGTTAATTATTCTGAGTCTCCCTAAATCATTTATTTTGCAAAATTCTAAAATGTACAGACACGTGATATTTACAGTTATATTATATGTATAGATAATGTCCTACAGACCAAATTTCGGCCACGGCGGCGGCGGCCAATCTTAACGGAGACTGGCCATCTGCGCAGTAGATATTATAGTGCACAAGTATGTGCGCAAACACAAGTGCACTCTCTGTTCCCTAACCCTCATGATCCAATGGGACGGTAATCCGACACGATCGGAGAGAGATCAGGTGCAGGACCAACGGCTTTACGTGCTTTCCGAGGCACGGGGGTGTCTAACACCGCAAACTTCCTATCTCCGGGCTCATATTAAGATTTCTAAACAGAAAAACTTAATATATTTTTGTTGGCCCTACCCGTGGTTCGAACTTGACCTCATGCACAGTAGTCACATTTACCACCGCTGCACCACGGAGGCAGTTTTGGTAATGGTAAGAAACGGATAAGCCAGCATGCCCAGGGCAGTTATACCCTCTTACAGGCCGCTAGTGTAAGACGACTAACAATTTTACTGAGTTAGAATTAGAAAGTACGGTGGCTACAATACTGTATTTTCAACGTCCCGAGAGTCAATGTTCAAATAAAACTTGCCCATGATTTTGAAAGCGATCATAAGTAAGATACGGTATCCTTGACACCTAGTAGCTCGCATGTCTTGCCACTGAGGCAGTGTAAGAAAAGATATTATTATCTGCCGATTTCTGAATGTTCAGTCCACTGGCCGTCTTAAGTACGCCATCTAGCCTAGGCATTTCCCAAACAGCCCTTAAGTGTAAGCACATCGTGCAAAGCAATATATTTGGAGGCTAGAAACAAAGTTCGTCTATTATACAGAAATTATTAAGCTTGTTCGTAACCCCGCTAGTGACGTGTAATCTCACCACTATCATCTCTACGGAGTTACTTGTCCATAAACATACATACTTTATACTGTTTCATTTACATATTTCATTTTCAGCGGTAAAAATTTGATAACTCATGAAATAAGTTTTCTTTACTATCTAGCTAATCCGACTCGTCTGAAATATAAATAAAATTTGCGTAATCCATTTTTGTCTGAGTGGTATAATAATAGGAGTTAAAGTATGAAGTTGACGTTGTATAGTAATATATATTTTGAATTGACATAAAACCTTCATGGTGTGAGATTTTCGAGTAAAACTTTTTTCACATGATACCTATAAGATTCTTCTTTAAAAAAATGTGCAACATTCGATTTTCGACTTTCAATTGTTTTTTTTTTTTATTCAGCTTAGACGAGAAATATGGATACTTCGAAAATACGAGTCATTTTTGAATACGAGTTCCGACCGGAACTAACGCAGCAGAAACGGTTCGCAATATCAATGCTGCATTTGGAGAGGAGACTGTTAATAAACGCACCGTACGTTTTTGGTTTAAACGCCTTCGTAATGGAAACTTCAACTTGAAGAACGAACCACGTGGCAGACCGCCCACACAGATGAATAACGCTGAATTGAAGGAGATGGTGAAAGCCGATCCGAGTCAAACTATGCAGGAATTAGCGGCATGGTTTAACGTTACCCTACCTACAATATTGGCTCATTTGCATCAAATCAATAAGATAAAAAAATATGAAAATGGGTACCTCATGATTTGACTGATCTGCAGAAAGAAATGCGTGTTGAAACTTGTTTTGCCTTGTTGAATGTGTAAAGAAATAAAGGAATATTGGATCGAATTGTGGCATGGGATGAAAAGTGGATTCTTTACGATATCCGTACGCGAAAAATGCAATGGCTCACCCCAGGACAAACGCCGCAACAGTGCCCCAAAGCAAAGCTTACCAACAAAACGGTAATGGTAACTATTTGGTGGTCTCTTCATGGTCTGGTCAAGCAATAACAGCAGATGTTTACTGTGCCAAACTTCGAACATGATGGTGAAACTGGCAGTGAAACAGCCCCGACTCGTGAATCGCTCTTCACCATTATTGCTTCATGATAACGTAAAACCTCACACTGCACGAGAAACCGTTGTAACTCTACAGGAGCTGCAGTTAGAAACCATACGTCATCCTCCACACTCGCCAAACCTTGTTCCAACGGACTACCATTTTTTTCTGACTTGGACAAATTTCTACGTGATAAAAAAATTTCTTCCTAGGAGGCAGTACAAAATGCTTTCACACAGTTTGTTGAATCTAGATCCCCGGAGTTCTCTCGTAAAGGCATAAATGAACTTCCGTTTAGATGGCAGCAATGTATAGATAATGAGGGTAAATATTTCGATTAAATAAATATGGTACATCTTAGAAAAAAACGAGTTTCAATTTTTCAGTACAAATCGGCAATTTCATACTTTAACCCCTAATATTTTTAGGGATTTATCGGTGACGCAGCGTTAGTGAATACGACGGGTGCAAGAGACCTTGTGTTCGATAACTGAGTCAAGCGTTATCATCGGTATTTCCTTGAAATTTAAGTACTTTATACGAATTTAATAACGATGTTTATATCGATCCGATAAAAATCCGTATAAAGTTATTTTATTCGTGTAAACGTAAGAAAATATTGTATAGGTTTCCTGCCAAAAAGTCATATTCCAATCACGGGGTTTAAAGCTGTGCCTGCTAGACTGTTTTACGCTTGCCCGTATTACGTGGTACATTAACCCATAGCTGAAGAAATTTAGGTGTTAGCTCTGTTTATCCCTTCGGGGATATAGTTGGAAACTATTTATATATCCCTACTCTGGGAAACATGTGAATTGAATTCGCTTCGAAAAAGCGGATATGTGACCTTCAAAGCGTATAGGTTATAGGCGCCTTGAAGGTCATATATCCGCCATTTGAATTAAGATCGTAATTTAGAATTTCTAAATAACGATCGAGACGAGAACAGTACTGCGCTTTGAATTACGTGGTATACAAATTAAAAAGGTGATAAAAATGTATGCGTTTCAGATAAAGCGCAATATATTATCTGCTTAGCCCTGGACTTTTATTAGAATGTTACGTCATACAACTTCTTTGAGAGATATAACCCGAATGTTCTAAACTATTTTAACATAATAAATATGTAACATAGGACATGACATACATAGAGTCACGCCTTGCACTTGTAGACGGAGACCTACACACACAGCAAGAGTATTGCCGTTAACCGGGCAAATTTCTGGATCCGCACCGCTAATATGCATAAGCATCTTTACTACTTCTGCAAAAACGCTTCCGAGCATAAGTTACGCTGATGTAGGTTCTTTGAAAATTCTCAAAAATATTCTAGTAATCCAATAATTTATGCGTTATTAGAAATATAAATCTGAAGCCCAGTAAACTCACCTTTATTCCGCCCACCTTACCCGAAGAGATGTAGTCTGGGCGGTTTAAAGGCTTTTCATTTATATTTTAGTTACAACCCAGCGTCCCGCACGCTTTTAAACGTTGACCATGGCTAAGCATTAAAAATATAAGAGGCACTCCTTTCAAACATTGTTGGTCATTTTTTGCACGGATTTACTTTAGTATAAATGATGATGAGTTTATTTCTAAATGTTCAGAATACTTCTTCCACATTTTAGAGTTATGTATTTAGTATACAGCGCGTAACATCAAAGTGTGGTCATGTTTTAGAAGCAAGTAAGGCATTAAAAATAATTGGTATCAGTAATCTTTACATATAATAACTCTTAAGAAATCTTAAAGAATTTGTGTAAATTCTTTAAGATCTTTCCTACGAGTGTAAATTCTGTACATTGAAAATATTAAAAAAATAAATAGCAGGGCATGTTACTAGATCGAAACAGAACCGAAAATTTGATTAAAAAAATGTTTGTCTGTCTGTCAGTCTGTTTGTTCAAGCATCACGCAAAAACTACCAGTTCGATTACGATGAAACTTCGTATTATTATACTTTAATATCCTGGGCACTACACTGAGTACTTTTTATCCGGATAAGTATATACAATAAAAACAAACTTAATTTTACGGTTCAATCCCTAGACACGGTTACTGTACCAACCGCAAATAATAAGTTTGTCGCCCTTTATGTCACCCGCAGTATACATGTTATCAGAGGAACAGAAAAGCACATAGGGTACCTTTTGTCTGGATAAAAGTATCGTTACTAACCTAACCTACTTTTACGCAAACGAAGCCGCGGACAAAATTTAGTATCTACACTAATATTGCCACGCCTGAGGTCGCGGGTTCGATTCCCGCACGAGTCAAACATTTGTGTGCATGAACATGGATGTTTGTCTTGGTCTGGGTGTTTATATGTATAATATGTATGTATTTACAAAAAAAAAAAGTATATATGTATGTTTATCCATTGTCTAGTACCCATAGTACAAGCTCTGCTTAGTTTGGGCTAGATGGTGTTGTGTGTATGTGGTAGAATATTATTATTATTATTATATATTATTATATTATAAAGCTGAAGAGTTTGTTTGTTTGGTTGAACGCGCTAATCTCAGGGTCTACTGGACCGAATTGAAAAATGATTTTAGTGTTGGATAGTCCAATTGTTGAGGAAGGTTATAGGCTATATAACATCACGCTACGACCAATAGGAGCGGAGCATAAATTAAAACTGTTGCAAAATTGTCTTATATGAAACAGACGAAGTTGCGCGGGTCAGCTAGTAAAAGAATATTTTTGTTTGATCATTAATAAGTTATGTATTTTATTTAAATTTGACTTTATCTCATAATAATCTACAATTCTATGCACAGTTTATTATGTTTGTATCTCAATATTTGAACATTGCTGATCATGCCATCAGCAACCTAAATAATCCTAATTTACAATTAATTCCAATATTATGGTCATAGAACTGGTGACTAAAAAATCGCTAAATCAACAATATCTTTTACATGTTGTTTTCTTTTCTTATTAATATAACCCCCTTAAAATAAATGCTATATAAGGAAATTTAAACAGATTTTCGTCATTCACTGATTTCACTATATTATATTAAAGTATTATAGTACGGTAATCAAATGTTATATCATAATATTATAATGTGTATAAGTGCGTGTATAACAGTAGTTTCACGTACAAAGTACACATTAATTATATGAAATACAAATTCACATCATTTGGAAGGCTTTATAAATGACAGAATACCATCACGGTTGTATATCCTAAATATGTAAGACAAAAATGGAACACACACCACTTTTGCAAGACGTTTCCACGTACAAGAGGCAAGCCAATTATAAAAGGATAGAGCCTATCGCATTCTACCGAGCATACCGTGAGATTCCATTATGCTATATTGCTACTTTATTTTCTTTAAAGAAATTGTGCTATCGGTATTTACGTATACGTTTAAGTTTATGTTACAGTATTAACTATGCAGAGTATTTATTCGGAACAGTGCACAATTTGTTCATTTACACAAATTCTACGATCTTGAAGCATGTTCTGCAATGTTTGCACACTAAATGTATTTACTTTTGTACACTCACACGAGTTACAGAGCATGCACTGAATAGCCTGAATAATATATAAATACCGCGAATGATTAATTATATATATGACAATACACGTAACACAAATAACTTAATCCATTGTTGGAGTTGTAAAAAATAAATACTCGCAGAAACTTGTCCAGCTACCAGATAAATAATTAATTACCTTTGCAAAGGGTAGTATATGTGTGAATCTAGGATAATATGTAAGAAACGAAATGTATATATTAACACAGAGAAATCAGCTTTATAAAATTGTCTTGAGAATTTTGGTCGTGGATTATTGATTCTATAAAAAGGAGTAATTGTTTTCTAGCTCAAAGGATACAATCTATTAAACACAACCCTCGTGCTAAGAAGCTTTAACAGGCGCTTACATAATAGTTGGTTGTAAGTTTCACTGGATGGACAAAGTGTTATTAGTTTTATAATATACTAGCTTTTGCCCGTGGCTTAGCTCGCGTTAATTTAGAATTTGACAATCCATTCGGGTTGTACTCTGCTTGTTATAATATAATTCAATCATGATTCGAAAGAAACGTGGCGCCATCTATTATCATAAGAACGTTTTTGTTGTTTTCCTCGGGAACAGTAATTTTTTTCGGGATGAAAGGTAGCCTATATTCGTTTCTGTACACCTGACAACGTATATGCAAAATTGCTGGATGATCGGTTCATTGGTTTAGGCGTGGAAAGGTAACAAACAAACAAACAAACAAACTCATTTTCGCTTTTATAATATTAGTAGGTCTAGCTGTTACCTGCGACTTCGTCCGCGTAGATTTTAACTAAAAAGTGTTTGTCTCCTTGGAACCCTATTTTTTTTCTAAAATCAAGGTAGCCTATGTTACTTCTTATAACATCAGCTATCTGCCAGTGAAAGTCCCGTCAAAATCGGTTCAGCCGTTTCGGAAGTTACCCTGAACAAACAGACAGACAGACAGACAGACAAAAATTTTAAAAATAGATGTTTTCGTATAGGTACCTTATATACTTGCATATGCATTAGATAAAAAGCTGTTATTTTGACATTACAAACAGACACTTCAATTTTATTTATTTGTATAGATTAGGATAGGATTAGGATTAGAAAGTTAGAATTAGGATTAGGATTTAGCTCGCACGGGCGAAATTATTATCTGACTATAATTTACCATCGACCCAGCAATTATCCCTAACATATAAAAGGAAAGAAAAGATTATTCACAGACCAGAGCGGAATTTAAAACAATGTGGGTTTCATCGTTCCGTGACCCTTAGTATAGGATGCATAATTTACCACACTACATATTTTTATTACTATTTATAGTTCACTTTTTTATTAATACATGCTTCCTACATTCGTTTTAAATGAATAGTCGCTTGGATAAAAACATTAAAGGTTTCTATTTAAAACTACTCGTTGTATTGTATTGTTGCCTTCAGCGTTTGTTCCCTGCTATTAGATGTACACTCCGTTCTCCGCTTCCATCACCTAAATACTAGATGACTGAGTTATCAGGTATATAAATATATAAGCCATATATTTACATAAAGTGATAAAGTGTTCCTATACTGTTATTTATAAACTGTCTCACTACTGGGCTTGGGCCAGAAGGATTAGATTAGTCCACCAAGCTGGCCCAGTGCGGATTGGCAAAGTTCAAACATCTTCGAAAAAATTATGTAGAGGTCCTAGTTTTCCTTTACCGTTAAAGCAACCGATAATTAGCTGTTTAATACCCACATAACTTTGAAAATTCAGATGTGCGTATCTTGGGATCAAACTCAAAACCTCTGCGTGGTAGTTCATTGGTTTTTAACCGACTTCAAAAAAGGAGGAGGTTTCTCAATTCGACTGTATATACATATATTTTTTTTATATTTGTTCGCGGATAACTTCGTCGTTTATGAACCGATTTTGATGATTCTTTTTTATTTGAAAGCTGGTTCTTTCCATTTGGTCCCATTTAATTTTGATCAAGATCTAACCATTCGTTTTCGAGTTATCCTTAATAATGCGTATTTTGCTACATTGATGATGTCCTCATTTTTGGCAAGAACAAAATTAACAACTGTGTAGGATGGTTTGGAAGCCCTGCGTAGTATTTCGAGGTAACCCTATTCTAATTTGGTAATGTTTTGATGAAAATCTTCGGTTTTATACAACGGAATTATTTGATAAATAACAGCAAATCTGCTGTGGTTGCTACAATCACATACATAATTATGTATATGTATTGATTACACAATTCCAAATTGGTTATTGATAGCATTTAATAGCATGAAGTTACGTGCAACTGTTAAACTCAACAAGGTATACACAAAAAACTTGGTTGTCTGTAAAGTCGGTTTACGGACGATAGTTTAACGTGACAACGTCAACAAAACATTGATGAAAACGTTACAATGAGCGTAACGGGACATGAGGGTAACGGGACAATGAACGTAACGGGACAATGAGCGTAACGGGACAATGAGCGTAACGGGACAATGAGTCATCCTTTTTCGTGCGTGCAGCCGAAGTTCATCGATTTATTAGACGTTGTCACGTCAAAAATCTTAGTAGAATTAGGGATGCAGTATATAATATCATACGCGTAATGTAAACGGGGGTGAAGCGTATTTCAGTTTGTAGTCGTAGACAAATGCTAGTCGAATTTAAATCAAGAATAATTCGTTGCTGTTACAGTGAATAAATCTGCAGATAAGTTTAATCAATTTAGTGTGTAGTGGCCAGAGAATCCGGTACTGCGTTTACGATATTGTAATTATACTTAGGCCAGTGGTCTATGTACGTACATACATGATTTATATTGTATTTATTTACCTTAGTGTTACATATTGTTTGTTTGAATTGGGCGAAATTCTTACATTTTGAATTGGGCGAAATTCTTACACTACTCTTCTCCAGCGAACGAAGTTCGCTGGAGAAGAGTAGTATTTCCTGGATACTATGTTCTTTTTGTACCCATGATAAAGTGTATGCGACATTTCATGATGATCAATCAATCAATTAGTTAAGGCGTAATAGCGTACACAAATAAACTATGAAACAAATTACAATAGTAGTTAGGATAATTACTTACAAATTAATTTTCTTTTCTCTAAAAGATAACAGTTCCCATTTGCGTAACCAATATATAAAAGTAAAATTGTGAAGTCATCCGTTAAATAGATTTGAATTGTAAACAAACATAAATTTGTATAAACATTATCCTAATAACCTATGGGTTAAGATTAAAACCTTTTCTTTCGGAAATACATTTAAACTTACGTACCTACACAGAATCACGCTTGTTTCGTAGAAGGGTAGACATATACTACAGTTTGCCTTTACCTGCGATTCTGACATATCACATATGATATACTTTTATAATATTCTTCACGCAAACTTGTGTAGGGTATTCTTTATCTGGTCATTCTCCAGAATGTTTCCGACGTGCCTCGAGAATGTTCGCTGAGATCTTCCCTGCCCGGTCGTTTTATTCACATTTATCTTATATTATTTCTAGGTCAGTCTTTCATTCCCTGTCTTTTTATTCCCACACGAGGCTTGTCTCTGTGCAGACTTTAATTTTAAACACTGCAACAATGGATACAAAGAATAGGCAGTGTTTATTGTATATAAATTCTAGTCCACCTTTGGAATTCTAGGAGAATATTATAATAAACATTATAATAGATATAAGGTAAAAAGTTAAACCTGAAACAGCCCTATGAAATGCAGCTATAAGTAAGTCAAATAACCTTGTATCATTGTCCCGCGTTGATAAGGTTTTTCAAATCTTCATAATCTTTTACGTCGTAGCGACATAGCCGAGGTTAACCGTTACAAGTTGAATGAATGAAGCCAGTCACATGAAGTTCATTCGAAAAAAAGTTCATTGGTCATGATTTGGGGTTAGTTTATTAATATTGTATCTGCTAAATAAGTACAAACCATACACAATAAATTGTAACAAGACTTATTAGACCTAGATATTATTATTACCTAATTTGATTAAACCTCTCAAGTTCTTTTTTCACAAAATATATTATTATTATTTAGAATTAGATATTTTTAAAGTAAGTATCGAAATTATATTTTTTTGTTTATTTGTGATTTTGTTTATAATATTTTAATTAGACTAACAAGAACACGAGACAGTAGTTCTAATTTAGTTACCTACGTCAAGACTGTTCCATAATTATTTGTTATTCAAATATTATAAGTAAATAAAAATTATAAATTTTGTCAGTTGTATTATCATTCCATATCCATCCAATTTATATATAATTTCCTTTTAGTTTGTCAAATACATTCGCCAAACATTCGCATCATTTCTTGTGAATACGAATGCGAATGCGAATGGCAAAAAATATGCGAATATTCGCGAATTTGAATGCGAACCTGGGTATTTATTATACAATATTCACTGAGTATGACCTAAACAGAAGCAAACAGAGCTGGAGGCTCTTCACAATATGATCGCAAACACGAGTACTCACATACGATAATTCTTTGCAGGTGTTCGTCGACATGGACGTTTACTACACTGCACCACCGGAGCCTGAGCTGCCACTTAAAGACGAAGCTTGTGCTCGAAGCGAGCCAGTCTCCCTAAAAGGATCAACTCACAGTGTCATCGTACCTGTTCATGGCTGCATCCCAGGTGTCCATGGTCAAACACCAGGGATCCACGGGTCCTCTTCTTCCCTTCATGGGTCGACCCCAGGATCAGCTCATGGCTCCCTGCCGGGCACGTCACCAAAAGGATCTGATGAGAACGTGCTTATTGACATAGAGCGCAATATTGCATCTCTAGAACAATCGATTCGAAATAAAGAGATTACTATTGATGTGGACTATATGGAGGAAACTCGGGCCCACAAACTGAAGACAGCCGGGAAGCGCTTTTTAAAGTAAGAGTTAATAAATATTTCATGTAAATTTAAATAAGGTTAGGCCACATAGAGATAAAAAACGCATTGATCTGCGTATGTTTTACGTTGTAATTACGGTTTATGTTTCATGGATGCATTTCAATATATTCTATATTCAATGCAGGCTGAAAATTTTAACTGAACATTTTTGTTTCCATTATCTATTGCCACGCATTACATGCATGTAACCCGCGCTATCACGTTGGTTAAACTGCGCGTCGCTGGCTGCCGCAACTGAGGTACTGCGTGTCCTCAAAAATACATAATAAATCGTCGTCAGACACCAGTTATTTTAAAAATTCGTTTTATGAATATCCATTGCGGACTGATTGAAAATTCAAATATGATATTAAGCTGTCACAAATCCTCATTAACAGCACAACTCATCTTTTACACCAGTGTAATACTTATTCACATAATGACACATATATTACCCATTCAAATATAACAGGGATAAATTTCGTTGTGTTTTCAGTAGCGAGGCATACAATACTTTTAAATGTATCAACTACACTGTATATATGCGACGACTACGCCAAACCTATGCAAAATAGCTATCGCCTTACAATTGTATTTGAATATCATTTTAATTCAATAGTGCATATCTCCAGTTTCAATGTAATTTTGATAGGATCGCTTCAAATATGCACATTGCCCCCGCTTGTATGTATGTTACGGCCGGGTTATAGCTCGTGACTTGTGACAGACGTGTGAGCCGTGTATTTTCTATGAGTAATGTCGGTGGTAGTAGCGGCATAAGTCCGTAAATGTTTGTGTCTTACACAAATACGGTGATTCCTCTACTTTACTGCAGTAAGAGTTAAAGATAGCTATTTTAATCACAATTTGCCACGTACTTTATTCTTACTTTCGGCATCACTTCAGCATACATAGTGTGGAGGGCTCAGCTCGTGGGCTACTGACACGATTGCTTACTATCAGGCAGAGTGTAGTCATATTGACTACAAAGAAAAATTCAACCTTTCTATAGGACAATGATAAGTTACTGTTCATTAATAAAATTCAGCTACAAATTTCTTTCACGAATAGCAAATTCTGTCGCTAAATCTGTGCACCTAATCCGAATATAATCGAATCGATTAAAGGGGCATAAGATACTTATTTATGTAATTTATTTTCTCTCAAACAATAAAAAATGCAACTTATAAATAAATATCGTATTCTGTGCAGCTTACACCGTTTTCAGAATATTTTGTATAGACCTAATAATAAAAATGTCTGCCCGGTACATAAATTAAATAAAAATAAACTTAAAGAAGTCGTATATGTAGACCGTAACAATATGAGGGTTTATAAAGAAACCTAATAAGATCGCTATTAAATCTGAATTGAGACCGCTTTGTTGTGTTTATTTGGAGATAATCTCTTAGGCCGAATACTTGAGATGTAGGAGAAAAATACATACATGATTCATTATTTTATTAGTAAACAAAGTAAGATCATAATATTCCTATTATTCTTCATTACTATTCCTTAACATATACAAATCATGTGTATATTATACCATATTCTTAAAATAATTGGTAGAGCAAGTAAACAATGCACCTAGTTTACCTACGAATATTTTACTTTACCGTGCACTGCTATGCATGCAAGTATTGCTATAATCCACCTTACAAGAAAAGATAGGCAAGCCGTACGGGCTTGCCTAACTTTTACGTTACGAAAACATACTTATTTAGTCTATTCGCGTGTGCTATATTTGGGAGTAGATATTGCCACGGTTAAATCACCTGATTTTAAAGACGCAGCCTACACAATGTTGATAAATCATGGAAGGATTCCTTTTTGCCCATAGCTAGTTATATGAACAGTAAGTTGCTTTAAGACAATCCGAGCTTCGTATAAATTTATTTAATTAGGCTAGCTTAGAAAATACATCACAAGCACGTCGTTGGATTCAAAATCTACTTTTTGCTGAATTGACTAGATACATGCTAATCATAAAGCCAACTAAATCCCTGTCTCAATTACACGTGGTTTCATTTAGCTCTGAGTTCGGTGTTCCTACGACGCGACTCATTTCAAAGAAAATGTAAATCGAAACGTTTACGATGTACTACCGGTCGGAGACCGTACATTTACTTTAAGTAATGGCTAAAGTAACGAGCGGAAACATTTACTAAGTTTGACTTGAATGTGTCATAAACTGTTTTATTGTCTAGGAACTAAATACTACCACTAAAATTAATTGACTAGGTACTTTAAAACTTAAATTTAATCAGTATAATCAAATTGTATACTTATTATGCTTCTTTAAGATGAGATGGAGACTAGCTAGGGTTATTCCACATATCCCCATTGAGTATCCTCATCAATGAGGATCTTTGAACTTTTTGTCCACAAATCCCCATTAACCAATCATCAACTTCGCAAATCGATCCCAAAAAAAGGCGACCGCTCAAACCCGTCCAACTACAGACCAATAGCCATAACCCCCCTTTTCTCGAAGATAATGGAATCCATTATCAACCATCAGCTCTTACGGTACCTGGAGGGTCATCAGCTGCTTAGTGACCAGCAGTACGGCTTTCGTAAGTGTCGGTCAGCTGGTGATCTTCTAGTATACCTGACACATCGTTGGGCTCAGGCGATCGAGACAAAGGGGGAAGCCATGGCGGTCAGTTTGGACATAGCGAAGGCCTTTGATCGTGTTTGGCACAAAGCGCTTCTTTCGAAGCTCCCTTCCTATGGGCTTCCCGAGAGATTATGTGAATGGGTTACTAGCTTCTTAGCAGACAGAAGCATTAAGGTCGTAATCGATGGTAAATGCTCTGACTCCATGTCTGTAAATGCTGGTGTCCCGCAAGGCTGTGTGTTATCGCCTACTCTGTTCCTCCTCCATATCAATGACATGTTGGAAATTAGCAGCATTCATTGTTATGCGGACGACAGCACGAGCGATGCTCTTTATACCGGCCGCGCTAACATCTCTCGGGAAAACGTCGTTGAGAGCCGAAACAAACGTGTCTGAAATTGAGACCGCTCTTAAGAAAGTCTCGGATTGGGGCAGGCTTAATTTAGTCCAATTTAACCCCACAAAGACACAAGTCTGCGCGTTCACTGCAAAAAAGCTGCCGTTGGTCGTATCTCCTCGTTTTGAGAACATCCCCATAACTGCCTCAACCGATATTGGAATTCTTGGTGTCGATATATCGAGCGAAGTCCAGTTCCGCGGCTATTTAGAGGGTAAGGCTAAATTAGCTTCAAAAAAGCTTGGCGTGCTCAACAGATCGAGACAGTATTTCACACCGGCCCACCGCCTACTACTTTATAAGGCGCAGGTTCGACCTCACATGGAGTACTGTTCTCATCTTTGGGCAGGGGCACCCCAGTACCAGCTTCTCCCTCTAGACCGCATTCAACGGAGAGCGACTCGAATCGTCGACTGCCAGGATATTTCAAATCGGCTAGACCCCTTGGCGCTGCGTAGAGATGTGGCCTCGCTATGCATCTTCTATCGCTTATACTATGGGGAGTGTTCCGAGGAATTGTTCGGAATGATCACTGCCGCCTCTTTTCGCCATCGTCCTACGCGACAGCATTTTCACTCCCATCATTTAGATGGTTGGCAGTCCACAACTGTGCGTTTCTCCAGGAATTTTCTGCCTCACACAACAAAACTGTGGAATGAGCTATCGCCTGCGGTATTTCCGAACCAATACGACCTTCAACACTTCAAGAAAAGAGCGTACTCCTTTTTAAAAGGCCGGCAACGCACTTGTAACTCCTCTGGTGTTGCGGGTGTCCATGGATGGCGGTAATCACTTACCATCAGGCGATCCGTCTATTCGTTTGCCCCCTAATCCATAAAAAAAAAATAAAAAAAAAATAGGCATTTCTGGACAAAAAAATCACAGATCCTCATTTCTTAAGGTTATTTATACACTAGTCATTACGTCTATGACGGGAACACTTAATAAACAAAAACCTAATAATACACCCGGTTCGAAAAAACGTACTGTTCATGTATCACATACCTAAATGTTCATCTCAACCGAGGATCAAAACTGTGACTGTCAGTCATCGACATAGAACCGTGCACTTAGACCTGAAGCCGCCTTGATGTAAGGGTTAATTAAACTCTTTGTAGGCCCGGCCTCTTTAGTTACTGTTAAAGGAACAGTGGCTCTGGTGACATCTTAACAGATCAGCCGCCAGGGCACCTGCTAATATTGGATCGGCAAATACCTCATGCAATTTGCAATACTTTTATTAGGTTCCAATAATCAAGTATTCTCTTATCCACAACATGAATAAAAGTGAGTCTATTAGTAAATTATATAAGGAAACTTTCGTAAAGATACTTTTACTTTCAGTAATAGATAGTATAGTTAGATATATTAATTAATATAATATAATATATACAAACAAATTATATACAACGAGGTTAACCGATATTAATTAATATAATATAATATATACAAACAAATTATATATGTACAACGAGGTTAACCGAATGAGAAAAATATCAACAACATTTAAAAGCCTCATAGGAACTAGAAACATGTCAAACAGGTTGTGTGCTTTTTAAGATTCACTACAAATCTGTAGACTTCTAAAATCGCAGTTTTCCATAACCACATAAGATATAGCTTTCGCTAGCGGCTATGGAATAATAAATGGCAACAAAATATTCAAGAGCTGAAATTCAGGGCACGACAGATCTGTATAAAAGGTGTTCATTTCCTTTATTGCGGTAGCCGAACAGATTGTACGACATATTATCAGACGAGATATAAAGAAAAATATCCGGCGTACGTCGCTTCGTAAAAATGTGCTCGATCGAAAACTCCAATGCTTGAGATACAATCGAACTAACAATGAATAATATCGTAACAAAAATACAATATAAAACATCTTTTGTACAATATTGTTATTACTTCACCGCGGACTGGTTTTCTTTGAATCATCGTATTACTTTATATATATTATTTATTAATTTACGTGTTTTGCTCTTGTTGCCAGAAAATAAGTTGTTATGTCGAACAAATTTTGACCTCACAAGTTAATTAATAATATTATTATATATAGTTTAAGAACTACATAATAATCGGTAATAGCTTCATAACTATCGCGGGGATTAACTAATCTAACGGCACCATTGTAAAATTGTATTCATTTATTATTATACAACAGGTTGAATTAAATCCATAAAATGAATCCGTGAAATATAATAACCAATTTAATTCATAAATTAATCATCGGCATATAGCATGATATTTCTGTTTATGTTTACAATGTGATTATGTATTAATAATATGCATTTAAAGTATAGTTACACAAATAGTAATTAAACGCCAACACTTTAAACCTGATAATAATTTTAATAGGCATGAGTTTGCTCCTTATAAGAGCATTCTACATAGGTAATTATATTTCTAGGCGCGGCTTCACAATGAGTGGTGGCGAGAAGGTTGTTATTGAGATGCCACCGGAGCGCAAACGCCCCTCCACCTTGAAGACAGTTAAGACATTCATGCGCCTGGGCAAGACCAGGCCACGCTACAGCAGCGGCGATGAGGAAATGGGCCTGCTTGAGACTCCTGGGCCTTCGTCGGAGCCAGACCGCCCGACCAGCCAAATTTCTATGTCATCTGATGAGATACTCGTCGATGTACACTCACCAACAGAAACACCCAAGATTAAAAAAGTGTAAGTATAAGAAAATACCGACTATTTTATCTAAACCTTCATAGTATTACGCCTTGACGGCTTGACTCTATTGGCGTCGACCAGTCACTTACCAGTCTCAAAGTTATTGCTGAGAATTTATTAACAGAACACTTCCATAACTTCTTACTGGGTATCGAAACCTAATGCACAATAGTCGCAAAAACTACGGTTACGCCACCAACACTATGTTTTTTTACTATGTTAAAACTAAAAATAAAATAAGTTATAGCTTTCGAAATTAAGCCATCATGGCGTATCACATCTTTATTGTTTGATCAGGCACACTGCCATCGAAACTGGCAGTCCTGCTGCGCTCAAAGCAGCCGATTTCCAAGTATGCGTGACGGTCATCGAGGCTCGTCAGCTGGCCGGTCTCAATATGGATCCCGTGGTCTGCGTGCAGGTCGGTGACGTACGCAAATACACCAGCGTTAAGGAGAGCACCAACTGCCCCTATTACAACGAGGTGAGACATTTGAGACTTCTTATTTTGTTAAGAAACAATTGTAGTCATTTCAGCCCTATTCATAAGCTGTCCCACTGTTAGACATGGGCCTATTCTTAATATTATGTCGCTTGGGCCTTTGTTTTCCACGCTACATTAACACTTCACACTTCTAAAACATTAGGATAACAAAATATACAGAGAGACAGGTTTAAGGTTAAAGGTAAGTATTTAACTATGAAATGCTTTGTCACGGCTCCACAAAGAGAATAAAAAAACTATAGTTACAAGAAGCGACAGTAAGTTACAGAATATTATACATCAAACGACAGCATAATATTATACTCGAAAAATTGTATTTGCAATTCAACAAAGTTTTTGTTTGTTTAAAAAAGATAAGCGCCTCATAAATAATAGTACCTTGCGTATTTTTAAAGACCGTTTAGGTATAAGATTTATGTCACATAAATCTAGTAGGTACTTACATTATAAACTTTATATGCGAGAGATTTATAAGCAATGAACATTTATTAAAATTGAAAGTACTTGATTTAAATTATTTTTTGTCTTGTGTAAATGAATTGTGGTACTCCATTTATTCGTTATAAAACTTAAATGATAATTTGAGGCACAGTACCATTCATTTGTAATCCTTGTTGGATATATTTTCACGCCAAACGAGTACAAAGTTAAATTCAAACATAGGTTCACATTATAAACAATAAAAATTATTATAACGATTCAATATGTTACACAGATAGATGTCCAAATATTTATTAAATTAACACATTATTACAATTCGATCGATTATATTCTGTTAATCGCCTAATTAAATATATTAGGCAATTAAAACCCACGTTTCTAAAATAACATACTAACAAACAGCAGCAATAGTTTAGTGGAAGACCGTCGGATTGTCTCGCAGAGGTCTCGAGTCCGAATCCAAGGCACCCACCTCTGACATTTCGAACTTATGTGCATGTTGATTAGTTATTTATTACTCGCTTTGGGTGAAATTAAACATCGTAAGGACAGCAATATGTCTGAGAGTTCTCCATAATGTTTTCAAAGATATGTAAAGTCTGCCAATCTACCCTGGGTCAGCGTATTGGATACCTAACCCTTCTCACATTGAGGAGCCCTTGCCAACAGTAGGGTAGTTTATATAAATGTACGGTTAATATTATTATTTTATAACATATATTTGTTTGTTCACAGTACTTCGTGTTTGATTTCCACATGCCGCCGATCATGCTGTTTGACAAGATCATCACTTTATCGGTAAGTACCACACTCAACGCCTTAAGCGATATTTATTGTTTAATGCCAAGCGAATGCTTAGGGCGGATAAGGCGAGAATAGTGATCATGATTTCGTCTATTATCAATATGTTATATGACAATAGTTGTGTGAGAAAGTTGACGTTTATGAATGGAATAGAGTGAAACGGAATGTATGACAAAGAACGTATAAGAGTAAAAGAGAGAGGCATGAAAAATTGCGTAACTATTACTTGACAAGTTTGCCAAGATCTTTTTTCGACACTGTATACATTGCGATAAATGAATATATGTAGAAATACTAAATAAAAGCTGAATTACGCTTAAGTTAAGAATTAGATTTAATAAAAATAATATCTTATCCAAATTTATTTCTTCTGAGTGTAATAGATTCTGGCTTAAACCTAAGTGAACCCACTTTTAATTAGATTAATAGTAGTGTTAGGTATAGTTTCATATAGATTATATAAACCTTATCAACCAAAGGCAATCACAAGTCAGATGACTGAAATATTGGGCTACCATCACTTTATCATATATTTTACATCTTTTGCTTGCCTGCTCCGTGCCTCGGAGAGCACGTTAAGCCGTCGGTCCCGGCTGCTATGAACATATATGGCAGTCGTTATTAAGAAGTCAGTGCCCTCTAATATCCTGACACTTGTTTAGCCTTAGGGTATCGTTAGCCTTCGGGTTGCGGAGGTCAGATGGCAGCCGCTCCGTGTAAAAACTGATATCTAGTCAAATCTGGTTAGACTAGAAAGCCGACTCCAAGTGACTTGGGAATAATAAAGGCTAGAGAGAAGAAGAAGCTCATGAACTTAACGATTAATAATTAATTAGTAATAATTATATTTCGTGCCCCTAAGTTTTTCCTAACAATTTTTGTTATCGTTCAGACAATACTTTAATAATTTCTTAAATCACTTTAGATATAACTTTCCATGACAATATCTTATGCTCTTGCATATACAGGATATAATTGTATTTACCGCGCCATTCGATAATCTAATATCTAAAAATATACTACAATTTTTTTGGCTGAATGAGATACACAGCATACTTAATTCGCCCTGTGTTGTATTTCCTCAAAACTTGTAGATTTGTAAACTTTGCGGTGTATACCGGTATATACAAAATAAAATGGCCCTATATACGGTAGAATAAATCTTTTCGTATAAATAATTATCATACAGGTAGTTCAATAAAATTCAGTTGAAAATCTTGTAGAACCTCGTAACCCACTTCTACAACGTGTAGGAATATCGTAGCAGTATCACAAATAGCGTTATAAACAACAAACTCAGTTGAAATGTTAGTAGTTTGTTTATATTTTGCCGTCATTAATATCAAATCTTGCTCAAACAAATTTATTCATTACGCCTACTGTATTATAAAACAGCTCTTAGCTGAAAATGTATTAAAATATAAATGGATCGTTGCTGTGACTCACGGTGTAAAGTGCGCGTAATAGCGGGTTTTACGTTAGAGGCCAAGACGTATACGACGTATAAGACGTATAATACGTGCTTAAGTCTCAATAAGTTTAGAGTTAAGATTACATGTCTATAGAATAAAAATGATAATAACAGTTTATTTGAAGAAAGATTCTAACGAAATTTATATAGTTAATTAAAAAAACACACAAATATATAACTGCAAAAACACTTGCAGGTAAATAATTTCTAAATAATAGTATCCTATGAGGTCCGCTGCTAAAAGAAATCTAATAACAACCTTATTTGTTAAGTTGTGTATACTTTAAACAAATATACGTACGCCCAAAAAAATACCCTTCTTTTGACGAAGTCGGATAAAAATTAAGCTGATTTTAGATATGTTACGTCAACAAACTATGCTATCGCTTTACGTAACAAGCCATCAATTGTCTCTTTTTTAAATAATACTTTCAGTTTTACTCGCGTAAATTCAAACTTCTTCATACGATTGGTATAATAATAATAATAATATTCTACCACATTCACACAACACCATCTAGCCCAAACTAAGCAGAGCTTGTACTATGGGTACTAGACAATGGATAAACATACATATATTACTTTTTTTTTGTAAGTACATACATATTATACATAGAAACACCCAGACAAAGACAAACATCCATATTCATGCACACAAATGTTTGACTTGTGCGGGAATCGAACCCGCGACCTCAGGCGTGGCAGTCGGTTACACTAACCACTACGCCATCGAAGCCGACAAATGAATGAATGTGTGAATTGTGACCGCACACATGTGTGCGATGACAGCCCCTTTTTGCAGCAGTGTCAGCAACACGTCACTTGAGGTCATCACAAGAGACAAAATGCCGATATTAGCACTTATACGCCGTTCCTTTTATCTCACAAACTAGCTAACCACTGCGGGTCATGCACATTTGACGTTGTTGTAGAGCAACAGTATTCTCTGATGTCTACTGTGAGGATACACTGCAGCCAAGAGTTAGACATATATTATGACGGTTCCCGACTTGTCGCGGTCACTGAACACCGTTAATTTTCACCCACACTGACGCACTCTGCAAGTGGCTGATCGGTGGATTTGTACTGAGAATTTAATTTTTACCAGCAAACCCAATAATATTTTCACTGACACGGGATTCGAAACTAAGATCGTGCAATTGCACGTTTAGACACGAATCTTTCTGTGCAAACAGTATCTAAATTGGTTGCAAAAAAGGGAGTAATTAATTTTTTATTTGGTAATACGAAAAAGTGGGGGACATCTCTTTATCTCTCTTGGACAGCTACATTTAAATAGCGGTTACGTCATAGTGTGTATCGTGCATCCTTTTTCTGTCATTTGACAATTTAGAGATTTGATATGCTTGTATCTTATTTATTATTGAGAAAATATATTTAAAAAAATGTCAATAAACTTTGGGTAATGTTACTATTTAACCGAATAAATTAATACATAAATATGATTCAGCTACCCTATTGTATATTTCTGATTGATAGACCTCTACATCGCTTCGAATTTTAGTTACAAGTACATAATGATCATTCATATGCATTATCATCAATAGTTAAGGCCGTTATACACATATTAGGTATATAAACTAATATGTTAAACAATATGTTAATAGTTTTAACACTAGTAAACCGGTGATGTATCACGTGTGAAATGAAATTTGCTGAAATAGAATGAAAAGAGCATAATGCCTAATATTAAACGATTACTTTAGTGTAAGGACAACTTTACTACAATTTAAGTACTGTATATTTACTTATGTCACATTACGAAGAGCTTGTATACAACGCAAGTAGCTGTCGCATACTTATGCAAGACATTCGCTCGAACTACGAACGGTCGGACGTTTACACGATGCATACGACTAACACAATTTCATACTTGCTTACTGGAGCTTACAGGAGCCAATAGTATGTAGTTTAATCGTCAGTAACTTAGTAAACTAACTAACCTATATAATTATACATACATATTGTCTAGTACCCATAGTACAAGCTCTGCTTAGTTTGGGCTAGATGGTGTTGTGTGTATGTGATAGAATATTATCTTCTTCTCCCAGGCCTTTATTATTCCCAAGTCACTTGGGGTCGGCTTTCTAGTCTAACCAGATTTGACTGGATAGGTATCAGTTTTTACACGGAGTGACTGCCATCTGACCTCTGCAACCCGAAGGCTAATGAAACCCTAAGGCTAGACCAGTGTCAGGACTTCCCAATAACGACTGCTATAGATGTTCATGGCAGCCGGGACCGACGGCTTAACGTGCTCTCCGAGGCACGTAGCAGGCGATAATTGTTAATCAATACGCACATAATTTCGAAAAGTCATATAACTTCCGAAAGTCAGAGGTGCGCGACATGGGTTCGAACCCTCTGCATTGCAGTATGTTGGTATCCCCACTGAGCTATCGCTGCTTTTTGTATGAGTATGTATGTGATAGAATATTATATTGCATTATTATATTATATATTCTAACGTTCATAAGTGTTACTTTGTGACCTAAATGATTTTTGACTTTTGACATTATACTGTGTTTGCATGTCATGCTATGGTGCAGCAATAGAAAGAGCTAGCGAGGACATGGCGTTATTTGTATATTTATAAATAAGTATCTAAAGTTTATTTTGTAAGTTTACTCACTAAAGTACGTCAGTTATACATATAGAGCATATTCGGTTACGACATATCATTTGTGTTGAACTATGTTATTTCGGATAAATCCAATAACTAAAGGCCGCCACACATGCAACTGCACGCTTCACGAGTATACATGTACAATATTTTTGCAGAACCATTCTTGAACGCGTATTTGATATTTTTACTGCATTCATAGTACATAAACTCATGCAGGCATAAATAGTTTTCCTGACTACCTTATGAATAGACAATTTCTTTACATAATATATTATCGAAATACCAGCAGTTATTATTATCTAAATATATATATATGGCAACGAAGGGTTTAAAGAGAATCTAACAAAAAGGGTCGATTAAAAATTTACAGACTCCTCGCTTGCCCTATGGCATAACTCTCGCTTACGCTTGATCTATATAATTGAGAGGGCCTCTTTGATTCCCAGATAAAATATAGGCTTACTGTGATAAATTTCTAACAAAATACACAACCACTCATTAGCAGCATGAATTTGATAATATTGCCAGTAACAGGTCGTAACCAGTATATTACTAGCCTTATTATAAAGGATGGCTTCTTAAACTTAAGTGTATAATATACTATACTTTCGACGGTACAGTCATAAGTAATAAAAAATAAAGAATAAGAAATGGCATACGTCTAATTCAATTCATCTCATATTTAACCCAAACAGAATACCATTACTTTTCTTTCTTCATGTTTCATATGATATATTTACATAACTTTACCATCTCAGGACTTTGACCGTATTTTGTTTAAAGTAGGCCATGTCGTTACCCAGAGCTCAAGCTTTTATCGTAACCTGTTTACGTAGTAGGTATTAATGTGTATTCCGTGCCGGTTCAGCGGCTTTATTGTGAAAATATAACAAACAAATACAGACACATTCGTTTATAATACAACTGTGACCCAAGAATTTCTCTGCGAAGCTTTAAAGCGTAGAATAAAATGCTTTAAACAACTACTTTGAATAAGTTAGAAACTAAATTATGTTTGATTTAAATTAAACACAGAACAATGTGTATAACTCATTTGAATTAGCTGTGGTAATTGGATTAACTTGTGGTTTCATGAAAATGACATACAAATCTAATTAATTCAGTCTTGAAGGTATTAGATTAGATTAGATTGTACAAACGTATATTAATCTATATATAGCGTTCTTATATGTAAGGATGTTTAAATACTATGCAACATCTTAAATCTATTCGCAGTGTAACCGCCCGATCTTATATCATACGACGATTTTCATTAAATCTCGATACGTAGAGATAGACAAAGCGAATTGGGTACAGTTATTGCCATCCGGCCTACTTTAATGTAACATTATCTCTCAATATCAAATATTTTTATTTCTCTCGCTTGATCTATGTATTTCTCAGTGGCTCGGCGTTTATAATTTATGTTTCTTTTGACACTTAAACAAAAACCAATCAATTGTTCCTACTACGTAAAACGATCTATTAATACGTATCTCCTTTCAAATGGCGGCACGCATGTCCCCATCCCGACCTTTAACCTTACTTAAGGGCCTCAATGTCTTACTTAGGTACTCGAGTAAATGACTCGGTTTAGCCAGCACATGTATATTAAACATTCATTGCCCAATTTGTGTTTCGATCTAATTTCATCGTGAAAAACATTAATAATTCGGCGTACAGTGAAAATGAACCCATTTCGCATTCAAACACAACCTTGGCCTAATATTTTTTTCATGTTGAGTCCCTTCATTCGTCATTATTTGATTTATTGACGCAGTATGGAGGCTAACATTTTGAAATACGTAAAAGTTTATGAACACTGCGAGTGTTTTAAAATTGTTCTTCAATAAATAATGTTGGACCTGATAACTTGCGAAAATAAAACGTTGAGTTTTTTAACCGCTTACAGGAACAGTAGTTTTGATGTTATTGTGGTGTTCTCTATTATTATAAATTCGATATCCGCGTTTGCCTGTTGGTCGCGTTATTTCTTTTAAACTATGCAACGATTTTGATGTGGTTTTCACTTTACTTTAGAAGACTGCTTGTAGAAAGTTTATATGTATAGCAACATTCTAAATGAATGCTTATGAAGCAATCCCTATACGTCTAATACCATTTAAAATAATTTTAATAACGTGATTAGACTTTCAAAGACATGCGACGCCGAGCTGGTTTTTAAATATTTTTATTAGTATGTGAAATAAATATTAGGTACCATTTGTTTATCAAAAACTCTTTTCGGTAGTTGCCGGAATAAAATAAGTTGTTTGTATTTTTTTCCTATGCCTCGGAAAGAATATAAAGTCATACAAATCTAAAAGATGGTATTTATTTTTCAGTTGACTACATAAACATTTTACATGGTAAATGACCATATAAAATGCTTTCGAATTGTATTAGTTTGGCTGCTATTTAAAATTATTTGGAAACATTGCAGTTGGTTTTGTAATTTTCTGATGGTGGACTGATTAGTTTACCGATCACCTACAAATTGTTATTTATGCAAGAGCATTCCTTTGAGTTAGCAGCGTCGACTTTGAAGTAAAGATAAATCGCTTGGACTTAATAACGGGTAAATTATCGTATAATTGTAAATGTGACTACTTCGCCATTGACAAGTTTATGATACATACATACATACATAAATTCACGCCTGTTTCCCAGAGGGGTAGGCAGAAACTACGGATTTCCATTTGCTACGATCCTGACAGTGTCTGACACACTTCTGTGGCTTCATTCACTTTCATAACATTAATCGTGCACGCTTGCCGGTTTAAGGTGCTCTTAACCTGGACGTTATCCAGAACGTCTCCGATCTGATCAAGAAACGTTCGCCTAGGTCTTCCCCTTCCGACTGTTCCATACACACTAGCTTTATAATCTTTCTTAGTCAGTCTTTTCTCGTCCATTCTTTCTACATGCCCAAACCAGCTTAACATGCCCTTTTCTATTCTCGTCACTATATCCACTTTCATGCTGCATCTCTCTCTAATCACACTATTCCTTATTCTATCTTTCAGAGTCACACCACATATGTTTCTCAGCGCTCTCATTTCTACAGCATTTATTCTGCTCTCATGCTTCTTTTGCCATACCCAACTTTCACATCCATGCATAAGTTTAGGCACTAATAGTCCTCTATGAACAGCCAAACGTGCCTTTTCGGATATATTTCGACTGTTCATAAAAGCGCATCGTGCCTTATTCACTTTATTGCCAGCAATCGTTCTCCTTTCAATATCTCCCTCATGTGTACCATCCCTTATAAACAAAGTACCTACCCAAATATACAAATTCTTTCACTTGCTCCAGTTGCTCTCCATCAATCATAATACTACACATCGTCATGCACTCCTCCTTTTCAAATACCATTACTTTCGTCTTGCTTACATTCATTTTCATTCCTTTACTCTCAAAAGCACCATGCATAATAGTTACCATCGCCTGCAACTCTTCCGCCGATGACGCAAGTATTACTTGGTCGTCGGCATAAAGAAGACATTTACTAAGTAACTCATTCATTCTTAATCCCCATTCACTATCTTTAAATCTTTCAATCAATTGTCCATGTATAGGTTAAACAGCCAGGGTAACGCTACACATCCTTGTCTAGCACCTTTTTCGATACTAAACCAGTCTGTGTAGGTCCCATTTATGCTAACGCAAGCTCTGGAATCGTCATAAAGAGATTTCAGAGCTCGTGTGAGGTTGCTATTCACTCCATACATGGACTATACCGACCAAAGTTCATTTCTCATCACTTTATCATAAGCCTTTTCCAGATCCCCGAATGCGCAATAGACCTTTTGACCTTTAGCCAAAACTTTCTCGGCTATGCTCCGTAAGGAAAAGACCTAATCCGTACATCCTATACCCTTTCGAAATCCCGTTTTTGCATCCCATATTTTCTCGTTGGTTACTTCACAATCCTTTCAATTAACACTTTCGCATACAATTTACCGGCGATTCTAAGCAAGCTAATGTCTCTATAGCTTTTGCAATCTAGCTGTGAGCCTTTTTCCTTGTATAAAGGTACTATGATGGCCTTGCACCAATCACTTGGTATACGGCCGGTATTCCAGCACAAGTTAAAATGGCGGCACAACTGAGTTACTATGGGACCCTGTCCAGTTGTCAGCATTTCGACTGTAATCCTATCATAACCACCAGTCTTTCCTAATTTCATGCTTTTCAATGCTTTCATTATTTCATCCATACTAATTGGGCTTTCATCTTTACTATCATTATCATTCATTTCGAAAATTTGCCGTTACCATTCCTCTCTTTCAAATAAACTTTCAAAATACTCCTTCCATCGCTTCAGTACGCTCTTTTCTTCATTCAATAAACTTTCATTCTTGTCTCTGATCGATTTCAATTCTGTGGTTAGGGTTGAACCTCGAACCGAGCGAATGGATTTCCAGAAAAACTTTGCGTTAGTCCCGAAATCTTTAGATAATCTTCTATCAAACTCGTCTTTTATTTTCTCTTTTTTCCTTTTAATCACATGATTCACTACCTTCTTCATTCTTATAAACTTATTGTTAATGATAATAAGTTTATGATAATATGAAGGCAAACAAACAAAAGCTTAACCAGTTGGTAAACGGATACTTACCGAAAGGAATGAAAACTAGATACAATCAAAGATATCACTAGCGTGTCAATAATCCTGACAATAAGTACATGGTGCGCAATCAGCGCAAGATACAAAGAACGTTACGGTTATTTTACTCGAAACAGAAACATTGTGTTCCTTATTCTATAATCTTCCGCAGTTCATTCGAGTTGCCCTAAGTTTGATCACGGCTTTGTAAAAGCCTATGGTAGGAGGGGTTCGCATCGGCGTCAGGTCAACCCTGAAGTATTTGGGTCTCTTGCTCGACAGCCGATGGGACTTTACAGCCCATTTTAATCGTTTGGCCCCCATTCTTCGGGGCGCTGCAGGTGCGCTCGCGCGCCTGCTGCCCAACCTTGGGGGGCCAAATACCGCCTGCCGGAGGCTCTACGAGGGGGTCGTGCGGTCCATGGCCCTGTACGGGGCCCCAGTTTGGGCGGACAACCTGACGGCCCGCAACATTTCGGCGCTTCGTGCGCCACAGCGCGCCATGGCCGTCAGGTTGATAAGAGGATACCGCACGATCTCGTTCGAGGCTGCAAGCCTCCTCGCCGGATCGATGCCATGGGACATGCGAGCGGCGCTCCTGTTGTCGCTTTATCGTTGGTGCCAGGGGGTGCTAGCTCGGGGCGAAGGACCTGCTCTTCCCGCTGTCCAGGTGGCAAGGTCCGAACTCCGCCAGGTCCTAGTGGCCAATTGGAAGGAGCGACTTGTGCACCCCAGTGCCGTTCACGCCACGATCGTGGCGGTAAGTTCCGTGTTTGAGGAGTGGCTGGAGAGACGGCATGGCGCCCTCACCTTCCAGCTGACACAGGTAATGACTGGCCATGGTTGTTTTGGCCG
Organism: Catocala sponsa; assembly: GCA_963564715.1. Lineage (NCBI taxonomy): Eukaryota > Metazoa > Arthropoda > Insecta > Lepidoptera > Erebidae > Catocala > Catocala sponsa. The sequence continues at coordinate 26,662,396 of OY751326.1, forward strand.
GTTCCTGTGTCGTATAGGCCGGCAAGAGACGCCCGGTTGTCACCACTGCGGCGACTGCCACGACGTTGTTGAGGACACGGCGCTGCACACTTTGGCGGTTCGCAGCCATCGCAGCGCCGTGAGTTGATCGCGGCAGTCGGATTGGTTGCCCTCTCGCTCTCCCGGCTGTAGTTCAGTCTATGGTCCGGAGTGAGAGGTCGTGGAACGCCGTCGCCTCCTTCTGTGAGGAAGTGATTTCCATCAAGGAGGCGGCGGAGCGGGAGAGGAAGCGTTTAAACCCTCTCCCCAACCGCAGAACCGGGCGCCGGAGGGCGCGGGACGACCTCCAGCCACCCTGAGGTTTGACCTGGGGGTGGCGGGCTTTGTGGGCCTACCCGCCATCCGTTCAGCACCAGGTCCGAGAGGCGGCGTACGTGTTCCCACGCGTGCCTCTGTGTCGTGTCCGTCTCCCCTCTAGGGGGTGGACAGTAGGGCTTTTTTGTAGTGGTGACCAGTGGGTAGGTCTTCTCGTGTAGTGGCCTGCCGTTTCACACGGCGGGCCGTAACCTCGGCGGGGTCGCGACCGCATGTGAAAGTGATTCGCGCGGCCCCGCCGATAGTGGTTTGTCGAGGAACACCGTGGTAGGTTTAGTCGGTATTCCGAGAGGTCCATTTTATCGTTTTAACATCTTTCTGTTACCCCGGCGAGTCCGACATAACCCCTCCGCCCGCCCCCGCGGAGGGGTATGCGTCAAAGCATTCCATCAAGAAAAAAAAAAGGCTTTGTAAAAGCCTACCTTAATCCACCAAGATAAGTAAAAGCAGATTAAGAGATTATTTTGTCTTCACGGGTGACAAGCGGGTTAAGTGGTTAGTTGGACTACTTGAAGTCTTTTTAATCAGAATCTAACATTCATCAATCGTTTTGCCAACTCTAGTCATTTTTTGCAATAGCTGAATATATTTAATAATACTTATTTTTAAAATGATGCGACGATGTTCTTGCTAATACTGTTATTAGCAAATTGATAAAGTAATAGGTATTTATTGAGGTAAATGTGTTCCATAATTAAATCAATGTCGTTTCTTTGTCAATTGATTAATAAATCTGTCGGCAACTCACCTCTGCGTATTGCGTATTTTTCTATGGTTAACAAAATACTAATGAACTATTGCTGTTATTTAAATCAAACGGTTTATTAAGTTTAAGTAATTCCAGCTAATGTAATTGACCAAGATAACCATGAGCTCAATTCCTAGAACAAACAAAATGTTGCTGTAAACAAAGAAAACATAATCAAAATACCCAAAATCGTATTATACCTTCCAAGTTTGAAAGAACATTTCCGTTACCAAAATATGTTATTTACTTAATTAACTATCTTATTTCCGACACGAAGTAAAAGGAAAATAATATAAGCATTACGTTGTATCTTATCGTTGAAATATAATATTGAATCATTCATGAATAATTCTCTTTTATATGAACATTTCAGTCAGCTTCATTTTGAAGAAGTCCCACGGCGAGCGAGTCCGTCTGTAAATATTTCAACTATTATAAAAAAATAGTAGTTAAATAGTGCTTGTATACGACACAAGCTCCTAACACAGGATACATGCGCAAGCTACTAGTGCGGGCTACTTGCGTGAGCTAATCATACATTTATGAATTTAATATGCGCCCCGCGTCGCTTAATCCATGCAAATGTCTCTTGCGCATACCACAACAAGCGAAATAACAATACATAATTTTAGTAAAATATTAGTAGGTATTACATTCTTAAATAATAATACAATATATATAATATGAAGCTCAAATAATTCAGAGAAATATAATAAAATAAACACCAAATTAAATTAAATAACCTCGGTAGTAAAGTCAGGGATTTTGCTAATATGAAAAGAGTGTTGAATGCCCCACGATGTTTCCTTTATCGTTAAAGCTAGCGTTTATTAACTTAATACGGAAAGCTTTCAAAGCCGGAAAAAAACCTGCCGTAGCTTTGAACCCATAACCTTTAAATTCTCAGTACCATTATCACTTTATGTATGATAAAAATTTATATAGCACATCTAAATCCGTAAAGTATAAGAATATTACAGGTGAACCTTATTATTCAGCTAACATAACATCAACGTATGAAGTTTCATGAAGAAGAATATTGATATGAAAAACCATAGACTTACATACATACTTTATTTCTTGACTTGTATGTCATGCAGAAATTAATGACAAGATTTTACATGCAGAAATTAATAGGAAGAAAAGAAATAATGTCTATTCACAGTAAAATACTTTTTAATTTAAAACATTGAGGACCGTATATTGCACTAGATTTAATATTATTTAGTATTGATCCGAAATATAAATGTTATATTGAACTCATAATCAGTTTAATAAATCCGATCTGTGCAGAATGTGTAGAATTATGACTGAACGAGACAAAATGATTATCGTATAAAATGATATCTTCGTAATTATTCTTACACTAGCCATTGCCGGCCCTGGGGAAGTTTTACATGAAAGCGAGATGGTTTAGTAATTATGGTGAATACCTTTCCATTTTTCTTACGACCGAGGCGTTACGGGCTCGTCCTGGGTCTTTGCACCTGGAGCAACCGCTTAGTTCGCCTTACAGTATAGGCCCTGATACTAGCAACATGATAACATGTTGTTAGTAGGTCCCTTTTTAGATACAAGAAACACAGGAGTCAACATAATTATACCTCAATAAAATACAGTCAGTTTTAATACAAAAATAAGTACATTATGTAGGTAATACCTCTCGACTTTCCATCCAAAGTGTAGCCCTCAGAACTGTCTATAATTTTCCGATATGCAAGATGTGCGTAGTACATTAGTCTCCGTACACTAAAGGCGACATACGTCGAACTAGTTCTGTTATATAGGCACCTGCAATATTGGCTTGCTTGACATGACGATTATTCACTAAAGCATCAAAGCTCTATTAATTACTGCTTAATTACAGCACTTAGCTTTGGTATTGCTACCTCGAGAATTATTCGAGTAAATACGATATGAAAACGGTTTGATCAAAGTAACATTTAGACCGCTACTAAATTAATAATGATTTATTTGAACTAGTTATATGTTGAATTTAAACTACTATTAGGGATATGGGTTACAGTATCGGTATCGCGGCTTAACAGAACTTTAGAATGAGAAACATTTAACTTGAATTGAAGCTGACAAAAAGGATACATGATACGCTATATAATATTATTTTTAAAACCTTTCGAATCATAAGAAATGGCAAACCACTATTGGATAATTATAGTTACGTGACACGCCCACGCTAATAGAGTATAAAGTACGAGCATTTGTAAACTTATTGCGACAAGGTTGTACGACAAAAAGACGTATGTCCCGTTTACATACACGAGAATTGATTATAGTTCAATGCTATTCATACTGATATGTATACTCTAAATAATGAACCGCATAACACTGATAGAAGCAGATAATATCGCTTTATCGTGACACCCATTGTTACGGTGCATGACTTGCTATGTATACCACTAGTTAGGTGACATGGCGAACCATGAATAATGTCACATCTAATCTACGACTAAGTGACAGTTTTCACGTACATTTTTCAGCTAATGGCCTCATATCTAGATACATAGGTTCCATTTACAAATTTATGTTTCAGTAGATATCAATTTTTAGAACACGTCATTTAATTTCGTGACACTAACGCTACCGACTCGGAGCTTTTTACTTTATGTTTTGTAATAGTGATTGGCTATGCATCAGTATCAGTTATGTTGTAATTTTTTTAATAATATTATCAATCCTTCCAATTGTTCATCAATTTAGACAAAACAAGAATACTTGGTAAGTATATCTACATTAGGTGTAAGGATCTTCTTTAGAACTCAGATAATGACAATCTCTAATCTGGTGAACGACCACAAACTATTTACGTATCCCTAGATATTATATACCGGCGGCGATTTCAATTACTGTATATAATAATAGCGATAACACGAAAATAGCCTCATACTTGACACTAGAGCTGCCTCGTGAGGTTCCGTATTTATTTCCTGAGTCATGCAAACTATTGTCGTTCTATAAGATTATTCTTCCCTCGGAGTTTGGACCCAATAAAAAAGTGAATATAAAATATTTCTACCTGCCCTTCTAAATTCTATATGATATGATTAAACAGCTAACTACAAAATCTATTAGCTTACACCTCTTACAATACAATGCCTACCGTGGAGAACCTTGGTAGGCAATGTAGGTTTATTTAATTTTCAGACCTTAGAAAGAATTCTAAAGTCTAACGTGATATGGCGCTCCTGTCATGCTTACTGTCATGTTATGAGCACTTAATTAATTATCTAAGGACATCTGCGTGTAGCATTCCAATTCCTACGTATGCTGCCCAAATGTCGTCGACAAGATTATAAGATTCTCGTGAAAGATACACACAAAAACCAACTTTAGCGTATTATTTTTCCAGGAATATACGTTCATCCTTCCTACATATAATAACAGTTTGTTTAAAGTTTCCTGCAAATAAACCCGCGGTTTCTATGGGGCTCGTGTCGTACCCGTATAATATTTCAAAGGTGTGTATATTAAATGTGTTACGGTAAATCTCGCCCTGTGAGAGATTACGAAACTGTCCTAAAATATGTACCACCTAAATTGTGAAGTTATTTAAATTGAACATAAACCCGAGAGGCCACCTCGACCAGTAACATTTCAAGGTCGAGCCCTTTTTTAATATAACAAGACAGTTTATGCCGTGTTATTTTTTAAATGTCAGTTTTGAACACACTATTAAAATGTCATTACAACCAATTATTTGGAATACGCGAATAATACACGAAATTTTAACAGTTCAACTAATTTATACGACATTGGTGATAGTGAAAGAACACAATGTTATATTTTATATTCAACATGCAATGCAATTATAGTCATTTATTTCTCTTGTATGTGATGCGGGTAACATGCTCAAGTTGAGGCTCTAGCGCAGTATATAACAGTCATTATAGAATTCTCTTATTAAGTGCCGAGGCACGTGTTTTCTTCTTAGATCCTGCGACCTTCGAGCGGGGTGTGAAAAAGCACCTTCTTAGGCCGTCAAAGTAGAAACATCGACACCACTTCACGGGAAGATGTGTGAAGGCTCTGCTTGTGACCCGGCTGCTTACTATTAGGCGGAGTGTAGTCATTTTGACAGAAAATAACATTTAAAAACAATGTATGCGTTGTATAAACGACGGATGCACATTAGCGAATAACTTATGCATGTAGGCTGCATCAACTAGTTGCTTCGTGTACAAACAACTTTATAGTCCGAGGCATGCATACACACATTTACATCAGATATAATATGCTGAGACTACTTATTTCTACAAGCTATGTTTCTACAGTAACTCTACTTACTACATTCATTATCTAACTATGGAAATGTAGAAAACATTTACGTTATATTTCTATGTCGGATTACTGTTAGAGGAGATAAGAGATTGTTCCAGGAATTCTAACAATGCTAGTGGTTTTCTCATAGGGATTTAACCCATTCCTCATGAGTATTACTTTCATCTCTAGTAAAAGCGCAAGCTGTATTCCAAGTAGATATACAAGATTCCTCTATACAAGTAGATAGAAATCAATTTATTAAGACAAGGCACCTTCCACGGACTATAGATTCTATATTGTCTGCTGCGCGGCTTTTTCAATTTAAGTTTACAGTGACGCGGACGCCAAGGTCATATAAATGTTCCAGAAACTACTAATATGATAAGAAATTATACATGTTAGTTAGCATTAGTTGCCATTTATCCGTATGATGTCGGCAGCAGGCGCCAAGTTGAGTGCTTGTGAATAATTCTGGCCTATCTCTCGGGCATCTCAACTTACCCAAATAAATATTGTAATAATGGATTACTTTACCTTTACTACATTCGCTTTGCGGTGTATTCCGACTGTTTTCTCTTTGCTCTCGTCTTAGAATATGAAGATAATTGTCACTTAACTACAATTATACCTATGGTACATATAATAAAATTATAACTGGTCGATGTCTACATAGGAGATATTAAGTGAAAACTAATGTGAGGGATTAATGTGAGACTTCATAAAAGCTATAGAAGCCATATCAATTATTTTCAGAAGATACGCGCAACACGCAAAAACTACTGCACGAAATTGATTGCAGTTTAAATAATTGTCTTGCTAGAGGTCTCACTTAATATCTGCTACATTTTTATCTTGGTATGCCACCTAAAGTCACGTGTCAATATGTAGAATAAATAAAATATATAGATTAAGTACCAAGAACCTACCTTTGAAATTTCACGCGTACGAAATAACGGACAAAATCTATAACAGACTATGTGATTATGTATGCATTAACCTACATATTACACATTTACTGTAAAGGTTCAGCCTTGCTAAACTGAAGTCATTCTGCGGTTCTTGCGGCTCTAGCATATCAGTCTAATGGCGCGCGTGTGAAGTGCAGTGGTTTATCCGATACAGCTTTCATGAATACTAAGATTTGTTGTATGATCTTCTTCGTGTCCTTTCTCACTATAATCTTGTATCGTATAATCCTAAAATATAATCGCACTAATTTTACACATATTATATTGCAGACAGTGGTCAAAATCTATGTTATATAGAGATGAAATAGACATAAATTAAGTTGTTTACAAGTTGTGCAAAAGTTCTTCAAGGTAATCGTTTACATAAAATTTGACGTGCTTTTTTACTGAACGATGCCAACTTCGAAGAATATGGAAAGCTATTATTCATTATATTTATTGCAACGACTTCTTCAAGTACCTGACAAAAAATAACTACGGAATACTTAAAAGTTCAACCTTTTATAGTTGAATACTTCTTTCGTACTGGTTCAAATAAAGTTGGGAACTGATGTTCTTTTTCAGCGTCGTCGAGAAAAAGTCAACAGTAAATTAATCATTTGAAGTCGATCGAAGACTTTTTATTTATACTGTTTTTGGTAATGAATAGATTTATAATGACCTATTGGGCTTTATTTTGACACCCTGATTACGAATTTCGGATCGAGTATAAAAGATCCCTTGTGGGATTGACTGCACGGATGCCATAGTTGTTCAGGTGGTGGCTTCGCCATTACTATTACACCAAGCGTTGTAAGATCACCAATACCAAAAAATAGTGTGTGATCCATTAATAGTTCTTCTGAGTCTAGGCGATCTTTGTGTCCGTTGTTTAAATGTTTGGAACATCTCCGAGGATGCAGGAGTTATTACAATTAGTAGGGGAGTCTTTAAAGAACTTAACATTATGAAACTAAAACTAAAGCGTTACCGACGAGAAATTATACGTATCGATCCCGAATATAGGACTATTTATACTATACTATACGAACTACATAGTAGCTTAGTATCACGTCGCCGTCCTACCACCACTGGAATGCGGTAGTCAAAGACAAAATCAAAGTCAAAAATCTTTATTTCCATAAAAATGTTCAAACAATTCTTGGATACGTCAATTCACTATTTAATAAAATAAAATTATAAAAATAAACAGAAGGAAATAAAAATTTAGCATTGAAACTTCAACTGATCGGCTCATTTCCACCAAGATATCAATGCGGCAACAGCTGTTGCAGGACGCCTGACGCTTCCCGATAAAGTTTAGCATGATACGGATAGGTGGGTACCCACTTGGTGATATCGAGATATTTTGACCGGGATAATCGATCTAGATCGATAAACCTCAAGTTGGGTGACGTTAAGACATTGATGCGGCGAAGCGACTGAAGTCGATTTGATAATATACCACAAGGCGTCCACTAATTTGATCTGAGATTATAGCGTGGTGAGCACAGAACATAGACTAGCAGCTTAACGCTTTCTAATTATTCGGCATGGAATCGTGACATTAGGCTAGGCTGTGCAATAAATCCACAACTAAAATACATATCCTTCTAAAGGGTAGAATTTGCATTTAAACTGTGATATTATTACTAAAATATTCAATACTACATTTTGCTCGCGGCCTTGCGTAAATGTAGGTTAGTTTAGAAACAATACTTTTTCTTTCTGAAAGTTACTCTATATCCTTTTCTGTACCCCTGACAATGTGTATGTGAAATTTCACGATGATCAGTTGTGTAGTTAAGGCGTGAAACCGTAACAAACAAACATACTCCCTCACGCACTTATAATATTAGTTAGGATTAGGATATTTAATAGAGCGTCTAGGCGTGACAAATTTATTTGCATTAAGTAGACGTTCGATAGATAATAGGTAAGCACTAAGTGTTGTGGTTTCGGACCTCACAGGGAACAATAATTTGTGTCATTATAAAAAGATAGTTCTAAGTCAGGATACTTTATGTCCGTTAAACATTAACGGACACAGAGTGTATGCAATGTATGTTGATAATTTTGCCCGCGTCACAGAAGTTGATCTCTAGAACGGAAGTCGCCTTGTTTGTAGGAAAAGTCTATATAATAAGAAACGTTTTAAAGACATATCTCGAACTAGGGGTAATGCCTGTAATACAAAGGCCTTACTCCACCCGTATCTTCTAAAATAGCTAGTTGATCACATAAATGTTTGTCCCGCACGAGACTTTGAACGCTGCCACTGTATTCAAATGGCCACAAAAACATATTTAGGCATTTTAAAGTAGTGTAGTACTACAGATAGTATTCAAAACAATCGGTATCATAATACGAGTAAGTTATGTGTTTCTTTCAAAGAACAGTAAAAACAAAATGTAAGTAAAATGTCACCGGTGTGTTTCAGCCCCCTATCGCTAAATTTCCAGTAATTTAACGTCACGGGCTGGTTACAAATGTATGTTATAACGAGTTACAAGAGACATTTGAATTACAATAAATCTGTGCAGCTGACACCACGCAGTGCGCCTCTGATACTCGAACCGCCATGTTGTTGTGAAACGCACGAGGATACATTACGTATTCCTCACGTGTAAAGAAAATCTCAACCTACTGCCGTTATTTTCCTTGTGTAAGATTACATTACCAGCCCATCTCTACAGAAGCAAGAAAACGAAATTTATGAATAAAATAGACACGAAAATGTTGTGGAGCTAAGTTATTTTAAAACCGTATTAATTGCTCTTTATTTGAATTTCATCGTATTATAATTTTAATATTACTTTTCTGAACATGTCTTATGTATGTATACTAAAATTATCAAGAGGAATGATTTGATTTTTTAATTGTTTGTTTGTCAGGTTTTAGCTCAAAAACTGATCAACCGATTTTAAAAATTCTTTCTTCATTATAAAGCTGTATTATCACCGAGTAACATAGGCTATATTTTCACGCGAGCAAACCCGTGGGTAAAGCTAGTAAGCATGTAAAACTAATGATGTATGGCACATGCATATAGAACTAGTTGTTGGCGCGGGTTACATCATAGGGTCATCAAGGGTTATCTGAGCTCGTGGCTCATGTTAGCCGTTTCCTCGACACCCACGACCATTGCAAGTGCTTTTACTTGCGTATGTCGAGAAGAAGAGTTACTTACAGGGTAACTTAGGCCTAACCACAAAAAGAGTGTAACCTTCTAGCTGTCATCGCCTATTCAAGATACACATATAATGAATAAGTAGGTACTTACATACTTTAATAGAATTCGAATTAGTCATTCAAAAAATATTTAACTGCACGGATGGCGTAGTGGTTTCAGTGGTCGCCTCGCCACTGCTACAACAAAACTTTGTGAGATCCACAAATGGTTGTTCTGAGTCTAAGTGTTCTTTGTGTCCGTTATTTGAATGTTTGTAAAGTCCCCCACGACACAGGAATTGTTCCTAGTGCGTTGTCTTTGAAAAATAAATAATCTATACTAATATTATAAAGCTGAAGAGTTTGTTTGTTTGTTTGTTTACTTGAACGCGCTAATCTCAGGAACTACTGGTCCAATTTGAAAAAAAAATTCAGTGTTAGATAGCCCATTTATCGACGAAGGCTATAGGCTATATATCATCACGCTAAGATCAATAGGAGCGGAGCACCAATGAAGAATGTTTCAAAATCGGAGAGTTCTTTTTCCTTTTGAGAGCTTCCGCTGCGTGCGCTGCGTGAACAGTTAAAGTTTCGTAAAAATCATGTATGACAGAATTGTTCTCCTTTAAAAGTTCTAAAAAAAAGTCCGCGACAGCATATGTCTATCTTTTAAGGTGGCTCACTATAACCTTTTTTATGCTAACCAAATTTGTTCTAAAACAATGCATTATTTGGGAGGGTATTATTATAAACATTATAGTAATCCTTATCCAAATAAATACGTTATTCATCACAAGTATTTAATTTAAAACAAAATTGCCCTTTACATCATTCGATTTCAATGAATATCTTAGGAGAGATCGCAGTTTTAAAATAACATCGCAGCAAAATAATTACCCATTACAGACATACAAACGATGTTTCTCCTGGTTTATTCTGCGTGAATTAAAAATTAGCACTGTAGGTATATTTATAAAATGTTGTTGAATAGTTCTTATGTGGTTCGTGGATTTAACAAAGTTTCAGCTCCTTTAAAATTGTATTATAGGTGCCTACAACCCACACTCTCTCTTATGTGACGCAGGCGAAGTTGCGCGGGTCAGCTATCTATACTAATATTATAAAGCTGAAGAGTTTGTTTGTTTGTTGGCTTGAACGCGCTAATCTCATAATAGCCTATTTATCGAGGAAGGCTATAGGCTATATAACATCACGCTACGACCCACGGGGGCGGCGCAGTAACAATACACGCGGGTGAAACCGCGGGAACATCTAGTTATGAAATAAAAACCACAATGTTACCGATTTTCTTAATACAAAGCAGCAACTTTATATTTAAACCTCTATTATTTTCGGCCTAATTAAGTTAAGCTTTAAATCGCTTGCTAACATAATATTTCCATCGGTTCATCAATAGCATAACTAAAAGTGCTTTAAAAATGTATGAAAAGGTACAGCCATGATCGAACGTGCCGAAGTGCGTCCAGAACTCTAAGTAAACTCATCGGAGACCCTTTAATCATTTAACTGTTTGTTAAAGCTCCATGACATAGGGGTAGTCTCTTCGGTATCCCTTAAACCAGCTATATAAGTATATGATATATGTAAATAAAATGATCGTAATTTATCTAGCATATCATGTCACAGTATCACTTAACACATCGTAAACCAAGTTCTTTACGACCAAGTGACTCGTTTACGTTAGCACTTAAAATTGCCTAGATAAGCTAATGTCTATCCAAGTTATTTTATGTGCTATTGGTAAATAATATAACGAGTGTAGAAGCAACGGTTTCTGTTTTAGACGTTGACGCAGCTTTAACGTCAGTTGCAGCTGTGATCAAACTGCGTCACAACTCCTAAATAGTTCAGGCTGAAGGGTTACCTTCTTGGTACTACCTACGTAACCGTCACTTCCAGGTAGCGTTTTTAAAACAAATACGTACTTTTAAAAATAGAATTGATGTTGGCGCGCTATTATAATAATAGGTAACGACCTAAATAACATTGACCGATAGAATAGTAAGTAAAAGCTTTTGGCAAAGGCTTTTGAATATAATTATGCCAAAACCGCCAGAATAATTGTAATACAATTAAGGTGATCTAAAAAGTTATAGAATAAAGTTCTACAAAGACGGATTTAATGCCGTAGGTAGTCCTTGCCTCAAGGTTATGCGAATACAGTCAAAATAGACAAGAGATTATTACAGATTTTCCTAAAGAGCTGTAAAAACGTTATAAGTAACATTTTCTGAAGGCTAACATACTTTAAGTATTATTAAAGGATTTCCATGTAAAAGCTGTGTTTAATCCAGACTCGTTGAAAACATTTATTAAAGTTCTGACGGAAATTAAAGCTTGTCTGAAGCGGTCCATGGAAAAACTACAACAAATGACAAAGTGTATGTAGCACGAGCTATATTTCACTTTACGATCAAAGCTTATACATTCTTCTGACGAACCGTTATTCAAATTTCAAAGTAAATTAAAATTAAAGACAATAAACCATTTTGTTTTTATACAACTTCAACGTGTTATTATTAGAAAAGTAGCGCTTAGCTTTTGTACGAGATCGAGAAATGTCTGTTTTCTCTTTTACATTTTAATTAAAACCAACATACAATGTTGATTTTGCTTAAAAACCACGTTATGTTCTCAGATTCTTCGAAATTATATTTTTAATCTAAGGACAAATGGATCGATTGTATTCGTGTACTGCTCAATACTTCAAAGTATTAAATCGGTATTCAATATCTTTAAATCGACGCTACTTCCACTTTAGGAATCATTTATGTGTCGCGGAGGACTTTACAAATATACAAACAGCGGACACAAAAACACCTAGACCTATAATAGAACAACTATTTGCGGACTATTGCTAGCGACTATTGCAGTAATAGTGGCCAGACGACCACTGAGCGCAAGTAAAAAATAATCAATGGAAAATGAATACTGTGCCATTTGTGTTGATTATTATATTGTTCTTTCTCTAGGATTAATGAATATATGCAATTTTTGCTCAGATAGCCTAAATAATTAACAGCTAAAAACGGATTTGTGTCAATCTATAAAATGACTCAGTGTCAATGACCATCTTGACCATCTTGAATCACGAAAATAAGTTTTAAAAAGATAAGGCACAGTGATATCGGCACTTTTAGTTAAAATATAGTCCTACTGGACAAGTACCTCTTACTTACCTTCGTAGACAAACAAAGATATATTTTATGATATAGGGGTTGGAACTATCAAAAATGTCTGGCTAATGAGGAAACATCTTCTAATTATTACCCAAGTATTATATATAAATATCAGCTTTTATACTATAACGTAAGTAGAATTATTATAATTTCATGAACATTAAGGGTGTCTGGCAAGGGGTTGCCACGATGTTAAATGTCTGGCAATGAATGACGTGATTTTTAATAATATTCTGAAGGTAATACCAAAAAATCACACTTTATTATTTGATGAATTTAGATCGGTATTTTACACACCTTTGGTACCGTTTATCTGCCAAAGCCACGGTAACCCAAACTTCATGGTCCATCGTTCTTACCTGTATTGGGAGCATACGCTGACAAACTTTCAGCTTTTATAAAATAACGAAGGTCTGGGGTTCACGGGCTCTTGCTCTATTTTATTTCATTCCTTTTTAGAATATAAATGTAAAAGTTTTATGATAGTTAAATGTGATCATCAGATTTTTGTGTAAGGTATATAAAATCAAGAGCTATCCTTTTCATGTATAATATATGTCTGGCAGGTACCTTTACTAGTACCGAAATAATGTGCACATACTGACTCTAAATGGACAAGAATTATACCTATTAGGCGCATATACAGGGCGATCGCATATACAATTGCGTCATTACTAAAACTTTACATTTATATAACTGCTAGCTGTTCACCGCGTCCTCACTCGCTCGAGAACAGGACTTTTTGTCTCGGGATGAAAGGTACTCTACGTCATTTTCTGTTACGCTATCAGGCATACACGTGACAACGTGTATGCCTGATAGCATAACGAATAAACAAGGAATACTGGAATATTCTGGAAAAGACTGAGTAATATATAAGTAGCGCTGTAGTGAAGACTTTGGTAATACATATAATAAGAGAATATTGATTGCCCTAAGAGCGCACGGGTTTAACTACCATCGGCTTTAGTAACCAATATAACTTGCGTACAAGGAAGCGAAGCTAGAAAACTTTAAGTTTTACAGATCTGCTAAGAAATAATCAGAGATTTCACACAACCATATCCCTATTTTTACAAGGTCGGCAACGCGCAAGTGATGCCTCTGGTATTGCAGGCGTCAGGCATAGGCTACGGTGACCACTTACCATCAGTTTATGCTTGTTTGCTACTTTAGTAGTATAAAAAAACCATATCTCTAGGTACACCTTCGATTACGTGCATTCCCCGCGTAATATAGAGCCACCAAAGGGATATACTTTCAGTCCCTATACAGTCTAAAAAATTCCTCACAGAAAAATCCAATAACACTAGCCGGCTCAAAGCCGTGCGTTCGGTTTTTATATTTGAAACCGAACTAGACACTAACTTATGCCCCATGCCCAAGCTATCTGCCTAAGCTTCAACAAGCTGTAACAAAACGGTACATTCCCTTTTTAATTTAGAAGCAGCAAATACACGGATTCAAATTTCGTTTTGGACGAAGAAACTAATAACCAATTTATCTGAATAAAATATAAAATACAAAATATATCTTGCATTTCAAATTTCAACCATAATTTATGGAGACTAAAACACAAATTCTATTAATTTTCATTACTCGTATTAACAACGTACCGACACTGTTGCACGAGGCTGGGATCGCTGACCTTGGGTTCAAATTTTGTTTTCGACTTAAAATTGGACTTTTACAACTTGATAACTTGTAGTTGTTTGCATATCCCGTAGGTCAGGTAAAGAAAATGTACAAAGTTCAATTTCTCGCTCAAACAAAATATTATGTTTTTCTAATTATTAAATCTTAGTGACATTACGTTTGTGGACTGTAATTTTTTGGTGATGGTACGGAGCCTGCTACTGTGCCTGGTAGATGACATTCACCATGCACACGATTACTCGGTATCATAAGGATAAAGCTAAGAGTGAATTCACAAATAATATGTCTGAACTGATATTTTATTTGTGTAATTTTCTTTTAGCGATGTCCCTGAGATAAATTTACGTCCAAAACTGAACATAGCATTGTTTGATACTTGAAATACTATCAAGTATTACAATTAATATATGTATATCCTAACTTAATATTATAAATGCGAATATGACTTTGTATGTTTGTCACGCTTTCACGCCGCCGTTACTACTCGACCCATCAACATGAAATTTCTAAACGCATTGTTAGGAGTTCAGAAAAGAACATAAGATAACTTTTATCCAGAAGAACGGCCTGTTACTAAGCTAACCTACATTTACGCAAGCAAAGCCGCGGACGCAACATGTTTTATATAACAAAATCATTATTTTTGTCTGTGCGTTTATTAACGCAAACCGGTAATAGCTAAACTAATTTAAATAGGATTTTTAGTGATGAATTGTACGCCTTCAAGCGTCTTTCTCTTTATTATTTATAATTTTATAAAGTACTAGCTTTTGCGCGTAGCTACGCCCGCGTGGTACCTAAATGAATAAAAGTAGCCTATGTCTTTCCCCAGGTTTTAAATTATACCTGTACCAAATTTCATCTAAATCGATTGAGTGGTTTAGCCGTGAAAAGGTAACAGACAGACAGTGTTACTTTCGAAGTTATAATATTACTAGTTTTCACCCGCGGCATCGCTCGCGTAAATGTAGATTAGGTTAGGTTAGGTTTGCAACAGTTCTTTTTTCTGGATGAAAGGTGTCCTATTCTGTACCTCTGACAACGTGTATGCAAAATTTCATGTTTATTGGTCGAGTAGTTAGTGCGTGAAAGCGTAACAAACAAACAAACAAACAAACTCATTTTCGCATTTATAATATTAGTAAGGATTAGTAATTATAGTAAGAATGTAATGAGCTATAGTTTCAGTACATTCTAATAAAACAGTCTAATTAGCCAGGCGTACTTACATACAATTATTATTAGTTACAATTCCAATTAAGCCTTACTCTAGGTAATTTGAAGCTTTATATACCTGCTATACTTACTCCATTTACGATAAAATCTGTTGATTGCAACATCCATTTTAGGTAATTATTCACTGTAATCCATCTAATCATAATTGCAAATCCATGCACGTAAGAGCACATAATTATGTTAGTTAGGCCGTTATTATATAATAACTTATTTATTTGATGAATGATGAATTTGACAATCAATTCGGGTTGTAATCTGCTTGTAATAATATAATTCAATCGTGATTCGAAAGACACGTGGCGCCATCTATTATCATAAGAACGTTATTATTGTTTTCCTCAGGAACAGTAATTTTTTTCGGGATGAAAGGTAGCCTATGTCCGTTTCTGTACATCTGTCAACGTATATGCAAAATTTCTGGATGATCGGTTCAGTAGTTTAGGCGTGAAAAGGTAACAAATAAATAAACAAACAAACTCATTTTCGCTTTTATAATATTAGTTAGGAAGTTAGGATTCTGCTGTATAAACAAGTTGTAGATTTATTTATTACATTTAATCTCTAAAACGATGTACTTCACATGTAACTTAATAATAAAACAAAGTTCTAATCTGCATGTTCCTTAACTCACATGAGATTATAGCATGCGCAAATATCTCAGACATAAACTTAATAAAATAAAAGTAATAATAATATCCTCCAGACTGAATTTCGGCCACGACGGCCAGTCTGACTGGCCAATTCATCATCATCATCAGGCTATAATAGTCCACTGCTGGACATATACCTCCTGCGTAATTCGCCACTGCTATGCCCAGCGGTGGCCAATTACGCAGGAGATATTATAGTGCACAAGTGTGTGCACAAACACAAGTGCACTCTCTGTTCCCTAACTCTCATGATCCGATGGGACGGTAATAATTCCTATTAAGATTTCTTAACTGAAAACCCATTAACTGTTTGTTGGCCCGACCCGGGATTCGAACCCGAAACCTCATGCACAGAAGTCGAATTCAATACCTCTGCGCCACAGAGGCAGTTTAAGTACACTTACATTTATATAATATAAAAGATTAGAGCAAATTAAAGAAATAAATAAGATGTCCATTATTGTCAAATAATGAATACTTTAATATTTGGTACCAAAATAGGCCTTGGCAAGCGATGGGATAGTTTTTAAGCAGACTTGATATTATTATTACAACTGTACCGTTTGTTAACCTTATTAAATTAATAAATAATAGACCGGTTCTTTGATCCTATGGCATAGTTGCTGTTTAATTATGCGGTGAATTACGAGGTTTCATAGTCCGGTAAAAAGTTCTTAGAGTTTTCTGTCAAGAAATTTTTTGTAGACGGTCTTTCGAAATAGGTCTGCCAGGTAAATGTCAATGGCCTTACCGCCTATTACTTTAAGCGTAAAACGTAGCTAGTGCAAAATTTGTGTTATTTCCTCCTGCGTGCTCGTCTAATAATAAAAGAGCTGGTATAGTAAAGTCTATCTATATCTGCATAATCATTATTCTTAGTTGGACAGCATAAATCGGCAGCTAATAAATTAGAATCTGTGTGCTTAATCCTTAAACCTCGTTATTTATTCCTAATACGGAATGCCAATCATTTATTCGTCTATGTCACAAAATAACACTTGTGAACAACAAAATCTATTAGTTAGTTAATTTACTAAGTTACTGAAGCTACATTAGGTTAGTTGCTAGGCTCAGACAAAGAGTTGAGCCAATGAATAGCAAGCAGCTGCAAAATACCTGCAGGAAACTCAAACCAACTCTAATAAATCGCTACTAACTGATTTAGTTATGAAACTGTAAACATATTTAAATAGATATTATTAAGGTGGCGTAGGCTTATTCAGTTTATGAACCTCCTGGTGGAAGTAGGTTATCATATTCTAGGGACGCCTAACATCTGGCGAATACCTTAATTGCCTTCTAAAAGCCTTCCAGCATCGCTGTGCTAATAACTTTGATACAAATTAAATTGAAAAGTAAAGTCTATGCTGAATTCAGCATGAATAGGACGTTGAAATTAAACTACTATAACATTCGCGTAAACAGAAGACAATATTATGAATAGGACGGGTAAGTAGATACTACCGTCTAATAGAATATCGATGTCAAGCAATACATGTAATGTTGTGTTTCGATCGATCAAAGTGAACGCCATAGGCTCAATTGCCGCTCGGTGCCTTCCTTACCTACCGATGTAGCAGGGGTGGGACACAACTTAACTGTATTTTAACTTTACTTTACTTTTAGGCTAAGTTAACTGATAAAAAATGTATGATCCCCAGCTAGTGATGTCTTTAATTACTGGAAATCTTACTCACCGTAAAACACAGGTTTATTTAGCTAAGGTCTTCTAAAGATTGGTGAGACCTGCCGGACTGCTACAAATTACTTATAAGCCCACGTTTGACCGAATATCCCGATTTTGGGATCATAGCTAGTAATAATGGCAATTTACAAGACAAAATCATTAAAATATGATAATTACAACCCAAAATACAAAACACGTTGCCTGTCTCAACGTGAAATTTTAATACAAGCTCGAACTGAACTGAAACGGAATTCAACAGCAAATTATTTGATATATCGCTGATATTATGCAAAAGTAATATCAGAGGCGTGGGTATGCAAAGGCATCTTAATTTAAATGTGCATACCCGTGTACTTTTTTTTATTTACTTGTTGCTTCAGGCAGTTTAATCACAGAATATTCATTCTACAGTTCATAACAGATGTACTGCACGCTTAAAGTATCAAAGTAGTTGGTCTTTGACACTTTCTGAGTTCGCAGTGTCAAAGTCTAACTTGAATATAAGTGCAGTAATTTTAAGTTTAAATTGGATTTACGATTCCATCTTTGGATTGAAAACTCATAAACAACTGTGAAAATTACATTAGCAATTTAAAAGCGGTTGCTTTGCTCAAGAAAATGTCAAAGTAACTATTAAAGTTGATAATTAAGATAAAATCATAAAATATTAAACTAAATTTTGCTGTGAATACTAAAGTCTACTAGTGGCGCAATAGCAACTGCGCTGATTTATCCGCAAGGTTTTTCAATTTCAATTTTTAATGCTTTATTGCTCTCCATAAGTAATTACATGTTGTTACAAAAAATATTATAAAAGACCAAATATGGACCCTGTCGGGCACGGCAACATAGATAGAAGAGAAGAAAGGAGGGGGAGAGGTTAAGCAACGTCATTATCATCCGTTACGTGGATGGATGATCATTTAAAGAAAATACATACTAAGCTTGCTTCTGCGAGTTTGTAAAGCTGTCGGACCTGACAGACATGAACTTTATGCAGTTGTTATGTAGTTTCAGTACCCACATATCTATACTAATATTATAAAGCTGAAGAGTTTATTTGTTTGTTTGTTTGAACGCGCTAATCTCAGGAACTACTGGTTCGATTTGAAAATTCTTTTAGTGTTGGATAGCCTATTTATCCAGGAAGGCTATAGGCTGTATAACATCACGCTACGACCCACGGGAGCGGCGCAGTAAGATAAACGCTGGTGAAACCGCCGGAACATCTAGGTCTATATAATATAACTAGATATGCCCCCGGTTTCACACGCGTTTATGATTACTGCGCCGCCCCCGTGGGTCGTAGCGTGATGTCATATAGCCTATAGCCTTCCTCGATAAATGAGCTATCAAACACTAAAAGAATTTTTCAATTCGGACCAGTAGTTCCTGAGATTAGCGCGTTCAATCAAACAAACAAACAAACTCTTCAGCGTTATAATATTAGTATAGATATTCTGGTCTAATCTTATAACTGGGATATATTAAGGATGTAATATATTAAATGAAGACTGATATATAACATAAAATAGCACCGCACCTATTAATGATCGAGGAGATGGGATAAGGTGCATGAGAAATACGTATGTATCAATCAGTTTCTTGTGGGCTACGATTCTATAGAATTACTATGAGATTCATGGGATAGTAACGGCTTTCTTTACGTGATTTGAAGATCGAACTCGGCTCTTCAAGATCAATCGTAAGATCATTCATACATCAATGATAAAAAGCTCTATTTATGACTTTAATAATTATATTGACTTGTAAATAAGAGGGTACACTGAATTTCTTTTCAAAAGCAATGTTAAAACTTGATGATCTCAAAATTTCTACTTAACAATAACGCCACTGATCTTTTGAGGGGTACTTAAGCTTAGTTCTCTTTAAAATGTGCGACAACTCGAGAGTATAAGTAATTTTAACTCACAATTTACAAAATATTGCAAGGGAAAAACCGTATAACATAAATTATTGTTGTGTCAAGATTCCAGAATGCCTGGCAAGTGTTCAAGCTTCTATAGATTCCAGAAATTGCTTACGATCAGACGTATATGTTTGTGTTTTAAAAAGACAAATATTCTGATACCTTTCTTATATTTCGTCTGGATCTAAATAAAGACTATTATACGAACCCAAATTTAATAACACTGTGTCCATACGAACGGCAATCCATAGTCTTGTAGTCTTCCATTTCAATCATTAGAATAGATTCGAGTATTATAAATAATATGATCGTGCTTATAAAGCACTAGCTGACCCGCGCAACTTCGTCTGCTGCTCCGCTCCTATTGGTCGTAGCGTGATGTTATATAGCCTATAACCTTTCTCGATAATTGGGCTATCCAACACTAAAATAATTTTCAATTCGGACCAGTAATTTCTGAGATTAGCGCGTTCAACCAAACAAACAAACTTTTCAACTTTATAATATTAGTATAGATTTGTCTTACTCGTATAATCAAAAGTTAATTAAATTTCAGTTAAATAGTTTGATTGTCAAACATCAATAAAACTAAATAATATCGTATTAAATAATAATACAAATAAAATAAATTTTAGCTTTAGGTTTACAAACTTTTCGTATATCATTGACTTCATTTTTTTGTGACGCTTGGCCATTCTATATAATAAAGTAAATCAAATGAGGCTCCATATGTTGAAATTGATTGAGTAGTTTGATAATTGGTAGTAATAAACAATCTTACATCAATTTATATACGTAGCATAGCATGTGGAAATCATAACTTTCTCACCCTGATTAGGAAATTGAACATATATTTTATTTGATTTCTAGTTTCCATGCCTTAATCGAAAAAAGAAATTTGAATAAATCTAAGTCCATATTTAACTTGCGACGCGAACATTGTGTCCATATTTAAATTTAAGCTCTGGTAGTTTCAGAGCTCAGATCGATCACCGGCTCGTGTGTATTTATATTTACAACTTGTTTCCTTGCAGCGCCACTTCGGTGCGTATGATAAAAGAAAAATATGCGAGAAAATGTTACACATCATTTTAATATATTTGAATATACTATGTTTACATCAAATATCAAACCAGTGGCACATTACGAGTGGCTATTTGATTATTGTTGCTTGTCTTATGGTGTGTTATGTACTTATTTACTTTTTATAGTAATTGCACATATTGCACAATTGATAAAGGTGCCTTGTCATTGCCTGTGCACGGAATGGTGAAAATTCAATTCACACACAAGACAATATTTGTGTGATCAACAAATAGACTTGCCAGATGCTTATAGTGTTTGCAAAATCCCCCAGGATCCAGTAATTTTATCTATTTCGGAAGATGTCATTAAACTAAAAATAATTAAAATCTTTCTTAGTTTGAAGTTACTTAAAAGGTAGGAATATAATATTCCATATCGTAAATTACTTCTGTATTCTTTAATTTCTTCTGAAGTCTAAATCTTTTGCATCATAGCGAAGCTTCCTATACGTGTACGACGCATAAAACCTACGCGAGCCATCATCGTCATCAGGCTATAATAGTCCACTGCTGGACATAACCCTCCCCCAAAGAGCGACATAGCGCGAGCCATCCCAGTTTACAAATTTATAATTACAAGGGCAAGAGGAACTCACGGTCTGACGAGGCATTTTTCCGGCAAGCTTAGTGATTCATCCACAAATATATCCGCCTGATAATATACAGATATAAAACTAATATGACCTAAAAACATAACTGGCTATATCTGTTATACACATTTGCCAACTCTTTCAAATATTTAAGCATAAGACTATGTATGCATAGTCAGTGCAGACCGGCGACAATTCGACCCAGTGGGATCTTTTGTGTCGACACTCTCCCAATAACGACTGCCATAGATGTTCATGGTAGCCGGGACCAACGGCTTAACGTGCTTTCCGAGGCACGGAGCAGGCGATAATTGTCAATCAATACGCACATAATTTCGAAAAGTCATACAACTTCCGAAAATCAGAGGTGCGTGACGTGGGTTCGAACCCGAGACCCTCTGCATTGCAATCTGTTGGTCTCCCCACTGAGCTATCGCTGCTCTCACTGTCCCTTAAAGCATTGCTACCGTATCCGCGAGAGCGATAGCCCTACAATCTGTAACGCGCTAACTCGTTCTTGTGCTTACAATAATAAAGCTTAAAGAAGACATATTGATAAAGCTCAAAACATGAATACAAGCGATAATTGACACGTAAATAACGTCAGCTGCGATCGGAGGAGCGAAAAAAAACCTAAGTGTTTCTTAACTTGATTTAATTTAATATAAAAATACTTTTACAATTAATTATATTCTAATTAACCTAAATGCCTATTTAAAATATGAATATAGAAAGTCTGTTTAAATTTAATTAAGAAAACAGTTCGTGCGTCATAAACTGCATAGTAAGCTCGGCGCGTTTCCGTTGCATGATATTCCGATGGTGCAATCTATAATGTCGTCAATAACTATTGTGTGCTATGTCGGTGGTTTCCCTTCGGTAGCAACGCGTAACATATATTTAGAATTTGGAGTGTCGAGGCAAGCATACGAAAAGAATTAAACAAAAAGCCATAACAGTATAGTCGACTGCACAGCTGATGACGTAGTAGTTTACGGGGTCGCTTCGCCACTGCCACTGAGTCGATTGTTGTGGGTTCGAATCTCACACGGGACAAAAATTTGTGTGATCCACAAATGGTTGTTTCGAGTTTGGATGTTCTTTGTGTTCGATGTTTTAAATTTTAATTATTCCCAATGCGGTCAAGGACGTTTAAAAAAATTAAGAAGAAAAGCTGTTCCAGCTGTACTTGAACCCAATGGCTTGGTACGCGACGATGGGAAGAACCGGACAGAATGTCATTGTTGCCTTGGAAGATGGGCAGGTCTTTGGTGTGGGACACAACGTGCGTTGACACCCTTGCGCCATCACATCTTCCAAGCATGCGGGATATGCCGGCGCTGATGCTGCAACCGCGGAAACCCTCGAATGGCGCAAATATAGTAATTTAGTCGGAAATTACATTTTTGAGCCGTTTGGGATGGAAACCCTAGGTTCATGGGGTCTAAGCGCTCGTATTTTGTACAGGGAGATCGCAAAATGCCTGATCGACGTTTCGCGTGATCAGAAGGCTGGTCTTTTTTTGGCCCAAAGAATCAGCATTGCCTTTCAACGTGGCAATGCTGCCAGTCTTCTGGGCACGTTACCAGTTGACAGCGATGCTGAAGAATTCTACGATGCCTAAACCTTTTTTGTAAATTTTAGTAGTATAATTATTTGTGTTTTTGTAATTATGTTACCTTTTTTAATAAGTTTGTAAATATATATTAGATTAATTCGTTTTAAAATTAATAATGTAAATATATTGTAAATCTGTATTATAAAGAACAAAAGTATTCATACAGCACAAAATATAATCCTGTACAAATATTTGCAAATTCTAATGCAAGCATATAACTATAAACGTAGTTAAATTCTTAACATTCATAGTGAATAGAGTATGCAACGAACACGGCGCGAGCATTCTAGATGTGACAAAAGTGGGTCAGAGCGCCGAGCACTCTCGGCGTATGGTCATTAAAATTCAATGAGTACTCACCTAACAGTGCCTACATACGCTTCATTTTGCCAAAGATGCACAATTTGTAAACAAGCTTTTATTTATATGGCTGTCATTAAAAATATTTTGCCCAACCTTTGGTTACTTGAAATACGAGTCCTTACAGCACATTATACTTCGGGGAATTACTGTAATTATGAATGAGAATTTTCTGAATGCTTTATACAAATCAATTTACGTCATACGGATGACACAATAAGATTGTAATACAATAAAATCGATGTAGGTATACAGGCTATCCCAAAAGTCGACGTCAAGCCGGAATCAGGTAACAAACAAAATTTTTCAGGTAATGTTACCTGATTCAGGCTTGACGTCGACTTCTAGGACACCTGTATAATGTGTAACAAATAGGTACACATTATAGGACGATAAAATAGTAATTTTATTAGACCGTACAAATAAATTATTTCTTTTGACAGTGGATTCTTACTTAATTATAGAGTTCATTATGTTGGCATATAAAGATAAGTAAGTAATTGTCCTTCAAAAATGTTCTTTGCTAATTTTTTATTTCTCATTTCTTTTAACACTCTCGAGAGACCAACCTCTAACTGATTCCAAATCAGCTCATCTATCGGATAAGAAATCTTCGCATCAGTATTTTATCAAATTCATTCTGTAAATATTTTTCTGTATTAATGTTTATTCTGTATATCCTTACTAATATTATAAATACGAAAGTAACTCTGTCTGTCCATCTGTCTGTCTGTTACGTTTTCACGGCTAAACCACTCAACCGATTTAGATGAAATTTGGTACAGATATAGTTTAAAACCTCGGGAAGGACATAGGCTACTTTATATTGATGTAGTTACCACGCGGGCGGAGCCGCGCGCAAAAGCTAGTATTTTATATTAGAGTTTACGTTAACCGCAGGGTGCACTACACGAGCTTAGAATAAAATCAATTATATAATAAAAATTAGTTGCTGGTGAGTTTCTTGCAGATATATTCCCAGAGGATCAACCATTTGCCTGAACCTAGCAACTAACCTAAATGAAGCTTCAGTAACTTAGTAAACTCACTAATCAATTGACTATGAAGTTCATAAGCGTTACTTTATGACCTAAACGAACAAATGATTTTTGACTCCGACTTTATTTTTGATCCATTGTCATCTAGAGTCATAACGTATATCAACTATTGGTTTTACTGTTTCATGTTCTCACAGCCTAATGTTGCGCTTCTGCTTAATTCTGAATACAACGGGTCATACCTCCATACCTTATAACATTGTTATTACATACACGAGAACTGTACAACTCTATATATTACCCTTTGTTTCGTACTCTCAATACCAGTACCTACAATCAGCCGGTAGTTACAATTACTTTACGTAGTAATTACTTTAAAACGCTATGACGTGGAGCCTCACAAAGCTCACTTAATGTGATAGTAGGTAACGCACCTCAGAATAATACATAATTGTAAAACATCAGGGGAAGGGACACATTCGCCGCGTTTTTAATTGTGGTCGTTAAATCTGAGATATGTAATTGCGTCTGTGCATGAGCTCTCTGGTTTAAATAATGAGTTGGACCAAAAAAAAGTTATTGACTTTTTCTGAAAAGAAATTCTCAGTAGCGGTCCGGTGTTACGAAGTTGACGATGTTATATACGCCCGTTCCTCGGCAAGCACGTAAAGCCATTGGTCCTGTGCCTGATCTCTCTCCAGTCATATCTGATTGCCGTCCCATCAAATTATAAGACTAAGGGAACAGAGAGTACACTTTGCGCACGTACTTGTGCACAATAATATCTCCTTAGCAGATGGCCAGTCCCCGTTAAGACGTCGGTCACCGTGACCCTACTTCCAACACAGCACTTCTATGCAGAAATACTAGTAAAACTTTGTGATAATTACTTTAAAACGCGCCAGCCTGGACACAATGCTTTTTTCATCCAATTGAAAGTACAAAAATGCTAGACTTGATTTTTTACTATTCAATCAAATTATCAATGCCTGTTGCAGTTCAGAACTGGATATAATGCCCTATTTGCGTCACAAAACCTAGTCTACCGTGTCTAGTCTAACTCAATCATCGAACGCGCATCGCTTTTCGGCAGATATTGCGGCCATTGTCGCTGCCACATGTCGATAAGTTTGATTCTATGACAGATAATCTCATGCCGAAACTTATGCTTATTTAAACATAACCTGTTCTATAGCTTGCTGCGCGTCTTTTAATTTACGGTCTAGTCTTTTTAAATGCACTAGACTAAGACTCGGCTGTATACTTCGATAGATTCTTATCTTCAAGCTTTGCAGTAAAGCCAATATAAATAATAAAACTACTTTACTTCAATACTATTAAGTATAGTTAGAAAATAATTACTTCGAAATACTTGGTAAAAATCTTATATATTACACGCCTCATACAAGTACTAAATTCATAAACCGATAGTTCGAAAAAATCTTTTATCTATATACTGGGTGTAAGGGACGGTGTACCGAAAACCGAAATAGTAGATTCAGACAATTATTCTGAGTTAAAAATCGTTGGAATTTTTTTCAACAATCATAATTGCTTTTCTGAAATTTTTCATTTTTCTGCCTGTCACATTTTTCTACAATACAGCAATGTCATTAAATGGTCGTGATTTAAATAGATCAGCTGTTTTTATGCGTGCGGAACGCAGAGTTCATTCGTCGAGTGCGATGTATTGGTAGCAATCCATTGCGTACCGCGTAATAATGTTAATCTACATAACATTTTAATCTTGCGTTTTTTTATTAATTGAAGTTTGCGTGTGATAAGTACTTATAGAAAGACGTCTTGCTAAAGGTTTCGGTACGCCGTCCCTTACACCCAGTATTAATACGTGAAGCTAAACTTTGGATACCTTTTTACGAAAATTGGGCGGACGGAGGAGTATGAAATTTCGCACACTTATAGTTTAAACAGAGAAGAAGTGACGAATGCTAATATTTATATAAAATATGCATTAGAAATACATTAAATTAATGAAAAACCACTACACGCACACAACCATGCATTTGACACACGCAGTCGAAGCGCGTAACTATGGTTACATAATAATATATCAATATAGAATGACATATTATATCAGCAATGTCTTACAGGCAAACTTTGGTCGAATTTCGAGCACTAGGCGACCGCTTGTATTATATAAATACGATACCTACATAATATCGGAATCCTTTGATGAAATAGATGTACGGTATTAACTCATTTGGCGTGACCACCAAATGTTTAACTCAAACTGTCTAATTACAAATAAGGTGTAGGGTTAAAGAACCGACATCAAAGGTCAAGGATTTTCCTTTGTGAGGTAATATTATAAACAAACTACATAACAATTTAAAAAAATGGACAATGTTTATAGACTTTGCTAATGTAGAAAATCTAATTACACTTACTAGGCTTCAGTTAATAATGTTGCGTACCTTTAAAGGAACTAACTACTAAATTTATTGTTGACATTTCTTTTCTCTTTGTACTCCTGTATCCAAAACTGTAAAGTGCCTCAGTGAATGTAGGAAATGTCTATTGAATTTTAACTACTATATTTTAGTCAATGCAAATTTAGGTTTGGTGTACGATGATGTATTACTATTAACTTCAGACAGTCTTTTTCACCTGCGCAGTGTACGTATTTTCCAGGGATAGCATAAACCATCTAATTAAGATTGGCATTCGTTGATACTTTCAGTACCTGGCATTTGTTGTTTGTTTTTCTGGATTGGATAATCAATTTGACATTAATTTTAATCAAAAATTCAAATTTAGGATCTTTTAGTACAGTAAGCACACGTGTTCTTTAATTGTGTTTTATACATGAAGTATACTCCTATTTTACCATTCGTAACCATCAGTCGCTTAATGTTTTTTTAGATGTTCTCCTTCTTGGTTATGCTCAGTAGTTATATTATTATTATCCTTGCACATACTTTTGAACTTGGACATACAACATTATATACTTGGCAAATAAGAGTTTCTTGCTGGTGATTCTCCTTGCGTAGGTTTAACGTAAACAATAGGTATGTTCGCCGAACTTGTAAAACGTAAATTCAGCGATTAAGTCTGCTAAGGGGCATGCCAAACCGCCTCAGTAATTCGGGCCCACAGTGCATACTTATAAAGGCTAATGATAATAATAGTAAGCAATGCCAATAATTAATTAGCATAAAAAGTGATTTACAAAAAACTTGCCATTTTAAAGTTATCAAAACTTTTGTATCTCATCAATAACATATATATTAAATATGTGCTATATTATTTTACACATTATTTTAATTTATTTATGAGTACAATCTATTAAGAATGAAATAAAACAGAATACATTGCTTTATACTTAGCTTATAGGTAAAAGTCGTCGATATTAACCATAATAAATAAACACTAACCGTCACAATGGAGTTGCAAAACAGGCAATGATATTGATATTTACATTTTCCGGTGTCATACAAGTTAGAGATTGTGTTTCCATAATAAACACAAAACCTCGATACATCGATAATAGTACAATATATATAATACTTTAAATTAATCAAAGCAATCTTGCAAAGATAAAACTAATAATTATTATTAGTTTTTGTATTACTTTTGTATAAAAAATGAAATGAACGATTAAAATAATAATTATATAATATAGCAATGGTAAATGACTATTTCGATTAATTACCTGTCAACATATTTTGTGTAATGGCAACATTTTTACTTTAATGTACTTGCTTCCAAGTTCTATTACATAGTTTAGTCGTTTTCTTGTTTAATATTTTGGAAAATATTACCGACTTGTACAGAATAATAAATACAAGGAAAAACTAGGATAAATATTAATATATATTTTTAGTATAGCCAATTTCTTGTGTACCTCTGGGCCTAATACTGGCATTCCCCTAGCTTTGAAGTTAATAAGGTTGATTTGAATGAATAAACACAGTTTGATTAGTCAACGAGTATAACAGTAGTCAACATCAGGATATGATTTGACACAGAGAATATCAAATCAGTCGGTAATTAAAAATTTTCTTTTTTAATATTTTAGTTACAGAAATAGTTCTTTTGATTGCGTACTGTTTTTTAACAACGTTACTAGATATAAGTCTATACTTATGATCTTAACATTGATCTATTACTAGATTTTGCCCGCGGCTTCGCTCGCTTTAATGTAGATTTATATTTAGATAATTTTTAGTGATCTATATGTTATTCTGATGTATAAAGAATAAAGTTTCATCAAAATCCGTTCAGTCGTTTTGCGTGAAAGAATAACAAACATACATCCATCCTCACAAACTTTCACATTTATAATATTCGTAGGATATATTACGGGATCCCTTTGTTTTGCCTAATTTTTTTGTCATAATAATACTTTGACATAATTGTTTTTTGGCATACTATTTCAGTAGCCATAAATATAATTTAGGCATTAGTCTAAACGATATTTATGGTCAAGCATTAGCTTTTTGCTCTAATTTTGATTGGCATAAAGTTACAAGGCATATTGTTTATTCGTCTAATAGTTATTAGACTTATTATATTAGGCATAAAGATCAAAAGGATATCCAATATAATTTCGGTACCATGGAGTAAACATGTTGTATGTTTATTTTCTATACGAAAAGTATTTTATTATAATTAATTATTATGCCTATAATTGTGCAGCGTATAATTATTATGCCTATAAATATTATGCTTAAATATAATTATGCATAAACAAATTTATGCTTTAGAATAGTATGCTTAACAATTATTATGCTTATTATAGTAATTATGCAAATAATATTATGCGTAACTATTATTATGATAAGTAAAAGTATGCCATGTTAAATTATGACATATAATTTTATGCGAATAAATAGGGAACTATGTATTACAGATATAATAATGATGATTACGCGAATCCACTTCTGACCTCTATGCTTACGTGACATAAGGTTGCATTTATGTTTTGTGTACGATAATGAGATATCAGGTTCAATTTCCGTTTAGAGTCGAGATGTTATTAGATTTCCTAGAGCAAGTTCTCAGTAGCACTGTGTGTGGAATTGCTCGGTATACGGGGCAAACAGTGCAAAAGGCTTCTGTTACTGGAAGACTCTCTAGTCTTCTAGAAATAGAAGCCTTGTGCACTGTTTGCGAACACAAAAAGTCCTCTCTAGCTTAAAGAGGTGGAGAGATAGAACTTTTTAAATAAAACCTGTTTGCTTACCCTGTGGGTATATAGTAAAAAGTTAAAATACGTACATACATATGTATAGATAGTTACCCAGTCGGAACGTTCCTATCCCTAGTGTGGCTCTTATCATTTTACAACAAAAATAAATAATGATTTTAATTAAGCTATCCAACATTATCGGCACAGTATATTCGTGTTAGTACAAATGTAGTTTGCGGACACGCCATTAAATGGTCGTCCTGAAACTGTTTGACCCCTTTACTTGTCACGCAATGAATTGAAAGATGGGGAACTCAGATAAATGCAGTAAACTTCTCGTAGCGTGCTTGCACCTTCGGAATATTGGAGGGTTATAATAGCATCAAATGTTCTCTCGAGTAATTAACTTATTGAGTGGCAGCGACACACCTGCGGCCAGACACAATAACGGTTTGGCATTTAAAAAATGTACAAATGTATAAATTAAGTTAGTTATCTAGTTACTGGCGGCCTGAAAATTTTGACACTAGTAAACTAAAAGCAGTAAAAGAAAAGGTGAAACAGAGCGCATCAATACATAAGTAAGTACTTTGCCTCACAACAATTGTTGCTCAACAAATTTTATAATTTATATTTATGGCTAGTTTCACAAATAGCAAGGCCTCGGTGGCGTAGTGGTTAGTATAACCGACTGCCACGCCTGAGGTCGCGAGTACGATTCCCGCATAAGTCAAACATTTGTGTGTATGAACATGGATGTTTGTCTTGGTCTGGGTGTTTCTATGTATAATATGTAGGTATTTACAAAAAAAAAAACGTATATATATGTATGTTTATCCATTGTCTAGTACCCATAGTACAAGCTCTGCTTAGTTTGGGCTAGATGGTGTTGTGTGTATGTGATAGAATATTATATTATATTATTATTAATGTTTTCTATCAAGTGAAATATAGATACTCGTAGCATGCTGTGACGCATAAGAGTGACGCTGCGAATTTTATATTACTTTAAATGTTATTTTTTATACAACTAAAGTGGCAAACAAGCATACGGCCACCTGATGGTAAGTGGTCACCGTAGCCTATGGACGCGCAATTGATGCCTGTGGTGTTCCAGAAATCGATTGCGCGTTGCCGACCCTGCAAAAACCTTTAACGCCCTTTTTGAAGAATCCCATACTGTAGTCTAGTAGAACCTCGGCAGTGAAATGTTTCTTGGAGACTGTGCAACAGAACTTTAATAAAATAGTAAATAGTTTCCAAGTATATTTGTGTGTGCTCTACTAATGGCTGAAGCTATTTTAATGTTTATTCCAGTTAACGTATACAACGTGACTAAAATTAGCTTAGAATATAAAAAGTTGAGCACTTGCAAATATAAGCAGCTTTGTGCTGGTGAGTCTGAGATTTCTGCGTCGTTGGCAAATTGTGGTACATACAAGATTCTTAATATAAATCATTAAAATAAAATAAAACATAAAACCTATAAAACAAAACAAAGGAAACATTGTAAACGCCTAATAATTATTTTAAATCATAGCCGTTGTATCAACTTATTTCTATAACAAATGCCGTTTGCAGCACAGTGTGTCAAAAAGGATTTAAAAAATGGTAAATAAACATATCCTTTAGTACCTAGTTGCGCAAGCTGCACACGTTCGATGCAATAGTCTGCGAGCGATATGCGCTCTATGTTTACTCAAAGATTTAGTGTTAGTTTTATTTGTTGGAGGGTTAGGATACTCGTACTTTCATAATACGTGTTTGATAGTCCGTGCGAAAACGATTTCGAGCAAAACTAACACGCAAATAAAAAGGTATCGCAGATAAACTTCACGACCACACGTATGGCGTAGTGGTTTAAATAGTCACCTCGCCACTACCACTGCGCCGTGTGTTGCGGGTTCGAATCCCACACGGGACAAAAATGTGTGTGATCCACAAACAGTTGTTACGAGCCTGGGTGTTTTTGTGTCCGTTGTTTGAATGTTTTTAAAGTCCCCCACAGGAATTGTTCCTATTGCGGGAGTTGTCTTTTTAACAACAAAAGACTATTTAGTATTTTAGTGTGTTAGCTGAGCAATTGCATCAATAAAATACATTAATTTCTTATAAAAATGTCAACTAATGGTCCATTCTATGCAGTCATATATCCCAAATTTACACTCATTATTGCATATAAACTATGATAATATTTTATTAAGACAAGATCAAACCAATATTCACATAACCAAGATCAAAACCCACTTTCCCTTCACAAACCTCAGTCAATTTGGCATCACTATAATGACGTCACAATGCTGCCTAATAAATGACATTTTTATACGCGGAAATATAAGAACGAAGACGTTTCAACGCCTGACTCCGTGAAAAACGAGAAAATATCGTAAGTTTGGGCCGAAGATCGCCAAACTTCTTGTTAACTGACATTTCGGTGCCTACAATGTTCTCCAAACGGGCGTCCATTTTTTACGAAGGTCCTTGTCCCTTCGAGGTTAGCCGAATTGCAAATAATACCTCTTCAATGTGCCTCAGTGCCGGACTGATCCGTACCTATCCAAATAATGTATTACATTTATAAGACAGCTCGCAAGAATAGACAGAAATGTTGCGACTATCCCGGTACCTTTCTCTCAGTCCTACGAAGTGGACGTGACATGAAAGATGTTTTCACGTCTCAAATTCTGGGGTCTTGCAGTTTGTCAAGTCTTGGAATAGCAGTCGGTACAAAATGAGTACCTACAATTAACATAGACTCAAACTCATATCTTCGAAAAGTTAGGTTGAGGTTTATATATGTATATTACTCTGGCTATGTTTAAAGTCCCACTTATATCTTGCCGGATTTCTCTACTCGATATTACTGATGAGAATTTTCTCCAAATGATCCCATAAGTAGGTACGATGATGCTGTATCAAGACTGAGTCTGAAACGATGTCTGGTAGTGTAAAATAAACTCGCATTAGGTAGTTATCTAAATACAGCTGAAGAGTTTGTTTGTTTATGTGTTTGTTTGTTTGGTTGAACGCGCTAATCTCAGGAACTGCTAGTTCGAATTGAAAAATTATTTTAGTGTTGGATAGCCTATTTATCGAGGAAGGTTATAAGCTATATAACATCACGCTACGACTCACGGGGGCGGGGCAGTAACTATAAACGCGGGTGAAACCGCGGGCGCATCTAGTTATGTAATATGTGTAAATATACCTAACTTTATAAGAAAGGCGTGAATCTGTGACAACATGTTACAATTTGGCTTTATAACATACGCAAAATTGGTTAAACTACTATTTTAAAAGTAGTAGGCTCTTAACCAGTCTTCTCCTTACTAAATATAACATCAACCTTGCTAACACTAAAAGACGGAAAGATATTGTCTGTACCACACTTTCTGAATCAAAGATTGTTTTTACAAATAGATTTATCGCATTCTTAGGGCCTTTTATTTATAACAAGATATGACCTAAGTTATGTAAGATCTAAGCGAAAAGTCTGTCGGTGGTATGGTTAATTGTACATAACTTAGTTCCTAGTAATATATTGAAAGTGCCCTTATCGCCTGTGGCACAGGTTTACCCTAGTACAGGGACCCATATTATATTACCTATAGTACTTTATGGACTGTTTTCATATTTTACCACTGTAATCAATAAATAAATTATTATTATTATTCAATTTCGCTAAAAGCGGTTCAGTTGCATAACCGTGATTACATAAAAATCTGACCGAGTTATTGTCGCATTTGTAATATTAGTATGGGTTCAGAGAACTACGTAAATTGGCTTTTAAATATAATACAAGTTAAAGACCAGTTATCTCTCCAGAGGGTTCCGGTTCGAAATAGGCGCCAAAGTTGGCAAAAAAATATTATTACGCTTTCCCCGAGAGTGGTTTTTCTTTTATTTACATAACTTATAAGAGTAAAACTTTACTGAGGAAGAAAATAGACTCTATAAATTGTGCTACTTGAGTCATACTAATCTCGAGAGCGAATTCACTTCATAAAAGTTTCAACTTTGGAAATTGTGAAGTATGTTGGATAATACTATTGTATTTTACTTACTTCTAAATAATATAACTGTAATACCAGCAATATTTCTAGGTACATGAAGAAGAATAAACGGGCCTATAAAGATTTGTTATCAAAGGAATAGAATAGTGTTCCAAGTCAGCTTAAACTTAGTATCAGTTCCAGGTATTGAACTAAAAGTTAACTGATGTTCGTTAGCAAGCTGTCCATTCTCGGAAACTGGTGTGCAGATGGAATAACGGACCATAGTAAAATTGGGCTTTCTCGAATCAGAATTCACTGAAAACCGAATATACGGTGAAAAGATTTTGAAATTGGTTTCAACTCGATTGTGAAAATAAATATTATAAAATCGACATCGTATTTTATGTAGAACAACAAAATACGCTGTTGATTTTCTTCACCTAGTTCAGGTTACAAGTAAAAAGTAAAACTAATCCGTGGTTGTGGTTTTTGCTCGATATACTTTAAATTAAGCCATGAAATCGATATCATGACTGTGTACTTGGAGGTGTATATGTGATTACATATTACATTAACATTTTTAAATAATTATATTTAAATACATGGCACAATATAGCTTTGTGTTCAGCATAATATCATAATGTACCTTACTACCTACCTTATCCTATTCTACTGATAATTTGCAAGCATAAAGTTATATATTTCTACTAAAGCTCATTCGAATACATTCGAATATATTTGGAGCGATGTCGATACATTCGAATATATTTCGAGCCAAGGTGATGAGTGTGTGCACACCGCTCCTCACGTCAAGTCCATCACTCCATCAGTAGAATAGGGTAAGGTACAGTATAATATTATGCTATACACACGTAAGTGCGTGCGCCACGTCTCCATCTACGCATAGCTAGTGCAATTGTTTTCGCACATTATTCGAATTCAACTAAATTTTTTTTTTTTTTATTGCCATTGGTGGCAGTCGAGCAAGTGGCCCACCTGATGGAAAGTGGTAACCGCTGCTCATGGACTTCAACAATGTCAGGACACAGCAAAGCCGCTGCCTACCGTGAAAGAAGAACTCTCTTTAAACCTCGTTTGAAGAAGGACATATCATAGCGCTCGGGAAACACCGAAGCTGGCAGTTCATTCCAGAGCTTGCACGTACGTGGGAGAAATGATCGCTGAAAGCGTACCGTCTTAGAATTGAACGCTTCCAGGTGATATGGATGAACCCTGCTTCGGTGTCGAGTGGTACGGTGATAGAAAGGGGCCGCTGGTACCAAATCAAACAGTTCTTCAGAGCACTCCCCGTGAAAGAGTCGGTAGGACACGCAGAGAGACCCAAAGTCTCTTCGTTGCTCTAATGACTCCAATCTATCCGTGAGATTGGGATCATCGACGATTCGAACTGCCCGTCTTTGTACATTATGCTATAGGTACGGATGTTTTAAAATCTTAACATGACTTTCTGATGCCGCAATCTCTACTCAAGAGGCTCTTCCAATCGTATTGATGTTCAACACTGAGGACAGATACTTCACATCGCTTCGAGTACTATTGGCCCATTCGGACTGTCTCATAATGGATCTTAGGCTGCTAAAGGGCCACTTCTATAGCCGATGTCAAATGAGTATAACTGTCAACTGTAACCATGACATATCTACAATTTGAACTTGAAATGAAGTTTTCCTACAAAGCTCAACAACTTACTTTGCGATGTGCGTTATTTGTACGACTGCCGAATACATATTATGTTTTCATAGTCGTTACTTTGTTACTTTGCATAGTAAAGTAAAGGATAATAATCAGCCCTGTATATAAACTGTCTTACAGCTGGGCATGGGCCTCATACTTCTCGCACTGAGAACAGTGTGAGAAGTGTTAGGCTATAGTATATCATGATAGCCCAGTGTGGGTTGACTGAAATCACATCTTCGCGAACATTATAGAGAACTCTCAGACATGCAGGATTCCTCACGATGTTTTCTTTCATCGTTTAAACAAATGATAATTATTAATATTAATATCTGCTAAAAGTCAGAGGCGTATGCCTTGAGATGAACTTGAGACCATCATCATCACTACATATTATAAAACAAAGCTGCCCGTCGAGTCTGTCTCTCTGTTCGCGATAAACTCAAAAACTACTAAACGGATTTTCATGCTGTTTTCACCAATAGATATTGATTCATGAGGGCTTAGATCTAATTTGTTAAGGTATTGTACTACCCGTGCGAAGCCGGGGCGGACCGCTAGTTTGAGTATAATTCGAAAGCCATCGCGTAGAGCCATTACACTCGTATATAATTATGTATATATAACTTGATGCAACATGTTATTATGTAATTATTGCACTTCTGTAAGCCAAGCTTGTCGATGGTTACCCGCTTCAATTTCTTACAAACAAATCCAATAACACGAAATTGGAATTCCACACTTTACAGTCGGTGTTTTACTTACGTCCTCAGACTAATGACTCACACCCAGTTTCTGAAGGTTTAATCAAGGACGTGTCAAAATCACACTGATGTCAAGTGATTTATTTTGGTGTTGCTAATTCTGTCAGCCAATTACAGTAGCTGACATGCGCCTTTGAGAAACTGGCGATTAAATTACTGGAATGAGTTATAAATATAAATAGTAAATTATTTGAGGAAACTATTTGCAACTACATATGTACATATAAATACAATTCTTTAAACTAACCTATACCTAAAATATTATTAAACAAATAAAAGAAAAAGCAAATTAAAACCCTCTAATAAGCGTCATAGAATTCCTCAGCGTCACAGTCGACTGGTAGTGTGCCCAAAAGACTGGCAGCATTGCCATGTTGAATGGCAATGCTTATTCTTTCCGAGAAATAAAGGCCAGCCCTCTGGTCACGGGAAGCGTCGATTAACCTTTTTGCTATGTCTCTATAGAGAGCACGAGCACTGGGATCCCATGACCCTAGCGTTTCGACCCATATACTCAAACTTACATTTATCGCAGAGACGTAGGCAGAAGCGTTCAATGTACCACATTTTACTGCGGTAAACTTTGGCAAAAAGTCTAGTAACACCTTAACCGACCCAGTAATTTTGTACCCGGTAACTCAAGATCGCACAAACTTAACCGCGAACGGACACCGCGGCAGCAATAAAGCATAATACACAATTAAAAATATGAAATTTTGTGAAGATGTTTGTTTCTTATTCAATCACGAGGAAACCGAGAACGAATTTGGAAGAAACTTGAGCCATGTAGTATCGATTAGTACTTAATTAATACATAGAACACTATTTATCTCAGTATACGGTCCCGTAGAACGCATGCGAGTGAACCCGCAACGGAAACTAATATTTCATAATTCTAAAGTAAACAGGCAATAATAAATCATAGCTACGAAACAGAGGCAACGAAATACCACGAAAGGAGGTCGGACGGTTCAAATAAATAAAAAAATACCTGCGGTTTTCTCTGGGGTGCACCATACAAGAAAGTATGAACAAAAAATTGCGTACACTTGAATTAGTTCTGAATCATTTTATTAAAGTCGGTCGGCTCGAATGTTTAAGCAGTGTAAAGGAAAGCTATATTACTTAATATTTTATGCGAACTTTGACTGCACAGATGGTGCCATGTGTTGCACCGCCCCGAGTGTTGTGGGTTTCAATGCCACACGGGAAAGACCTTTTAAGATGCACAAATAGTTGTTATGAGTCTGGTCGTCCTTTGTATCCGTTGTTTGAATGTTTGTAATAGAATAATCCTAGTGCGTGAATTGCCTTTTAAAAAGAACAAACAGGGAATTTATTTTCTTGTTTATACATTACTAAGATGGCAAACAAGGATGCATCCTAATTGATAGTTACTGATTACGATAGCTATTATTCTTCTTATATTAGGCGTAGAGAAATGAAATTAGTGAAGGGATGAGAGAGGTGGTTAATCTATGAACCTCCAGAACACACCGGATGAAACGCTGTATTTAATACTACTTATACGATAGTTGTCGTAGGAGAGTAATATTGTTCGTACATAGTCGTATCGTCACTAATAATTGCTACAACAGCTGCCTCTCCTTTTAAGCATGTTAAGTCAATCGATGGATTGGTAGGAAGGTAATCGTAGTCTCGTCGGTTAATCCTATGTTAGTAAATAATTATTAATATCGGATCAACAGGCATGGCTCACCAGATTTAGAATCTTTGGATGAATCATATTATTATATTTTCACACGTGCTACTATCAATTTAGAAACATTCAGCCTATTTGGGATCGTATAAAATAAATCAAATTTAAAATCACAAAGTAATACTTACGAACCTGAAAGTTTTCATGTTAGTGAGTTTACTGAAGATTCTGAAAGCACATTTTTGTTAGGTGCTAGGTTCAGGCAACTAAAATCATTGCACCAATGCGTAATTTAAATGCTCAATTCAGTTTCCGAAACATTTTCTATTTATGAACGTTCATTTCCGTGGTTCATAAATAATGTAAGTGCCAGCGGTCACTACCAATACTCAATAGCTTATTTTAACTTTAAAGCTATCGATTTGGTTGAATATTATCGTCCAGCACAAAACTTTACCACGTTTTGATTAGTTCATCGCAGTTAAGAGCTATGATTTAAGGTTACCAAAGAAGAAATTCACATAATTATTGTTGACACTTTAAGATTTATTACTTTTACCTTTTAGCTGGCTGTGTCCACCGAAATGTAGCGTTCAAAATCATTCGCCAAAATGGCACGTAAAAAATTGCGTAAATTTGGCTATCATATATTTTTTATTTGACAACCAATTCTAGTAAAACATACAATAACTAAATGTTAGCACAAATCAATCTTAATCGCTAAGAACTACACATCAAATCGTATCCAAACATAAAGCAATATATTACAGATATAGGATAAGCTAGTGAATTCATTTTGTTGAAACACGTGATTTCTGAGGAATCGCATTAAACCGGTATCACGTATCTCATATACCGTGAAAACGGATATAAAGTCCCTTGTAATAAAACGCGATAAACGGACATGAGGGCAAGGTACTATTTCTTATTGCACAAAGTTGGTATTGTGGAATTTCATTTTATCTTTTCAAACTGAGTGCCTACTACAGGTTTTCATAGCTGTCGATGCGCTTCGCTACATTCGTAAGTTGTTTTGTCTTTCCATACATTTAATTAATACATTGATGTTGCTATAAAAAAATGTACCTACATATTGTAAGACCTGACTCCCGGTTACTATATCAAGAAACGAGTGGTTTTAGCTACGGACATTTAAATTTTGACATATTTTATAACTGTTCGTAGGTAAAAGGGGTCTTATGTGCTCGGTTCGTTTATCCGTGATACGTTGTGTCGAACGCATTGCGTTTGTCGTATTATTTTATTACATATAGAACAATTGCTACTAATATACTAGTAAAATGAGATTTACCTTATTTAAAAAATCCGGAGGCTCACATCTAATCACATTACCCATCCATTTCGAAAGTATAGAAATAAATACAAAAGCAATCGTTTGTTCGTGAGTCGGCAATGCTCAAATGCTACCTCTGATATTTCAAGCCATGAAAGGCTACTATAACTAAGTATCAAGTGTCCCGTATATTTTATGTCGTCCTAGAAGAATATCAGTCCTGCGGTTTCAAATCTCGAGTCGGGCTAGTAAAACGTTATTAGGATTTTCTGTTGAGAAATCTGAATAGCCGCCCGGAGTTTTGAAGTTGGTGGTGTAAGAAACTCCGTGCCTCGAAAAGCACGTAAAGCCGTTAGTCCTGCGCCTGATCTCTCTCCGGTCATGTCAGATTGTGACAGCAGCAGATAGGATCTGCTCATAAAAGTTAGAGAACAGAGATTGCGCTTGCGCTTGCGTGTTTACTTGTACACTATAATATCTCCAGCGCAGATGACCAGTCTCCATAAGATTGGCCGCCGTGACCGAAATTCGGTCTGGAGGATTATTATTTTAACAATGCTGAAGCCAGGCCATATTATTAGCTAAACTAAATTTAGTATGCTTGAGAATAAAAAACATAATATAAGAAAGGCTTGGTAAATCTTTCTTATATTATGTAATCAACACATACAGGGTATCATCATTACAACCATGCCTTATGGTTTTTCGTTAAACTTAAACCCGCTTAATCGTTTGAAAACGACTAAATAAAGAGCTTTGGCAAATTATTTTGTTTGTTGCTAAATCTAGACTGTCTACAATATCTATGACTTTTATACTACATTCAACAAACTCCTCGGAAATAGTATAAACTTCAATAGGTATTATGAAGAACTAACTGGTTTTCTATCCGATGTATCCACATTTGATACATACATTACATTAGATTTTTTATTTTGTCTTCAATGAAACAGCAAAAATTAGGTGAGATTGGGCAGCAGCTGAGACGTTATATTAGTCAGACAATAGGTAACGTAATAAATAAATTTTGATTATAAAAATTTTTATAGTAAGAATTTATTTTAAACGCTATTGGTATTCTAGAACGTAAAAATTCCAGAATCTTTAGCCAGACCACTACAACGAAAGGTATTACAAATGACATTGTATTGAAATGATACGTGTAGAGGGTGGTAGGAATAAGTGGTTACTTCAACGTTGGCGGTGACAGCTTACTCTACTTAGTCACAAGTGTTACCTTGAGTATGGAAACATCTAGGCCTTAAGGTGTTGTTAAGTTGCAAACTAAAACGCTTTTAACAAACTTCGTAATCAAATCGTAGTAACAGAGCATCAAACTGTAAACCTGAGTTGAAAGATAACTCAAGAAATTTACTGAAAGCCTTATTTAAACAATAACTTGAATTTAATTACTTAGCTATTTAAATCTCAAAAGACTCAGAATATTTTAGGTGATGTTTTATTAAAAGTCCTATCAACTGCTTGTAAGGTATCATTGCTGATGTTCTAAAAAGAAGGTAGACAGATTCACTTCAACAAGATCCCAAAAAAAATGTACTTCACTAATGTTAGTGATTATACAAGTGAAAGCGTTCTGATCTTTCAAAGAGGACTCAGAGCAGCGCACATTCTGCGCGACGACGACGGACAATATGTAATTACTTTTACATATCCAGGTGATGAACTTTAATCAAATAAGTAATTGGGCTTGCAAGTTTTAGTAAAGGTTTTAGTATCTGCATGTAGTTTTACTTACAGTAGATAATTTGACTGTAAGCTCTTGCATTCAGATTAAAACCTTTAAAATATGTGAGAAACAAAATTAATACACTACGCTAATTAAATTACCGAAACCTTTAACATTATGAAATTTTAGAATACCGTTCATTTTTCTAATTACTCAGTTTTTAAAATGTCGTGATAGTAAA
Source organism: Catocala sponsa (assembly GCA_963564715.1). Taxonomy (NCBI): domain Eukaryota; kingdom Metazoa; phylum Arthropoda; class Insecta; order Lepidoptera; family Erebidae; genus Catocala; species Catocala sponsa. The sequence continues at coordinate 26,703,392 of OY751326.1, forward strand.
TTTGATGAAAATAGTATTTAAGTTAAAAGACTTTATTAGTTGCAAAGCTGACATTTACCTGAATAGACTGTTTTAGCGAAGCATAAATACATAAAATATATTGCTAGACCTATGTTATTTTCAATTGACACTTGAAAGCATTTTTGTGGCACTTTTTAACAATATAATAAGAAGCTTGTCACTTTGAGCAACATATGAAGATCACTTGGCATTGAGCAAACATAAAAGGTTTTACATATCAAATTATATATTTGTTAGAACTTCATATTCAATATTTGTTAGAACTCGTACTCCAAAATTAATTCGATTACATTTGTTTTGTGAAAATACAGAGGCTATATTTTAAATATATAATTATGTATAAAGTAAATATTATTATGACAATCAAGCATCAAAATACTATCCCAACTAATATCATATCGAAATAAGAGTGTTGATTTTTCTGAACGGGTCAATCGATCTACATGGGTTTAGCATAGACACATTTAATGGGCCGAAGAGTGACTACCCTCTTTATTATTTATCGTTATAATTTAACTTAAAACAACAAGAACGAATCTATATACGCGAGTTTAAGCTAGAATCTTTTAACTCAGAAACTAAGCATTATTTAAAATCGTTGTACCTTTACTGTACTTGCTATATTAAATTCAACGCGTTTACAGTCGCATAAAAAGCAAGTCTGCTTTAAAATATGCATATTCTTGTTCAACGGAATATAAAGCTACCCGAGAATATATGTATTAAGACTGCTAGGGTATATCTATAGGATCATCATGATACTTCAGCTACAACTAAGACTTTTATCTGGTATTAGTGTCTAAAACTGATCTTGCAGTTGTTAGATACAACCAAATCTATTATCATAGTTACTGAAACTATTTTTGGCCGAGCGATGGTGTGTTTGATTACTACATCATCAGTGTGATGGTGTTGTAAAGGATTTAATATTTAATTTATGTTGTAAGTAGGTGTGGTGAGGTTTCACCATGCAAAACAAATGAGTATTGTTCTAGGTGCTGCAGTCTCGCAACATACTCCGTGCTAACAAGCTCCTCGGCAACTTCAAACTCGACGTCGCTACTGTATGGAGCCAGCCGGGTATGTACTGCACATTTTATTGCTTTTCTTACGCCGTATTTCATACAAAGTGTAACAGAAACCCGTGGTCTTAGAGTCGTCAGTCGAGTGAGATCTATCAAAAATAAAATAAATTAAGGTATGGATAAGTAATTTACTATATATTATGTGCACGCAGCAGTGGTACGTTTGTATAGTCAATGTTTGCCGAGTTTCTAGTAAATATAGGTATTAGGCGTAGATTGTTAAGATTATAAACTGGTTAAGTTCCTATGAGGGTGACATGTTCAGTGAATGAACAAACCCTCGCTGAAATAAATGAAAGAAAACAAAATAAAAAAATGTTTGCCGAGTTTGGCGTATTATCTACTGCTGATAATGCGTAGGTATTGCGTATGGAATTAATGCCAAATGCTGGGCACCTATGCCTTGGGTTTCATTCAAATGCGTTTTAATGGTACTTAAACTAAGTACAATATGTACATTTTTGATAACAGAGTCTGTTTAATTAATCTACAAACGAATTAGGGCTTTCTGAATTTAGAGTTCCACTTATTCTTTTTCTTCATATCTATTTGTTTATTTGATCGAAAATAGCAAGACAGTTTTTTTGATTTGCGTAAATGTATGTAGATGTAGGCACGGCGATTATTTAGTAACAAAGTAATTATATACTAAGTAGATTAGTTTTCTTCGAATATAATTTGAATTTGTGGGTCGCATATTATAAAATGACACTATAATACACTAATACTAAAGCTAAATAACTAACTTTAATATATTACACAAGAAATAGTAAGTTTCTATAATGACTTTTAATTTGATAGTTATTTGTCTTCAAAGATTTTACATAGAGTTGGGCTTAAACTTTGTTATTTATCTCTATGAAATATTTCAAAGGGAAGGAGAATATTATAAGTTAATTTCAGTTGTCTCGAACAGTTGATTAAATTACCATACATAACAAACCGTGTACTAATTAATAAATACCTTTATGTTTTTATAATTTTAAATCGTTTATAAAGGCGCAACTAAGCATAAATACTGTTTTATTAAGGGTGCCTTAATTTCGATGAAGGTACATGACACTTAAAAAAGACCATTTTTTCTCTTACACTTTGTATGTGTACCTTGTTCTCTGATTTTAGCATTGTAGTACCTTTTTGATTATTAATTTAAATCAAAATAAGAATTTACTACGCATATTCTCTTTTTAAATGCGAAAAGACAGAAGACGTCAACTAAATATTGATAAATAATTTAAGATGTTTCTTGACAGAACAAATGATAAATAATAAGTTATTTCTGTACAAATTTCACCTATGAAGGTTTTGTCGTAAAATATATTATAATTAATGATACTAACTAAGAATACTTATCATTATGGCTGATTATCCTTGTCTCTGCTTACAAAAAGTTTTAATCGGACAAAGACAAGCCTTGTCTTAAACAACTTTTAATTTCGTTTTCGCTGGTTCTTTGAGGTTCTTATGTCGTATGAAGATACGATATTAAATATCCACGAGCTCTCTTTTTAGCACTATTTAGTGAGTAATGATTTTATTTTATATAGTTGTGAAATCATCTTTGTTCGATTTAATCGCAAACTAAAGAAGATTCCTTCAAGTTCGTTTACAACATAAAATTTTAATTAAATTGTATTTTTGAAGAACAAAACGTACCTAATAAAAGTCCAAGCTTTGGAGCAATAACAAACCATCTCATCTACATCTTATAAAAGCAAAGTTTTTGAAGGTATTGTTCAAGTCCGGCACCTTATTACTAGTTTCATAACTTTAACCACGCTGGCATTCGTGCTCATCCATCTATATCACTGCCATGCCATGATAAAAATATATACATAGACGTCACATATATACCTATATATTCCTCAAGTGGTAGAGAGAGGTGTTTTACATTGGCATATCGTCAAGTATCGTTTTAGTTCCTACGTACAAGAGGGCGAACCTATTGCCAGTTTTCTTTTTTAATAAATCAACTTCATCACTTGGAATAGTTCCTGTATCACAGGAGTCCTTACAAACCATCGATCAAATATACCATAGATGCACGATCGTCGTTCGAAAAACGGCCCCGACAAAACTGTGCATAAATCAGTCGTATGCACAATTTCGCTCGCAGCCACTTTACGACCGCGCTAGCAGTCACACGTTTCACGATGCCAAAATGTGTAGTGAAAAATGCAAAAACTATACTCTAAAAGTGCAAAAAAAGGATGGAATGTCGTACTTTCGGTAGGTATAGTTTTGTTATGAAATATTTATTACATTTTGTTGAATATGGCGCTTTAAATAATAAATTTGAAGATATTTTCGTTTAAATTTAAATGCATGTATTACGCATCTGTCTCACTCACACTTGCGTGCGCTGCCCGTAAGCGAGAGCGAATCGACACCAGTACTCTCGCTTACGGGCAGCGCACGCAAGAGTGAGTGGGACAGGTGGAGACCGTACCATATACTTAGTACGCTTGCGTATCGCGAGTAACACACTTAGGACGCTTTACATTGACGCGTTTTAACTAAACTATTACAAAATGTTTCTCAGAGTGGGCGTTCAATGATTGTTCCGGTTTATTTCCTAGATTGCATAATAAATGCATACACTTATAAGTAAGTAGTTCTGGTCAGTGCCACATATTGACGTGGTTTTTGTATGAGAGTGTGCATATATGGACTCTATGGTATATTTGATCGAAGTTACAAACACTTAAACTACGAACACAAAGAACATCCAGACTCAGATCAACCCTTTGTGCGTCAGACAAATTTTTGTCTCGTGTCGGACTCGAACCCTAACACTCGGCGTATTGGCATTGGCGAGGCGACAGCCTAAACCACTACGCTTGCCGTGGAGTCTGGTCATTTACTAAGTAATTCTTGAGATCTCAATAACAGCTTGTATAGCTCGGGTATTAAAACCAAGACCTTATGCATAGTATTCACTTACACCAAGGTTGCGCCACCGAGACAAAACAATTTATGAATCATGTATACCGTCATAATTTTATGATAAGGATTTTTTGGTGGTACAATACATAATTAAAGACTAACACTGTTATAAAATATATAAAGACGCGCTGATCTATATTGAATAAAATTGTGCATCTGCTGGTTAAATCTAATCGATATTGAATATCTTAGAGCTGTAAACCAATTTGTGGACGTGTCAAATAATTTACTACCGCTTTTATCATATTAGGACAATCTAGTTACACAGTCTAGTTATCTCGGTGGCGCAGCGATAGTTAATGCGACTGGTACCTAAGGTCTACTACATAAGGTCTCGGCTCGGGAAAAACATTAGCGTTTTATTGTGTTTTTCTGTCATGAAACTTTGTAACTGTGTCCGGTAAACGGCAATGGGCTCGTCCCTTTTTACATGTACAGTCTTATTAATGCCTTTACTTGTGGAATATATTATAGTAAGAGAGCGGATTGCGTGTAAGCTCAAACACACAAAAAAATATTTGTATAATTCATTACAATATATTTTATTACTAACTTTTGCACACAGCTCCGCTCAGGAACAGTATTCTTTTTCTGGATGAAAGATATCTTATGTCCTCTTCTGTACCCCTAACAACTAACATGCGGAATTGCATGATGATCAGTTACGTAGTTAAAGCGTGAAAGCGTAACAAAACAATAAACTCATATTCGTATTTATAATACTACATTTTTTTTTTTTTTTTTTTTTTTTTTTTTTTTTTCAGTCTTTAATCACATCTCGTTCTAATTAGACGCATTCAAGTAATTTAATAAACTCGGTAAACAAGTAACCGGTTTGTTATCGGCCGGAGCCCGCGTGGCTCGCTCGGTCGCCTATTGTGTTGCGTTATTCGCGTGTGTGTGATCTTATGCTATTAGTAATTATGAACCTTATTCTTAATGGATAAAGATAGATTTCAGAATAATATCGACTCACCCAACAATGATGTTTTGAATAATGATCAAGATATTATAGATGACCCAACACATATAAATATGGAATTAGATATAGAAAGTAACAACAAACGTACGCGAAATGAAGACGCTGATGATAGCTGGACAGAAGTCTCGAATAAGAGTAGGAGGAAATCCATAAGTCATGACAGTATCAGAACCGAGGGACTAGCCATTCAAGTCTGCATCTATTCAAAAGAAAAGTTTATCAAACAATTTGCATTGGCAAAACTGCTGAACCAACACAAAATAAATGGTATTACAAAAGTTAAATACATCAATCCATTTAAGATTATAATCTCCTTTGTTGATGAAAATCACGCTGAAAAGTTAATATCATGTCCTGCATTCGACGACCTCGGGTGGCGACGACAAAAAACTTGGGAAGTCGGTTTATCATACGGCATTATAAAAGACATCGAGCTAGACCTCACTGAGACCGAACTTTTAGACCACATCAAGTCAGATAAATCAGTCGTGACCGCTAAACGCCTAAATAGAAAAAATGAAGCCGGATGGACTCCGAGTGAATCTGTCAGGATAGGATTTAAAGGATCTTGTGTACCATCATACATTTATTTGTTAGACCTCAGAATAAGTGTGTCGCCATACATATACCCAGTCAGTCAGTGCTCCAACTGCTGGCGATTCGGTCATTCTCACAAATCATGTCCCGCGTCGAAACCATCTTGTGTGTCGTGTGGTACGAAAGGACACAAAGAATGTGATGGAAGTACTCTTAAGTGTATAAACTGCACAGGCAAACATAAATCAATATCAAAAGAGTGCCCGATCTATAAAAAAGAAAAACGTATCAGGGAAATAATGTCGGAGTTCAAGTGTACGTACCAAAAAGCATTGACTGCATATGTTCCTCCTACGCCATTATATCAATTCGATGTTGTTAATAATACACCTGTATCTATGCCGGACAATAATAAAACCCTGCCTGCCAAGCCATCATACGCAGACATCTTGTCAAAAAATACACATTCGAGCGAAGTCAATGCATTTCATAACAAACCCCAAAAACCTCGTAAAAAGAAGAAAGTGCCTTTTCACCTCACAGAAAATGTGACGACAGATATATTTGCAACAAGTTCCGAAGACTCTGCTGACAGTCTCCAGCCTGGGCCATCGGTACCTCGTAATCTCAACGCCTGCAATGTTACCAAGGAAAATAGATATGAAAAACCATCACTTTTGGGCTTATGTGACAAAATTAAAGAATTCATAAATAACGCAAAAGATAATCTATTAACAAAACTAAAACAATGGTTACAAATATTTATAGATTGGCTAAATTCATTTTTTGGTAACATTATACCTGACATGTCGGCGATCATAAATTTATTTACAGTTAATGGATAGACACAATAGTAAAGTTACAAAATTAAATATTATACAATGGAACGCTCGCAGTATAAAGCCCAAATTAAAATTATTTGAACAGTTTTTGATTCAAGAACGCATACATTTGGCTGCGGTAAGTGAAACATGGCTTGAACCAGATACCCTTTTATATATAAACAACTATAATATTTTTCGTCAGGATAGGGATGTTCCATATGGAGGGGTTGCGATCATTGCTCACAACTCAATTCAGGCGCAACTTGTGAAAGTGCAAAATAATAATACAGGACTTGAACTGATTCATGTCAGATTATATAATTGTAGTCAATTAGAGCACTTAATTGTAACTTATTGTCCGCCAGAGTTAATGACAAACACTCAAATATGGGATTACTTATTCTCTATTGAAAGAAGAAAGTCTATGATTTTGGGTGACTTTAATGGACACCATTCAAACTGGTCCAACAAAACGGATAGAAGAGGCTCCCAAATTTTAGACTCCATATTAGATCACAATTATATAATTTTAAACGATGGTAGCCCTACTCGCTTTCAACTAGTTGATGGTACTGTAAGATATTCGTCACCTGATCTCTCCATAATATCTTCGGATGTATCACTGGGATTCGATTGGACAGTTACTAATGAGTCACTCGGTAGTGATCATCTCATTATGAAAATATTAACATCAATCGTACCGAGTGTCCAAATAAAAAAGAAAAGAAACTTTAAGAAAGCCGACTGGACAAATTATAGGTCTTACCTAAATGAGAAATTTTCAGAATATAAATATTCATTATTGGCAAACCCGCAACTGGCTTATGATATGTTTATTTATCACATACATTCAGCTGCTGAAAAATACATTCCGTATATAAAATTTAATTGCAACCCTACTGGACACTTTCATCCTAAACCATATTGGTGTCCAGATCTGTCGAGATCAGTAGCACTACGACGTCTAGCTTTAGCTACCTTTAGACGGAATCCTACGCCTTCCAACTATATTTTATTAAAGAATAAAATAAGTGAATCTCAAAGACTTCTAAGAAAGGTTCAACGAAATTCGTGGCAAACATTTTGTACTTCAATTAACGAAACAACTCTGGCTAGTGATCTATGGAATAAAATCAAATGGATAAAGGGTTATCAGTCTCGTAAACAGTACATCGATTCAGAGAAAACCAGCTGCATGTTATATAGTTTAACTCCTGATTACGTTGCAAATTCTCAACCAAGATTTACATCTCAAAATTCAATACTAGACGCTTCAATTACATTACATGAGCTTAATAAAAGTTTAAAAACCAAAGATACAGCACCCGGACGTGATGATATATCTTATAGTATGTTAAAAAATCTACCTGACAACGCGAAATTAATTTTATTAAATTTATATAACGCATTTCTTTCCTTAGCCTATGTACCAAGGCAATGGCGTGAAATTAGTATCATACCTATACCTAAACCCGGCAGGGATCCAAATTCTGATTCGGCACTTCGACCCATTGCACTAATATCGTGTATATGTAAAATTTTTCATACAGTTATACAAAGACGAATAGAGTGGTATTTTGAAAATAAGAATATGTTTTCTAATGATACTTTAGGCTTTCGAAAATGTAGATCAAGTTTAGATAACTTAAGTAGACTAGTCACAAGAATTCAGACAGGCTTTTGTAAAAATTATGTTACTATTGGTTGCTTCATTGATATCGACAATGCATATAATAATATAGATATTTACTCACTTTTGGAAAAATTAGATTATCTGGGGACTGGGAAAAACATATGCAATTATCTCTGGCAATTTCTCCGTGAGCGGTCTCTTACAGTCAAAGTCAATGATTTATTCATAGTACGTAATACCTGCCGCGGGTTGGCACAAGGCGATCCACTGTCACCTTTGCTATTTAATATAGCTACAATAGATCTATGTAAACAATTTAATAATGATTCCGTTTACATCTCCCAATATGCGGATGATTTCGTAGTTTATTGTAGTAATAAAAATATATTTCATGCAGCTGAATTACTCCAATCTACTTTAAAACGGTTTACTCAAAACTTACAGCAGTTAGGCTTAGAGATTTCATCCTCCAAAAGTAAAGTATGTGTGTTTAAAAAAGGTATCAATAGGCATCACTTCTCTATTAACATTAATGGTACACCTTTAGAAATAGTTGAAAATGTTAAATATTTAGGCTTGTGGCTCGATCGTTCTCTTCGATGGGCCAAACATATTAACTGTATTAACGAAAGAACATCAAAATTCCTGTCAATTCTTAAGTTTTTGGCAGGCTCTAATTGGGGTATTCATCCCAAACATTTAAGAAAGATTTACATTTCCTTACTGCGAAGTCGTTTTGATTATGCTAGCTTTTTATATGGTGATAGTAATCAATCTCATCTGTTCAAATTAGAAAGAACACAAAACCAGGCGATGCGAGTTATAGGTGGTTTCATCAAATCCACTCCTATACATGTAATTGCTTGGTATTGAACCGTTACATATCCGTAGATGTTACTTGGCCGGTAAATTTATATTAAAAAGTAAATCATTAATAAACAATAGCATAATCATTAACATATTAGATAATCTATCCACATACATTACTTCATGGAACAGAAAAAATAAACCTATTTTAATTATAATGCATCATCAACTAAGTGATGTAAAAATTTATTGTAGTCAAAAGTTAGAAATGTTCATGTATTGTCAATGGGTCAATTACCTTGATTTATCACACAATATTACAGCTAATATTAGCACCTTAGATAAACCTAAACAACAATACGATACAGCCAGGTTAAAAACCCTTTGTTCTCGTTATTTAGATAGTACGTATCCTAATTTTTATCAGATTTTCACTGATGGATCTAAAGAAAAAGATGAAGCCGGTGCAGCCTTCTATGATCTACAACAAGATAACTATATGTTGTTTAAAATAAGCCCAGTACAGCTGTCAATTATGTACATAGAATTACTAGCCATCAGCGAAGCATTGTCGTATATTAACTCTATCGAGTGCAATGAGTTTGTTGTCCTAACTGACTCCAAAAGCGCACTTTTACATATAGCTCGCTGTACCTCGACTATTCGAGGAACACCGATAGCTTATATAATAATAAATCAAATTTTGGAGTTAGAACGGAACGGTAAAGTGGTTCGGTTACAATGGATTCCATCGCATATAGGCATAATCGGTAACGAAAAGGCAGATAGTCTTGCTAAGCGAGCTTGTTCTCAGGGAACATCTCTCCCAATCGAGCCATACTTTTCTGATTGTTTGTATCTAGTTAGAAAGTATTGTAACTCAACATGGAAGGAGTATTTCGATCAGAGATCAGTTGAAAAGGGTATCTGGTATAAAACGATCCAGCCTGAGCCATTAACTATACCTTGGATCAATAGCTGTCAACTTAGTAGACATGACTCTGTAACGGCTATGAGACTTCGCTCCGGCCACATTCCAACCAAAAAATTTACTTATCTCATGGGCATATCTACAACACCTAATTGTGAAGTTTGCGGAATAGTAGAGGACGTACAACACATTCTAATGGAATGTGTCCGGGGCGAGCGATACAGAATACATATATTTGATAATACGCAGCGTGATATTGGTAGATGCAATAGTGTATTATCTAAACCTGTTTCGGAGCTAGCTAGGTCCTTATATAATATGTATAACAAAATTATGAAAAGTCTGTAATTATACACCCGGTGACTATGATGGAGCGACATAGTCACACTGTGACAAAGCTCCTTAAATAAAGAAAAAAAAAAAAAAATACTAGATTTTTCCCTCGCGTTAATGTAGATTTATGTTAAGATATATTTTTAGTAGCATATATGTTATTCTGATGTATAAACAATAATACTGTTAAGTTTTATCAAAAAACGTTCAGTAATTTTTGCGTGAAAGAATAATAAACATCAATCCATCCTCACGAACTTTCACATTTATAATATTAGTAGCGTTAGCTGCGCCACCAATCTATAAATCCTTCTTCAGGTATATAAATTAAGATCACATTACATCTATCCTTATCAAATTAGGTCCCGACGTGAAAATACTTCGTAATACAGTTAGTAGTCTCAGGTATCAATAAATCTAACGGAACAAGAGATATTGTGAGTATTGTCCCCTGAGACCGCAGTGCCTCATGAATTCGTGTAATATACACACACGAGTATTACGAATGTCCATTACGCGAACACTCAAATCATACATTTGTTTGATCTCCCTCGAGATATACCAACTTTCTTGATCAAGCTAAAGTAATCTATACCTATAAAATTGTAACTAATCGATATCTGTACATAGGAGATGTTTAAGGGAAATAGTGATAGTAGTCTTCTTCTTTCATAAAATATATATAGATGGCACGATTACTTTTAAAAATGTTGTCTGTTTGTTTGCACTTCACGCAAAAACTACTGCACGTAATTTAATGCAGTTTTCAGAGTTGTATTGCTAGTGGTCTTATTTAAAATCTGGCGTAAGTTTAATTTTGATAGGCCGCTTAGAATTCGAAACATATAGATAGAAACCTACTTCCAAATTCCGCGTGTACGCAAAACCTAGTAATAATATATATCGCATACAATTCAAACTGGTTAGTATGCTTCTTGCCCACTTCAGTAGTAAAAACTATACGTATGTAGGTTAAAATCCAACCAAAGCTACAATTAGCAACACAAATGTGGAACAACAAACAAGTCTCGAGTGTAGGACCACAAAAACAATGGCTTACTAGCTCCAGTACATCAGGTATTACGGCGTACATTACACAAGCCAACTAATTAAAGCCCCCGAGTTCAAATAAGCCCACCTGAATGTTTAAATATTTATGAATTATGTGTAACAACGCGCGTCTATTATTTATGTCGGATTTCATGTAGTTCGCGTCGCTTAAAATATTATATGGCTCGAGAAAGTTGTGTACATACTACATAATTATTTATGTGAGTACACCGTTTATTTGGATACTTTACAACAGGGTAATGTGTGTCAAGACCTATGACAACTTACGCTATACCCAAAAATCTTTAGGTTTGTTGTGTCATGTTTTTATAACTTTTGGTCGTCGACATGTCTTGCCATTCATTTCCTTTAAAGCGCCTCCAGTGATAACTTTGTTGAACAACTCCAAGTGTATGGCAAAGGTTATTTACTTATACTTACTACTTAGTCTAACGCTTATATCCTTGAAAGGGTAGGCTGAACAGTGCTCTAATACATCCCATTTACCAACTGAGCACTGTTTCAGACATTGTACTGCCAATTTTATGGACCTGGGAATTAAATCCGAAACTTCATTCACAGCAATCACATTTACTACCGATGCTTTACCAATTGTGTTCACCATCACTTTCATTTTCCATTGTTAATCCGAGGACAATGGTGTTGATTATATGTTGGATAATTTAATGTTACTAACTATCTTGTTATACTTTAACATGTAACTAATTGTTTTTAGTCCCTAATAAATATAATAAAATAAAAATAGCAATATTATAGCAGTCCATACGTTAACCAAAATCTCTCTCTCTCTCTCTCAGTGGTAACTTTGGAGAACTTATCAACATACCTCGCAACATAACTCGCATGTAGAATAAAACAATGATAAAGAATATTGCCAAGCTGATTTTGCATTATTTTAGACATATCATTAAAGATCACATTATCGGTCTTCTCATTATGATTACTTTGGCCTGGCATAATCAAATTTTACTATATACCAAGCCGATGTCTTATATGACCCACAGGGTAACGTATTAAATTATTGTTTTAATTCGTCGCAAACCAGAAGCCGTTTTCGTTCGTCAGAATGCATTTCTTAACTGTCAATAATAATAACGCGTAAAGTGATATGCATTTTATTTCTTTCATAGTTTTAAAATCAATTCAATCAATAATTCTACAAGTACTACTAACAAGAGAACTTGAGAAATGTGAAATTACTTACCTATGGCGCAGTTGTTTTTTTCTCGTTGCAGCAATATAATTATATATGTAGTTTGTGAAGCATTTAGTGGTAAAATGGTAATTTATACCGTCATAGCACAAAACATATTTTAGGTATTTCGAAATGGCAATCTAATTAATTTAATTCGCCATGTAAATAATGATGAGAGGGATAAGTAATTAATAAATCATGGCAATTTTTTATATTTGATTCTACATATAAATTTTCATTTATTCAGTTGCAGTTTTAACTATGCTGTTATTGACTGATATTTTAGTATTCACTACCTGTAATCCTAATAAGAATAACAAAAGTACCATGCGTGGCGTTTCACCAAAGGCTTTATAAATACAAAACTATTTCCACTCAACATACCAAAAGCAACGAACGTTTTTGTAGCGACAAACAAAAGAAAATTTATTTGGTTTCGAGCAAAGGAATGAGTAAACTAAATTACGCTGTTTGCTCTGTGAAAAGTTTGGGAACCAACAACCAAATGATACGTTTTTCCTTACTTGTTCTGTGCAATATGGCCTCTATATTTTTTGTTTTCAATGTAAAATGGTGGCCTTTATATTAAAATGTATATTTATTATATATAATTATTTCGTGGTACCTTAGTAGGACTATGACTGACATTTCGCCGGTTCCAAGGCCAACCCTACTCTGATTTTCGGTCTTAAGCTAACTTAAGGCCAAAAATCAGAGTAGGGTGCAGAATCATCGAATGTATGTATTCCATACATTCGATGATTCTGTACGATTTTTCCAGCACCATTAGAGCAAATCAAACTTTCTGAATCCAAATTCGTGACTTTGCTATAGAAGTGAGCCTCTCATACTGTGGTAAAACCAGTGCCCATATACACCTTACGCCTAAAATCTCGAAAGGGTAAGTAAAGCCGTGTTACACTCTCATTTCCACTCATAACCACATTCATTACAATCATCACCTATAAAACACAGATTAATTCATTAACAATTTGCCCGATCCGGGAATTACTCTCATGCACAACTGTCTTATTCTCTACCGGGTCGCCACCGAAGTAGTATTTTAGATCAATTTATAAAATCAGTGCTGATATTATTTTTATATGTGGTTTTACCTTGATGTCGTATACACAGATATTATTTGAACAAGATTGGCATACTTCAAGATATCATAATCAAGCCATAGAACAGTTTTATTTAGAAATGTAGGTCGTACGAACCTTGTTAGTAAATGTCACCACAGTGGGTTCGCATGTGCCGTCTATACAGTGACCCTTTGTGCCGCTGGGAATGGGACAGTACGATAATCCTTCAGTCCGGATTACAAACACGTCTGGCAGATATTGTGGGCAACGAAAAGCTTAGAAAACTCTGACAGCTGACCTATCTCGACTAATTGGGTTTAGACATATTGGTGTTAAACAAAAAGCATTCGATATTGTATAAGAAGTAGACTAAATAAGACCTAGAGTTAGACTACCATTCAGAAATCACGAATTCGATTGCATCTATGACTTTTCATAGTTTTGTACGTATTAATAAGGAGTTAAGAGGAAACACTAAGGGTGAGAGAATTGAAAAATAGGTATTTGTAAAATTTATAGCTGTCGCGCAGTGCACGCAGAGCGTGATAGAGACAACTGCAGCTTGGACCGAAAATACCTATTAATCCCCTGATTCCTTCTTCAAAACTTGACCGATTCAACTACTTTTTTTAACTACTTTTTAAGGCTATGTCCGTGTTCCTATGTTTTCCTTTTTTTATTTAATCTAGTCAAATTTGTTTTCTGGATATTTGAACACAGCGGAAAATCTGGCAAATTTTTGAGGTTTTTGAAGGCTCATGTCTCTTTTAATCATTAATTTATGAAAAAACGGAAAATATAGAGACATGCCAATAGAGGCCATACATTTTCTGAAAAAATTATTGCTCTGCGGGCATTATCCAGGGAGGAAACAGGGGACTATGTTTGTATGTAAAAACGGCCCTTGTGTTTCCTCTTAACACTTGCAATGACTATTCAATAGCTAATTTTGGCTTCCCGTAACGGTAGTAAACAACATCGTCAGGAAACCTGCATGTCTGCGATTTTCGAAAATGTTCCCGATGATGTGAAGTTCAACCCGCACTGTACTAGCCTGGTGAACTATGGCCTTACCCGATACATACCCAGCAGTGGGACAGTTTTTATATACAGGGCTTATATTATTATTATATTGGTGATATAATATGATTAATAAGAATAGGACGTTATATACATGTTTATTGTGGAATAACATGAGCAAAACGTTAGTGATAAGTGTTAAATTGACATGTTACTTCTGCTTCCAACATTGGACATTTAATAACAAAATAAATATGATAATATGTAAACAAACATTAAAGTAAAATAATTTACAAATATTTTGAAAACTTAATGACTTAAAATGAAATAGTAATCCTGTTTTACCATGAAAGAATAACAACACTTACAAAAGCATAAAATAAATAAACTAAAAATATAACCTGTGAACGTTAAAGTTATACTTATTAGTGGGAATTTATATGTACCTATTGCCATGTTCAGTAAAGCAAAACCATCTAGAACTGCCAAAAAACTCACGTCCACTCGATTGATGAAACCGAATAAGAAAAGTAAAAATGTCAAGAAAGAGTAAAAAGTCTTCTTAAATAATTAAGGTGTAGGTACCTATGTCGAATGTCATGATCATCTTATCTACGTAGCCTAGCCTAGTATATTCGAATTGCAGATTAACTGCAAAAGAAAGTTTAATCCACCCATGACTTTGACCGGGTGTCGCAGTAGATTTAATGTCCGCCTTGCCACTCTCAGCACGCCAAGGGTAGTAACTTCGATCCCTAGACTAAATTTATGTGTATCCATCCACATAAATATATGTAGTTGTACCGAGTTTGGAAGTTCTTTATGTTCTTGGTTAAATGTATATAAAGCTCTGCGTGACGCCGCGATTATTCCTAGTGAAGAAGTTGTCATTAAAATAAAGAAATTATAATTATTTTAAAAGAAACGGAAAACATTTTTCCTGACAAAACAAACATGAAGTAAAATAAAGTAAATGTTTTAAAATGAAGTAGAGCGCGAGTTTTTCGTTTACATAATTTACGTAAAATAATTAAAATGTAATCAGTTCACTCCTTTCGTGACAGGTAGCCCACCGAGGTCCTGCCTAAGGGTCAGCAAATTGCTATAATATTATTTGTTTTAACCTTTACTGCGTATAATTATATTATCTGTAATCAGTAGCGGCACCTTCATACAAGCCCAAAAGCCCGGCTTGTCTTACTAAATCGATCGATCCAAAATGTACTATCGGCTTCAGCGACGGATGACCATTTCAGAAAAATTTTCGCTTGCACAGGTTGACCAGTTGAGTTTGTATCGCCTTAGAATCAGTAAACAAACGTAAAGTGTAAAATAACTCAAACAAAGAAAGGGACATGTCACGGGTACGGGTACCAAGTGTTGGCCTGCTATGCGATTTTAACCTTAGGAGTGGTCATCCGTCGCTGGAGTCGATAGTACATACATACTAATATTTTAAAGAGGATAAATGTGTTTGATTGTATATTTGTTTGTAATGAGTAAACTCAATTACTACAGGACCAATTTTAATTTTGCTATTATAAAGCTCGAATATACATAGGCTACATAACGTTACGCTACGAGCTACGGGAGTCGGAGCTTACTATAATAGTTTGCCATCTACTTACATGCATTCAATGTACTTTGTATACTCATTCACAGGCTAGTGAAAATGCAGAATAAAGTAACAGAAAGTTCGATTTCTCATAATTTCTGTTAAAATACCGTACATGTATAAGCATGCCTTATTACAGCCTAGAATAATTTGTCATTATTCCATTTGAATTGCGATTAGATAATGATGATTTCTTTTCAATGTTGGCTCTCTTCTACACTAAAAAGTATTTCGATTTCTTATACTTATACCAGTTCACGTATAATGTAAAAATCAACAATACCTTGTTATTAGTTCTATTTTCAAAACCAGTTACGAGCGTTAATTCATATCTGATTTTAAAAATAGAACTATTTAGCTTTAATTGTACTACATACATAATAATCTAATATTATATTAAGGCGGTATTCTAAATGTAGGGACCTCCTTTGGCAATAAAAGCCTCCGCCAAATTAACTTATTTCCGACTCTGTCTGGTAGTTCTTGATCAAAGCTTTCCGACAACTTTATTGTGTCATCGTTCTACCTTTTGTAAAGTTCACGCCCTTCATTCATTTAAACAGATCCAATTATTCGCCGTCTAAGATCGACTTTGATCTCATTGTCTTTTAACACAACCAGAACATTATCATAATTTTAATAAGCCGCACAACTAAGACTCCACGGATGGAGTAGTGGTTTAAGTAGACACCACACCTTATTACTACAGCGATATTTTGGGTTTGATCTCCACACCGAACAAAAGTTTGATCCACAATATCCCTTGTTTGAATGTTTATAAAGTCCGTGAAACAGGATTTATTCTTAGTGCAGGAGTTGTCTTTTTAAGAAGATAAATTTAATATAAAGTTCCGTTTATCATCTTCTTGCGTTTAGGCTTATAACTATTCTCGTTCCTAAATTTAAATTCTTGCGTCAATACACTGGTAATTAGGTTATTAAATTAATAGCAACTTGTAGTCGATATGTACTAAACATATAGCAACAAGCTTAGATACTATTATAGGGCACATAAACCTAGCTGGCAAAATATGATATTAGTATCAAAAGATTACACTAGGGAACAGTAATTTATTTTATTTTATTTATTACGGACAAAAAACAATTAAATGTTAAAGTATTACAAGATAGTATTTTACATTAAATTATCAAACATATAATCGACACCATTGTTCACGGATTAACAATGGAAAATGAAAGTGATAGTGAACACAATTGAATTAATTTGACAATTTTAACAAACAAAATCTAAAATGAAGCGAAATTTAGATATGGTAAGTTGAAGTTAATTTTGTATAAGTTCAGTATGCTGAATACGAGAAAAATATCAGATCTGTTAAATTGAGTCTAGTTTATGAGTCTAATTTATAACTATATGACTAAAGAAGGTCGCAATAAAAATACAATTACATATTAAAAATATATTTTAGAAGGGGCTATAAAATATCGACAAGGAAACTTAATACATATGCTATTAACAAAAAATCACAAAAAAAATATTAGAAATAACTTTATCTGTAAGTTTTTCTATTGTGTTTATGTTGAGGACAATCCCTTATTAAACTCAAGCAGTAGTCTTCCATCATAATATGGCTGTCCCATCGGCTTTGGTATCTTTCTTTCATTGTTCTAATGTCCTGATGAAACCGTTCTTTATGTTGAATATCTCAAGAACAAGAGTCAATCCATACAAAGTAAATACATTTCGGGTATGACTGATAAAGGTGTTTATTAAAACCAGAAAATATATTTGTTTTTGTTTTCCAGTGCTATCTAAGAATATCGTGGACTTAGACCTATCCCTAACATTTAAAAATACACTTTTTAAACTGTGATAATATACGTATACATTAATTTAATGTCAATGTATACTATTCAACAGGACAAAACTTTGTGTGATCCACAAATGGTTGATCCGGGTCTGCGTGTTCTGTATGTCCGTTATTTGAATGTTTGTAAAGACCCCCGCGACACAGGATTTCATCCTAGTGAGAACTGTATTTTTAAAAACTTATAAAGTATTGGTATAAACCTTCTAACTAACAATATAAATGCGAATGTGAGCTTCTTTGTTTGTTACACTTTCACACCGTAACTATTTAACCGATCATCAAGAAATTTCGCAAACACGTTGTCAGGGGAACAGAAAAGGACATAGATACCTTTCACCCAGAAAATGTACTATTATCAACTTAAACTACTTACGCGAGCGAAGCCGCGATCAAAATCTAGTAAGTCAATATTATTACGAACATGAGTTTATTAAAACATGTATTAAATAAACTACACTAACCAAAAAGTACACAATGTTAGATATTTTACTACCGCATACTCACACATTGGTCCAATTGGATGCTAACGAGTACAGTCAGTAAGTTGTCAATAATTATGTCCAAAGCAGTGTTGAATTAATAAAACTCGATAGCTTCCATTACCGATAACCAAAATCATTTTATTGGCAAGGACAGTTAGTTCAGTAAACAAGAATTGTATAAACGCCTGATGACTCTGTTCTGGGAATCGACATGTGAAAATGATTGCATTATAGCTCTCTTTGACTACCTCGGTGGTGCATTTGTAGCGAATGGGACTGGTTTCAGATTCGATTTCTGGATATAGTAAAGTGTTATTGGACTTTCCTGTCAAGAAATTTTTTGCGCGCTGTTTGGTACTGTGTCCAACAGACGGTAAACGGCTTGCCCTTTATAAAGTGAAGCATTAAACCATAATTGGTAAATGAGGTTGTAATTCACCTCTGTATATCTCCGAACAGCAGCGATAGCCTAATGGGAAACAGTTGGACTGCTATACAGAGGACTCGAGTTCGATCCCAAGGTATCTGGCTTTTGAAGTTATGTACGTATTAAATAGTTAATTATCGATTGCTTTACCGGTGAAGGAAAGCCTCGCTGATTTCAGCATGAATGGGCCGGCTCGACCGGGGAAGGACTACCCTCTGACACAATATCGACGTGAAATAGCAGTTTTCTTACTGTTGTGTTTCGTTCGGTGAGTGAGAGTGTCGGATGCCCAATCACCCTCTTTCCCCCTTCCCGCTCCTTCTCCTTCCCACTTCCTTTCCGAAAGGGTCGGCAACACGCAAGTGATGCCTCTGGTGTTGCAGGCGTCCATAGGCTACGGTGACCACTTACCATCAGGTGGGCCGTAAGTTTGTTTGCCACCTTAGTCGTATAAAAAAAAACATCGTGAGCAAATCTGCCAGCAAGCCATGAAGTCTGCCAGCTCGCACTGGGCCTGCGTGGTGGACGATGGCCTAACCCTTCACATACTAACGAGAGGCCCATGTTCAGCAATTATAAAGTTTAATATAGGACTGATATTATTATTATGGTATCTCCGCCAGGGATCTGCCCTGGGAATGGCCCAATTAACCAGATGTTTCTTAAAATCGGCATTTCAGTCACAGCACACCTCCCAAATCCACTACCGCTACGCCACAAAAGTAGTAGAGCCGATAATTTGTTTCTATTTTATTAGTCTCATACACTCATCATGTCGTAATGTTATCATGAAACTTGCCTTATATGAAAAGGCCTTCATTTCACTTCCGACTGCACTACAATTAAGTCTTAAATCATTGCAACGTTTAACTTTAAAGATATATACTGCACATTGCCGAGTTTTATCTCGACCATTTCTTTGGTGACAAATGAACCTTTCTTCCGCATGCCTCCCGGCCACAAGCTCGCGCTAGTTATCATAAATCCAGTGTTTCTTCTACTCTTGCTAGCTGCTGTACTTTACACACATTATATATATTACGACATGAGATATGATGGAAAAATGTAAAAGGCGTGCTACGAAACATGTGCCTTTTTATGTTCTGGACACGAGAACAAGAAGATGATTTATTTTGTTATACTATCCTGCAAAAACAAAAATGAGTATAATAATCGGGTCCATGCATTCTTGCAACACCACGCATTGGTCACCTATTATATTTCTGGATAAATCTAAGGTGATAGATATATGTAACCAATCATCCATACATCGATTACTTACGATGACAAACTGTTCCATCTGCGCAGAAAACCATAGTCGCACGTAGGATTTTGGCAACAATGCCTTTGTTCATACCAAAGACTAGTGGTCTCACTGTGATGTATACAAATAAAGAGTATGCAGCTATAGATTTCATGGGCCGGTGAGCTACGGTGGCGCGCGATGGCGGATAGTCGGTCGTCGACTAACTGCCGAGCGATACGGACGTGTTAACCTCTAGCTCCAGACAGTTTTACAAAACTGAAAGTGTTTCATTCGAAAACCTCACACCCACCTATTAATAACAGAGCAGCTCTATAAAGATCTTTAGCAGATCTAGTCACACATTATTCTTCCTCAGTGGAGATGTCAAGGATTGTATTCCGTTGTTTTGTACCCGTCATAATAACCGAGAGAAAACATACGTTGAATATTATAGACTAAAAATAGTTGTCCATAATAGCCAATTCGGACTATAGCCAATCACGGTATTTGATAGCTAATCAGAATTATATCAAATAATAATAATAACTAGCGGTCGCCTAGTGCTCGAAATTCGACCAAAGTTTGCCTATAAGATATTGCTGATATATGTCATTTATATATTGACATATTATGTAACCATAGTTACGCACTTCGACTGCGTGTTTCAAATGCATGGTTGTGTGCATGTAGTGTTTTTTCAATAATTTAATGTATTTCTAATGCATATTTTATATAAATATTAGCATTCGCCCCTTCTTCTCCATATAAACTTTAACTGTGCCAAACTTCATACTCCTCCGTCTGCGCAATTTTCGTAAAAAGGGGTACAAAGTTTTTGCTTCACGTATTAATATATAGATAACATCAGTCCTGTATATAAACTGACCCACTCCTGGATACGGACCTCTTCTCAATGTAAGCTGGATTAGGCCGTAGTCCATCACCTGGCCCATTTCGGGATGGCAGACTTCACATCTTCGAAAACATTAATTGATTTTTGCCTGTACCGTTAAAGCGAGCGATTTTTAACTATTTAATACGCGCATACCTTTTTAAAGTAAAATAAATGTCGCTCACTAGCCTATCGCTGCTTCTTTAATATCGAATGCATGACATTATTGATAGGTCACAGCCCGATACTCGATAAGCTTGTTCGTGGAATGCCATAATTAACTTTACCCTCGAGCATTTAATTGCATTTCCATTAACTGCAGAGTAAAGGAAATACGAAGACTTTACCTTTTCTTAATGAAGATGCTTCTCAATATACCTTTATAGGATTCACTTAGTGCTTTAATTACTTGTTGATACATCTGAACGAAGACTGCACTTAACCCTATCTTATAAATAAACTAGGAGTTACATAATTTATTAGCTTTTGTTGTTATTTATTTATTTTATAACAGTTACTCTCTGCACTAACAGGTTACTTTCTCAACACGTGCAGAGAGTTAGGTTTAACAATTACACATTGTTACGTGGATAAAAAAATAAACCTACTATGCGTGCAAGATTTTATTGTGAAAGTCAAGAATAATTTATATATTTAGTCACAAAGTAACACGCTTAAATGAATTTACTGAATTTACATTGATGTTACTTCTTAGGCTTAGGCAAAGAGTTTCGACTATCAGAAGATACATGCAAGAAACTCACAGCGACCCTTTAATATTAACATTCAATTATAATTTTAACTTTAAAAATATTAAAAATATAAGTGACATTTAACAACACAAATGCACAGTGTATTGCACTGTTAAGTTGTTGCCTTTAACGATACAGAGGTTATTGTTTACATACAAATGCAAATTATGTAATACAAGTTAATTATCAAGTTAATAGTACATCCAAATCTAAAATAGTTTGTAATTTTCACTCATGACACATTTAGTTTAAAACTAAGACTACTTAAAGTATGTCGTGAGCTACACATTTACTAATATATCTTACATTGATATATTTTTAACTAATTTTAACTGTTTGTATTCCGTATTAAAAATGTATACAAATAAATAAAATTGAAGTGTCTGTTTGTAATGTCAAAATAACAACTTTTTATCTAATGCATATGAAAGTATATAAGGTACCTATACGAAAACATTTATTTTTAAATTTTTGTCTGTCTGTTTGTTCTGGCTAATCTCCGAAACGGCTGAACCGCTTTTGACGGGTCTTTCACTGGCAGATAGTTGATGTTATAAGGAGTAACTTAGGCTACTTTGATTTTAGAAAAAATAGGGTTCCGCGTAGACAAACACTTTTTAGTTAAAATCTACACGGACGAAGTCGCAGGTAACAGCTAGTAAATAAAGAAAATAAACCACTTCTTTAACACGTTCTGCGCCAAGCATGATTTCCAAAATCACACTCCTTTTGTTTCTTTTTTTTGTCTGTTAAACTTCCCTCTTCTTTTTTCAGCTTTTTCAGTGTGTGTATCAAAAATAATACACTGGCCTACCAAATACTTTTATGTGTTCTCATATCTCCAGAGCCATGTGTATCAATTGTGATACACATAATATTTTAGCTTCTAGTGGTGTTTTTTTTTTGTTTCAAATACATTTCGAACAGAATTTACAGGCACAGTGTATCATTTTGATACACATTGTATAAACAAATGTGTGCAAAAATAATACACTGGCGCCGAAGGTGTTAACCTTATACATTATATACTGTTGTCGATAATTGAACGCATTGTGGAGAAACTGCCTCACATTTGTCTATTACGTCATATAAAATGTTTTAGATAGGATACGACACGTTCCTATTAGAATCTATAAATAAAATGAATGAGTAAGAACTACTTGATTGCTTTTATCGATGAAAACTGTGATTGTTTTTTTGTAATCGATTGTTCTATATGATGTTATGTTGGGACTACTTACAAAGCACTGTTATTTATTAAAGTAAGAATACAGTTCCTACTGGTAACTATGTAAAATCGATACTACTGAAATTTTGATATGACAATTATAACGTCTCAAGAAATATTGGCTTTTACTATAGGTACAAGAGCAGCGATAGCTCAGTCGGGAGACCAACAGACTGCAATGCAGAGGGTCTCGGGTTCGAACCCACGTCACGTACCTCTGACTTTCGGAAGTTATATGACTTTTCGAAATTATGTGCGTATTGATTGACAATTATTGCCTGCTCCGTGCCTCGGAAAGCAGGTTAAGCCGTTGGTCCCGGCTGCCATGAACATCTATGGCAGTCGTTATTGGGAGAGTGTCAACACAAAAGATCCCACTGGGTCGAAGTGTCGCCGGTCTGCACTGACTGGCCCCCACATAAGATAAGATAAGATACTATAGGTACGCTAAACTGCACGCGCACGAATTTTGCGTTTAGCTAATTATAAAAGAAATGTTCTTTTTCAACGTTTTCGTTGTTCTAGGTGTAAATGTGTTTTGTAAACGTTGTTTATATATTAATAAAACTACAACAAATATAAGACTACAACTGCATCAAATATTATAATGTCATACTTACTTAGTTTGGTAATAATTATTATTTATTAAAATGTAACCAAACAATTTCTGATCGTAAACGAAATTCGTCACTTGTTTTAAAGTATTGTAAAGATATAGTTATCGTAATATTTAGGCTGCGTCAGTGACGGAGCGGTAGTGAATGCGACTGCTGTGCATGTGGTCTCGTGTTCTAAACCTGGGTTGGACAAAGAGTCTCGAACTACGTACGGAATATTAGGCTTGGCCCGTTTTACGTCTATCCTAAAATCATAGTTAGCGAAATGATAGTGTTATACATCACTGCATAACCCTTCGGATATATAGCCGTGAGACTATATGTATGGAATACTTATGTGGCGAGAAGCGTTGACGCCATGTTCTGATTTCGAAACTCGGAATAGACTTGGAAATCAAGTTCGGTGCTCGATTGATTGTACATATACGCAGTTACATACGTGAAGTAAAGCAGACTGCACTGTAACGCTTCCGTAATGTGTCCTCCACATTATGAACCATAGTTGTTCTTGTTGGTGCCCCGAAATAATGATATTATATTCAGCTCTTGTCACCCAATGCTAAGCTGGGGTCTCTCAGTATGACAAGGGCTTAGACATGATATACCACGCTCTAAATGCAAAGGAAAATTACATAGGTTTTAACTAATAATATAAAGAACCATTTTCTAGTATGCAGGCTTATTAGCAATGTACGAATTTACCATTGACGACCAGTCTCCCCGTGACCATGGCTGCTGAAAAGCAACTGAAACGTCGGAGAAAATGTAAACTTAAATATAAATAGTTTTAATAATTTAATTAGCTTAAAAATTAGTATAGTAGTGTAACAGTTTGTAAATTATGTAAAAAAGTGTTAAATAAATAACGCGATAAAATCCGTATAAAGTAGTTTAATTTCAATGAATAACATTCGCGTAAACAGAAGGCAAGACCTGTATTTAATTTTGTAATACACACTTAACTTAGTACAGAACTGCACGTCAAACTTGTTGTATTTGACGTATCTGTCCAACAGTGTTCTCACGATCGCTTCCTGTTCTGAAAACATCCATATTCTCAAGGCTAATCCAAAGAAGTATTCAGAAATGCAATATGATCGTAGGTCTTATACGTAATAGAGGATGAATCTATTGCTATCTATCAGAACACTACCAGACACCGCCCTTGCCGCTTATTCAGAATTTCTTGACAGAAAAATAAATAGTATTTTACCCGACCAGGGAATCGATCCCAAGACTTCATGCACAGCAGTCGCATTCAATACCGCTGCGCCAACGATGCATTCGTTGTTTTGAATAGATCAATATTCATTTAAATATCAATTTTTACTAACCAAACTCATAGTAAAAACCAAAAGATATTGAATAAATATATAAATTACATAGCGTGTCACAAGAAAATCTTTACTGGTAAAAGGTACCAAACTATTGTAAATGTTGTATTTTACTTGACTCATGCTTTCAATTTAATATCAGATATGTTAAAGGTGCTAAATAGTATATCGATGTAGGTACATATCGGTCACTGCTCGTCGCTATAATTTAATCGTACTAAAGTAATAATAATAATAATAATATTCTACCACATACACACAACACCATCTAGCCCAAACTAAGCAGAGCTTGTACTATGGGTACTAGACAATGGATAAACATACATATATACTTTTTTTTTGTAAATACATACATATTATACATAGAAACACCCAGACCAAGACAAACATAAATGTTCATGCACACAAATGTTTGACTTGTGCGGGAATCGAACCCGCGACCGCAGGCGTGGCAGTAGCCTTAATCGCCATTCAAGAATACAATATAGGTTTTTAAATTTTTAATTTATAGTTATTAACTTTTCACTACATTAGCGGCGTATTGGTTTAAGTTTTCGCCTCACCATTGTCACTGCAGCAAATATTAAATTTCCACAGGACAAAAAATTGTATAATCCACAAATCCAGCCACAAATGGGGTTTTTAATACAAACACTGAAACGTAAAATCTATTTTTAATGTCCGTAGGTATATTGAAGATTTTGTAATAGGAAAAATGAAATGAAATGAAAAGATTTTTATTTTTGTACCACCGTGACATGCATAATCAATTATTATAGAATGCGGGTATAACAAAAAGTAAATAAAAATATGGAAGTATAAAAAAAATTTAAAAACAAATAAAATGTTTATGTGCAGATGCACGTCCCATCCGACGGCACAAAAACAACGGCGATGCGCTCAGCATAATGCTGTGGCACTTGCATTGCTGCAAGTACTACACAGCGCTGATTTTCAGTGAACACCACAATTATTGACGTTTGGTCCGCCAATAGTGCACTCAAAATAAAGAAATAAATAATACAAAAATACATAGCCACGAGAGAAATTTAAACAATGATAAATACATATCTGTCATAATTATGTATGTATATATAATTGAGAAGATATCTCATATTTTCTGCCCATTAATCCTATGTACGTATAGTTTAGTATTATTATTATTATTTATTATATACGTATAGTTAGTAAAAACAAACAGTAAAGTTAAGGACAGCCATCTGCTAAATACATGCCTCTTTAAACTGTTTTTCTAGTTGAATAGTAGCAAACGCACAAAGTTCCATGATTCGTATTAATGTGGCTACTTATACACATACATGAAGAACCAGCACAGGGTATTCCCATACGGTAAGGTTACCACAGAATGTTAATACTGCAAACTAAATAATAAATCTTAATGAGAATAAATATACGGGCACATTTTTGTACGCAGCGCTTGTATTTATACAAGTTGCAAAGCAATCTCGCTAATACTTTGGGCGCGAACAATCGCTCGCTATCTGGCAAACTGTTGTTAAAGTGTCTTGCTACCGCACATCACATAAGTAAATAATTTTAGGTATGTTATGAGACAAGTATTTCAAAACGCTATAGATTCGATACCTTATATATTGAGCGATACCGATAAATTTATGTTATCCATATAGATGTAGTGAGATATTATACATTATTATTTGTTAAATCTTTATTTGTTTTGGAGTTAATTGGAGTGTAAACATTAAGCACTCTTGCTATAAAAATAAAAACGAAACCAGATAACACTTATACTTCAATCAATCAACTTATGTAATTAAATTGCATAATTACTTAGCTATAGGTACCAGACTTAGGATTAGCTAAAATTGTGAGGATAAGTCCAACATCAACCACATATAGATCACATTCATTGATGAATGACTCTCTCTCTCTCGCTTGTTCTGGACACAATCCATCAGCAAATGTTGCACATCCTCAAACCTATTGCAAGCAGTACAATTAGGTGAATTGGTTTTTTTTCATCAAGAATGCAAACTTTGCTGATGGATAGTGCCCCGAACTTAACCATAAAGCTAACTTAATATAGCTCCTACTTAATCCTCGTACATCGAACCATGGCGAACGAGAAAGCTCACCCTGGATTGCTTCGTACCATATTCCTTTCGTTTTTGACAAATCATTAAAATAATTATCCCAATTTTTAAAGCTATAATTTAAATTTCGGCATGAATTCCCAGAAATCCAGTTTAATAGCTAATTCATTTTCTGTACTACAGCTAGTTTTGAATTATACATTATTATTTATTATTATTACATTTATTAAGCTTATATATTAACGCATGTATTATGACTTAAAATAAGTAGGAATTAAAATACAAAAAATTAGGTACACTACAAAATATTTACAAAACTGAAACTGATTTGAGAGTGTATGTCTATTTCTTGGTGTCCGTATTGTTTATTTATAATGCCCGTCACACCAAGATTATTCTCATCCCTAAGTCTCGTTTGGAAAATTTAATATTTTCTTTTCATACAATTGAAAATTCACAAATCGATCTGAATATTCCGGCAATAGTGATGATCTTTTGTATATTCTTTCTATAAGTTGAACCATACTACATTCTGAATAATACAAACGAGCTATATAATCGTGAGATATGTTAAGAAAAACAAGGGTTTCTGAGCGTCATGTCACTAAGCATAAGATACGAACCAATTTCTATTCAAAGTCTCCCTTCGCTCGCAAACTTGCGTTTTATCACTATTAAAACTACGACACACTAAAACTACTTAAGCTATTGCTAGACAGCCAATTAGTCTAGTAACGTGACTATGAACGCTTATACGTTGCCACTAGACCAAGATGGAAGTAATGTATATATCCATTTAACAAAAATATTGGCTAAGTGAAATACTGATTTGATATTGTTTTACTAGAGTCAGTCGCTTTGAAGACTATGCTCGTCTTAGTTGTATTACAACTTATTAGCTGTAGCGACATACATAAATGCATTGTCGGTAACATCTCGAACACCATTCCGTAACTCGTACAATATAGGTATTTTTTCGGAAATGTCGGTTCTTCTTTAGCAGTAATATCTATGTTGCGGGGAATTTAAACAACACACAGAAAGAACACCTACACTTACAACAGTCATTTGTGAATCACACTATTTCTTGTCCCGTGTGGGGATCGAGCCCACAATGCGATGGCATTGGTGAGGCGACCTCTTAAGCCACTGAAGCCATCCATAGAGTTATTATTTTATTATAACACAACTATCACAAAAACATTAAGCTGACTGCAGATGAGGGAACTGTATCTACGAATTGATGCGACTGTGATCTACGAACTAAAATTACAAACTTTACTTGATGGGATGTCTCAAAACATACCTATTTACTACTCATCACCAAATGGATCGGATACCCATTTGCCACCTCAGTTGTGTATGACACACAACGCTATAAAAAACGTATTTGTTGCCAATGTTGTACAGTTTTCATTAGTTAGAGATTGTAGGATACATACTGTGATTTTGGACAATCACTATTAAAAATTACCTAAGAGAAAACTAAGTAACGTTTCGTCCGATTCTTAAATAGAAATTAAAGAAAATTAAATAATCTACACATAAAATAAAAAACAGTTATCTATTAAAAATAAACGGGGGCATGTCACAAACACTTATAAACCGGTAATAAAGCAATAACATTGTATGACACATGCAATAGCTGCCCACGTTCGTAGCGCGTTCTCTCTATAAAAATATTATTTTCCGGGAGTAATACATTTTAAATGCCACCTGTGATATTGTTACGACGCGACGAGTTTTACATACTTTTATTTATACACGTATGTATTCTGAATATGCATTTACAGACTCAATAAGTTTTACTGCACGGGTATTGTTGTGGCTTAAATGGTCTCCTCGCCACCGCCTCTAGGCCGAATGTTGTGGTTTGAGTCTCATACGTAACAAAATATTGTGTGATCTACAAATAGTTGTTCGGAGACTGGGTGTTTATTGTATCCGTTGTATGAATGTTTGAAAAGTCCCCCAAAGGTCATATTTCTAGTTTGGGCTAGTTGTCTTTTTAAAATATATATAAAGAACTACTTACATGTGAGCCTGATAAAAGAGTTATTGAATTTTAAATCTAATATTGGGTTGGAATACAAATAAACATAAGTCTTTATTAGCCAAATATAAATAAAATTTGATACATCAAGTTACACGTGTATTTTCCAAAAGCATAGGTAAGTGACACCCAGTTTTGTGCTTAACCATATACCTGGCAGAGTGTAATTAGATCGTCGTTGTCGTTTACCTAATACATATTTAGATTCCGTGAAGAATTTTCTGTTTTTCTAACAAAATACCTGATAACATTCGGATCCTAGAATCCAACCAAAAACTCACGATCGGCATTAAGCATGAGCTCAAACCTATGCTATAGGACCAACCAGGCAATCAAGGGAATTAATATGTCAGAAAATATAACAAAATGTGTAAAAGGCTTACAATCTTCGCTAAAATTACTGTACTAAATTAATTTACTAAAGTATTTCTAAACTAATATTTATAAACTAATAATACATCTCTAATATAAAGTAAGATAGTATTTTATGCCACAATATTCGCTTGGTCATGATGTAATAGCACTATCTCAGTGGCAATCATATACTTACACATAACCATGTTACAATCTTCTCGTGTCAGTAAATTAAATCTACGGGCCACAGCAGATATGCTACTTTTAGCATCGGCGATCAGCAATTTTGCTACTGTATCGATGCTGCATCGCGTTTTGGCGACTCTCTGCGTTCGATCGCAGTATCAAAATCGCGCGTTTTAGAGATTCTATCGATTCTGCATCGCGATTTCGCGACTGCCTGCGTTCGGATGCGGTATCGGGATCGCGCGTTTTGGCGACTACTCCGATAGTCGATCAGGTCGACTGTAGTGTTGCCGGTCGATAGTCGACTATCGATAGATTGCCAATTTGCAATGGTATTGTTTACAAATGATAAATTTCAAAATGATTTCTTTCTTTATTCTTTTAAAACTGTAGTAGTAACACAGATCAGCAGCAATACAATACATACTTATGTTATACATAGAAACACCCAAAACAAGAATCACCAGCACCAGACCATCACTGTTCATGCACACAAATGTTTGACTTGAGCGGGAATCGAACCCGTGACCTTCGGCGTTGCAAAATAAAATAAATAACTACATACCTTATGGTTATTGCAAGTCGTTATTCCGCTGATATACTCTTCCTTAGATGTATATCTGTTCGTCGTAAACTAGCTTCCAGATATGACAAAAGCTCTTGTAATGTAATGTACTTCTTCCAAAATATTCAAAAATTGCCGATCGTCTCTTCGTAATATATGAAATAATGAATTATACTCGCCAAGAGGAAGACGTGTACTGGTTATTGGATGTAACCAATACTGCCTTAGGCGCGATTGATATTTTCGCTTTCTCAATCAAGCAAGTAGCAGTGCAGCTTCATTAGAATCCATCGTAAGGGTATAGCTTTGTCAAGATCTAGTGCAACACTGAGTCGTGTTCCGCAGATGCCAAATCGATGCGTCCGGCATCCGAATGTGTGCGGAGTATAGCGTTCAGTCGCTGTGTCGAGCTGCCGAAAGGCGACTCAATCGCGACGTTTAGCGTTTTTAAGTGTACGGTGTGGAATGTTTGGCTTCTAAAAAGCGACTAAGTCGCCGATCGCCGATGCGGAAAGTACCATGTCTGCTGTGGCCCTACTATATGTGGTTCAACTTACTAAAAATGTTCAGCAGACATGTCAATACTACAAAGTATATCCGATATCGAAAATACGTCTATCGACTATCGCTAGTACGGAAAATGTATCTTTAAAATTATAGGTACTTTAACTACTAATACTAATTATTACTTTTTAGAAACATACTTTAGGGGCTCGTATAATATTGTATGTCTATACATATTCGAATGTATAGACAACATTTTACATTCTTGGTCAACGACACACCTTCTCTTATTTTTAGACTATGCTAAGTTATAATCGCGTTGTGCTCAATAGTAGGTATTCGAATATCATACGAATCCAATAACACGCATCTCTAGTAAATGGCACTATGATACATCACTCGCTATCACCAGCCTAATGACGTCCACTGCTGGACATAGGCCTCCCCCAAAGTATACCACACAAACCGGTCTTGGGCCGACAAGAAACAAGAGCAGCCTTGTTTCACATTGCCACGACAGTGGCACTAACGATATTATGTACGTATATAACATACGTACATTCCTATCATACATACCTATCATTAGGTTATTCTATCATTAGGTTATTCTCTTTTTTATACCTATAAAAAAGAGAATAACCTAATGATATCTTTCCTTACCACTTTCCTTCAACCCTACTTCACTACGACTAGTGATATACTTCTTTATTTTGGTTCAGAATGAGTGTACAATTAAAGAATGTTACATAACATACAATAACACACACTGTTTAAATAAGCTTTTGCCGTAGACCTGTAAGAATTCATATGGACTTTGGAACACACCACAACACCTTGCATATTATATAGATACGTTTATGCATCGAACGACAAAGTGGTGTAATAAAATGAGTTCACTCGTAACAGACAGTTACACTGTTCGCTGTGTTCAACATAACGTTTTCGTAACACTATTTTACAAGTCCTAATATGTTACTAAAAGTTACGAATAGCTGTTTATTCTAAGGACATATAGTTTCATCAGCAGATAAATCTTAATAAAGGATTAAAGTTCGATTCTTCTACGAGCAGCTATCAAATTATTAGATTGCTCGAATAAGACTCAAATATTAAAAACGATTCCAAACAGTAGGCAATTAATTCTAATTCTTTAAAATGGCTGCAGCACCTAGATAACGGTGTCATAACTCACCTCCCCGGACCTGGTAAAAGTAACCAACATAATAAAAACAATTACACGAACATAACAAAATATTCCGATTAGCATGAATCCTTACATTCTTTGTAATTTTTTAATACTTTTTAGTTACAGCAATTCTTTAAACTAATATTTCTATTATTTTTATTGTTTATACACTATGCACTTTCAATATGTTCACGCTATTTCAGAACATCCAGAGGGCGGATGACTGGGCCTGTCTTCAACATTCCTTTGGGTGATGAGTATTCCGTTTAAAAAGCTTTCTGTAATGTGATAGTGATTGCCGCCAAATTGTATTAGCTGTAGCTTGTAGACGTAGTTTTAAGGCAAAGGAAAGATGTAGATTCAGCCAACTTTGATAGCTAACAACTATTATTTTAAATGCTTGAACTTTATTTTGTAATAAATTATATTTGAAAGAAGATCGTTTAAAAATGATAATACTTTGTAACATGTTTTCCTGTGAATATTACAGATTGTGGGTAGGGTACCCAACTTTTTGTACGAGAAATAAAGTATATTAAGGTCGGCGAAATAAAATTTAGAGTATTTTAGAAAAGAAAACAGTATTTTATTTTTTGACATTTCAAAATCATATTTTTTTGGAGTGTCTTGCCTAATTTAACATTTTATTATCATTTTCAAAATATTCACAATCTTCTCCACAATTTCAAATTTCATCATAGTTCCGAATATCAGCGGTCATGATAATAGTATTTTGTACTTCTTTTGATAGCACATTAAGAAGAATTAACGAGTGAAAAAAATATAATACTGTTTTCGACAGTATGGTTGGGAACCCTAATTGTGAGTGTAAAAATGTTATGTACCAGACCCGTATAACCTTATGCCAATAATAATTGATCAATGAAGCAATCCAATGGAAGTGTAGTCGCATCTACATATTCTAGTTTAAAAGTTTATGTTTAAGTAAAAGTCGGAGTTGCTTTTATAAATTTAATATTAGTACAGCTATATCATAAAGGTATCTTCTTGGATTCTATATTGCACCGTAGCAATATTTTAAAGCGGGTTTGAACAATAAATAGTCTTTATTAAAATGGAAGCATATGTATAGAAGTCTAGTTTTATTCAATCATGTTTCCTTTTCGCTCATGTTCACATACAAACACTTAACATATAGTTATGTAGCAGTAACTATAATTAATAATGACGAATCCAACGCATACTACGGACATAAACTTGTAAAAGCATTTAAAATTGTGATTTGTAAACGAAAATACATACCACTTTTTTAGCTCATCCCTCATGTAGCTACTATACTATTCAAAACAGTAAACAAATGTAGAAAGCATTTTAACTGTTTTGGAGTTACTTAAATAAATATCAATATTTTTCACAAAGCATTGCAACAACATTTATACCAGACAGAACTAAAGTTCGAACGCACCGAAAATACAGAAACCTTGTTTCTGTATTTTCGGTTTTCTCGGTAATAAAATGTGTTAGATTTTATAAATAAACTTTAAAGACTTGACTGACTTGGACTGCATACTACTAACAGCTTTTTATAATAAGTATACCTTTTAATATTTTTATAAAGATATCTGTGCTTTCACAAACACTATCACTATTATTCGATGCTTAGCTAAAAGTAAATTTAATACTTGGCTAACAAGACAAATCATACACGTTATAATACGACACTTTTGCTTAAAGTAGTTACTCATAAACGCAACACATTAAAAACTATAAGTATAAATAACAATGGTATAAAAAAACAAATTATAATTAAAATTAAATACAAACTGTGAGTATTGTATTTTTGTATAGCAACATTTTCCTATTAAAATTAAAATGGCTATTTCTGTGGCAATAATTATTTAAAAACTATATGTAGTTTTAACTTTTACGAAGCGTAAGTTTGGCATTTAAAAAAAAAAGAGGCAATTAAACGGTACCTACAAATCGCCTAACAAACATCACAGTCGATAATGCAATATTGTTAATTAGGTACCGACAAAAGCAACTTTGATTTATAAAAACACAGATTCGCGCCTATTTCCCGGCGGATTGCCTCAGGGAATAGGCGTGAATCTGGTTAGGCATAATAATAGATAACGGATTGCCTGTTTTTACAATTCTGACACAAACTTCGCTCTATTGCCTCTCATAATATTCCAAAGCCATGACTGCATGGATGGCATAACGGTTGAAGTGGTTGCCTGGCTACTACCACTGCGCCGTGTATTGTGGACGGGACAAACATTTTTGAGTTTCACAAATAGTTGGTCCAAGTCCATTGTTTGAATGTTTTTAAAATCCCCGCGATACAGAAATTATTTCTATGTCTTCATAAACAAAACAAACAGCATTTTTTATTAAATTTGAATTTGAATTTGGAAGCTTATATTGCGTAAGTTCGTTGATCTCATGACTAAATATATAAAGTTTATATTGGCTTACATGATTCAGCAACCGTAATAGCACTTTACTACATTAGCGTACAGCTTTTTGCATAATTAATACACCAGATGACGAGTCAACAATAAGGACAGAGGTCACCTTCAAAGGTTTTAATGAATGTCTCTGATATCAAAACTTTTTAGACCATTATGATGAAACGCGAGAGTCAATGGCAAAACTGGCGTCCTGGATTTCTATGCCCGAATAGTTCGTGTTATTCGATTTTACTGTCACTCATTTATCAAGCCTACAATTGTTATGACATTGATGTTAAATTAATTATCTGGAAGCAAATTAGTGACTAGCAATATGTAAGTGATACATCTCTGGTTAATATAATGTATAATGGCGTAATTCTTGTTTTTAACTAGCTGTTACCTGCGACTTCGTCTGCGTAGATTTTAACTAAAAAGTGTTTGTCTCTGCGGAACCCAATTTTTTTTTCCTAAATTCAAAGAAGCCTAAGTTCCTCCTTATAACATCAGCTATCTGCCAGTGAAAGTCCCGTCAAAATCGGTTCAGCCGTTTCGGAGATTAGAACAAACAGACAGACAGACAGACAGACAAAAATTTAAAAAATAGATGTTTTCGTGTAGGTACCTTATATACTTTCACATGCTTTAGATAAAAAGCTGTTATTTTGACATTACAAACAGCCACTTCAATTTTATTTATATAGATGTTTGCCTAGTGGTCAAAATTCGATCATTATCATTATAAACAAATTGAGGCAAACATATATGAAATTTAGCGTAGTGGTTTCACCTATCTATACAAAAATACGAACTATTTAAAAAAAAATCCATTAGATAATCTAAAGCTCGATAATAGCTATTAACAAATAATACATATAAAGAAAGTCGATTGACAAACAGAGGAGAGAATAGAAATGATCTGTTTTGTCTTTGCCTATTTATATATAGATTAATTATTTAAGTAGGTAATTGAAAGTTGTGTATATAAGGGACTCCAAAATTGTCTGGTACATACCCAAGAATATATTATGTAAGTAAGATTTAACTCAACATTCTATGTAGGCCTTGGCTGTTAAGGAGCCCTCACTCATTGATATATATTATTGCCTTTTAGCCTTTTTGGACATTCCATTACACGTGTCGTAATAATTAATTCATAATATTAATGTAAGTAAGTCAAAGCTGTCTCAGCCACTAATATAGCGAAGGTACATACTTGTACGACAAGCTGACTGAACTTACCCGACTATACCCAAACTTAGTTCTGCACTTAGTAGGTCATCTAATGTTCATTCGCGATTATATCATACTAGATTTTGTCCGCAGCTTCGCTCACATAAATGTAGGTTAGGTTATGGTAATAACAGTACTTTTTTCTAGATTAAAGGCAAGTGCCTATTCTGCTCCACTAGCTGACCTGACCTGAACGTGTAAGCGAAATTTCATGATGATCGGTAGAGTAGTTAGGGAGTGAAAGCGTAACAAACAAACTCATATTCGCATTTATTATAACAAAGGTCTACAAAAATAAAATATTTTTTTGGTGCAGCTGTATTTGTTTCTGTGGTTGATGAGGATGGTAATGTACAATATATTTATATACGTCATTTTAATTCATCAGCTCTAATTTACCTGCTACACTCATTTTGAGCTTTTTCAATAACAGTCATTCTTACAATAAAACTATTATGGCTTTTTCATTATGTCTAGTACGTCCAGATATTGTGTTAACGATCCCGTTATGTTTTGTTAAGTTTGTGGTGAATAGATATTGAGAAATTAGCGAAAATCAATTACAGACACTGTGATTCACTTGTATTTAGATTAGATCGGCATTGAAATATGAAATCAAGATAAAATGTGGGTGTAAGTCAGTGCAGTGCAATCTCCAAGATAATTTCATTCGAGAAAATCACTCAAGAGACAATTAAATTGATATTTTTATAAAAAATGCATTTCTTTATCTCATGAACTAGAGCTGATACAAAAATATCTGTAGCATTTTTGGTATCACCGTATAGGATATACTTAAAATCAAGTCTAAAATCCCCGGCACCAAAATAAGTGTAGGCCAATGTAATATTAGTTAGGATTAAAAGGTTTATCTATATATCTCGACAGTCACAACATGTAGCCTTTTATTATCATAATCTATCAATAATGACGATTTGGGCATCAGCAAAGTTAATAATGGGCCGTCAAAGCATCAAATTACCCAAACCAGAAACAGCTTCGTCCAACTTCAAAACACTACAAAATAAAAACATACATAATATTACGTTTTCATATTGACGCCCGTTTCCTGCGGAGCTAAGTAGACCACTACAGATTACCATTTGTAAGATCATAGATATATAGATCTTCTAAATATGTTTCGATTCCTCCACTCTCAGCATGTCCTCTAACATATCATCCCTCGCGTCTTTACGATGCCTATCTCGAGACTATTCCAGATGAGAGCTCATATTATTTTCTACACGAATGAGGTACTATGCCTCGCCATTTCTACTACGCTGAATGTTGTGGGTTCGATCTTGACCCGGACCAAAAATTTATGTTATCCACAAACAGTTGTTTCGAGACTTTCGAGTATGGGTGTTCTTTGCGTCTCTTGTTTAAATATTTATAAAATACTCCACCATACAGCATTTATTCCTAGAGCGGGAGATGTTATATATTTTATGTTCACTGAACTATGCTCCTACTCAGCTTAAGCATAACTTAAGTTTTTTTTGTCTAGTCGTTTAGGTTGGAAACAATATGTATGTAGGTGAGCGGTTACCGTTGTCAAGAAAAGGGAGCAGGATTAAATACGATCCTCTTTAATTGACACATACATCTTTTGCACAAAATACAATGATGATAGCGACTTGCCCGGCGCTAAGGACCCAATTAATTCTGCCACCAGCGCGATTTTAGAAGCGAACAGCAATAGGACAACAATTCCGCCGATATAACTGGGTATGCGTCATCGATGGCCCGAAATCTGTAATCGCATATCTCTCTTCATAATCATTTATATTAGAAGTTATATTAAGATAACCCCTGATAAAGAAACTTGCATCATAACATACGTGACTACTACTTTCACAATTCAGAAGTATAGTAGTAAAGCTTGACTGCATGATTGGTATGGTATATAAAGTGATTTTTCCAGCAATGCACACATTTCACATCCTAACACTTGATGAAGGTAGTCAACACACTGGTGCGTCCAAAGCTGCGGTCAAATCGCCACCTAGGTAGGTATAAGATGTGATACAAAGACAGTTGCACCATAACTGAGTGATATATTATGTATTTCTTGTTTTGATGTTTGAAAGTTCGCGATGCAGGTATTAATGCAGGAGATGTGTATTTAAACGAAATATTTAAATTTCATCTGCAACTGCGAAACGTTGCCCCCAATATTACGCTGTGCGAAATCCATTATGTAAAAGTTATTTATAAATCACATGCCTGACAGTAATTTAATTTATTCATTTATCGCTGGCGAATATTGTTTGCGATGCTTTGCAATGCAATGTGTTCCGACGATTCACATGACCTAGTTTCCACATCGCATATTAGAATATCGGAATTCAAATGCATTGTTTTCAGGAGAATATAAACATTGGTCAATATAAACACACACATACGTTTCCGAAGTGGAACAATTCTCGAATGTCTTCTGCGTCATCTATACTAAAGTTGTTTGGTTGAATGCGCTAATCTTAGGAACTACTGGTTCGAATTGTAAAATTATTTTATTGTTGGATAGCTTGTTTATCGAGAAAGGTTATAGGCTAAATAACATCACGGTACGACCCTTAGGGGCAGCGCAGTAATCATAAACGCGGGTGAAACCGCGGTCACATCTAGTTGAGATATATAATATATATAAAACAGTTCGTTATATAAGTACCCACGCTTATCAAAACAATTCGATAATTGTCGTTACCTGTTGCTGACTTATTTTCATAAGCATGGGATTTTTAGTAAGCTCTCGAGGTATTATGATATAATTAGGTAGGTATGTTATGGCTGGCAATGGCCGACATTACGTCATAAAACCCGGAGAGAGGCCATTGAGTTAATATGTAATACTTGCTAAAGGAGACATCTCAAGTACATTGCATAGCAAAAATTCAATATTTATAACATGCCGTGATTAGTTAATATTGCACTTAAACATGTTCCAGAAATAGGATACTCCGAGACAACAAGCAGTTCAGTGTTAGACTTTTTTCGTTTATAACAATATCTACATACTCAACCAGAACATTGCCGGACTTTTGAATAAATCCGACGCTTTGACTGTACACTTAAATGAATTCCAGTCCAACGGGCGCATTGTCGATGTGGTCTGCATTACAGAGCACTTTATGACATCTGAATGTGAAAATATGTTAAATATTCCTAATTATTGTCTAGTCACAAGTTATTCTAGAAATAA
This sequence comes from Catocala sponsa, assembly GCA_963564715.1. NCBI lineage: Eukaryota > Metazoa > Arthropoda > Insecta > Lepidoptera > Erebidae > Catocala > Catocala sponsa. The sequence goes on from OY751326.1 coordinate 26,742,059, forward strand.
TAAAAGAGGAGGCGCGTGCATTTTAATAAAGGTCGGCCATAAATATAAAACTTGGAGCGTTGCTAATCTGTCTGTAAGTAATGTTATTGAATGTTGCGCTATCGAACTTGTCGAACACCGTGTCGTCATAATATGTGTATACAGAGTACCAAGGTCAAACCTAGATACTTTTTATGATAAGTTGAATTTAATTTTACAGAAAACATGTGATAACACAAACAAAAAAGTAGTAATCTGTGGCGATTTTAATATTGATACCATAACTAAAAATAGACAAACATTAGAATTCGAATATTTTTTGTTAAGCCATAATTTGACACTACAGTTTAATAAACCAACTAGGCTTATAAGTAAGACGTGTCTAGACAACTTCGCGCATAATTTTAATTAAAAAGTGTAAAGGTGACATAATTGATTTTGGTTTCTCCGATCACACTGCACAATTATTTAAATGTCCTGTAAAGAAAACTTGTTGTATTAAATCTTGGCGTGTTAAGCGCCGTGACTATAGTAGACAAAATCTTTCAAAATTTAAAGAATGTCTGGATAACCTTGCGTTCTCTGAAGTTTATTCTTCCAGTGAACCTAATGAAGCATATGCATACTTCATAGATTTATTTTTGTGTTTTTATGAACTATGCTTTCCCTATTACAAAAACTTGACTAAAAAGGAAAAGTGGGTTTCCTATGGTATTAAAACCTGCAGTAAACGAAAAAGGCAGCTTTTACAACAGTACTATAGGAATCCAATTCGAAAAAATAAAACAGCATACATATAAGACATACTCAGCTAGATTTAAAAAAATTATAACTTTGACGCAAAAATCACAAAATGACTACTATATTAAAATAGCTGATAACAAATCTAAAGCAACTTGGAATATCATCAACAAATCAAAATTAAACTTACCAAGAGAACCTATAACCGAGATTCAAGTAAACGACACCAAAATCACAAGTCCCACAGAAATAGCTAATTATTTTAACAACTTCTTTACTCACCCTTTATTACCGACAATTAATAATACTGACATAAAAGATAATAAATTTAATATACTTAATTATTCTCAATATTCGCACTCTTTTTTCATGAAGCCAACAATACCGCAAGACATAATAAGAGAATTAAAATTACTTAGAAATACTAATAGTGTCGGCTATGATGGTATATGTACGAAGGTTATAAAATACGTGTCAGAAACAATAGGCCCACATATTAGTTATATTTTTAACTTAAGTATTATACACGGAACATATCCGGAGAGGCTTAAAATTTTAATAGTAACACCACTATATAAAATGGGAGTTAAAACAGACATAAAGAATTATAGACCTATCGCATTAATACCTATAATATCAAAAAATTTTGAAAAGTTCGTTTACAATTCCTTATACTCTTATTTAGAGAAATATAGCATACTGGCAAAAAAGCAAAATGGTTTTCGTAAAGGTAATAGTATTAACTTAGCAATTTATAATTTAATCAAACCAGTCATGTATAACATGGATAAAAGGATTCCTACTTGCGCAAATTCTATGGACATGACAAAAGCCTTCGACTGTGTAGATCATAAAACTCTTATAAAAAAATTTAAAACGTATGGAATACGAGGTAATATATTAAACCTCATACAATCGTACCTAGAAAACAGAATACAAATAACAGAAATCACTCAGATATATCCAAAAATCGCTAAAGAGCAGAAATATAGATCTCATCACAAAATTAGTATATATGGAATACCACAAGGGAGCATTTTAGGCCCATTGCTCTTCCTAATATATATAAATGACCTTCCAAGATATATTGAACATCTTATGGTATTATTTGCCGACGACAGCACGGTGATAATAAAATGTGATGATCGTAATAACTATGAATCCGAAATAAGTAACACATTAAATACGATAATACAATGGTTAAAGCGTAATAATTTGAAAATAAACTTAGGAAAACCAATATTATGCATTTCCATCAGAAGGCCAATATCAAAGACATTAATATTAGACATCTAGGTGAAGTAGTAAATTCAGTTAGCGTAACTAAGTTTTTAGGTATATTTATTGACAATAACCTATCGTGGAAATCACATTGTGATATATGTAAGAAATTGAATAAATCCGCCTTTGCTTTATATAAATTATCTAAAATAGTCAATCGAGAAGCTGTTTTAAGTGCCTACCATGGCAATGTCGTATCCATTATCAGATATGGCTTATTCTGAAGAAATTCATTCTCGAAACAAGCTGTCTTTATATAGCCCAGAAAAGGTGCATCAGAGCTATATGTAATATAGACAGGACAACGAGTTGCCAACCTTACTTTAAAGGCTTAATATTGTTAACATTGCCGTCGGTGTATATTTATGAAGTGAGCATCTTTGTTAGGCAGAACTCTGCTCTCTATAACACTGCATTTAAAAGCAATTACAGGAAATTGCGTGATAAGAATAAGTTAAAACTAGAGGTTACATTTGGTGCAACAGCTCTGTTAAATAAAAGTTTTCTTTGCATGGCACAAATTTATAATAAATTACCAGATGACATAAAAAAATTAAGAACAACTCAATTTAAAAAATGTATTAAAACTTCTTAATTACCAAATGCTATTATACAATTAATGATTATTTAATAGACACAATTAATATGAGTAATTTCAAATTCTGATCATATTGTAACATAATTGCTATGCATCGATGGATTTATTATCATAGACATTGTTTGAAAATTGACAATTTACTTTGACATTATTGTATGGAATTTTAATTTAATTTAATTTACTTTGACATTTTTATTATTATATCTATTGAATATTTGCACGCCTAGTGTGGCAAAATGTAGAGGTGCTTCATTTTGTATAATAAGAACATTTTATACCTATATTATTGCAAATAAACTGATTTGATTTGATTTGATTCAGATATCTATCTCTAGCAGGCATAACATTCAAAACACTTACGTCATCCCGATGTACATAATACATCAGAACCTTATTTTCTCTATAAACATATATGTATTGAAAACCTATTTAAGCGAAATACATTCATCTACTAGACTTGAAACCTTCAACTCTTGTTCAATTTGGTTTATTTTGTTGACAGATCGCCAGTTCTACCACAAGTGGGCTCTACTGACAGATCCCGACGACGTAGCCGCCGGGGCTAAAGGCTACCTGAAGTGCGATATAAGTGTCATCGGTAAAGGCGACACGATCAAGATCCCACCGAAAAGCGAAAAGGATGAAGATGACATTGAAGCGTAAATAGAGATTTTTCTTTGTTGTTTTGAGATCCAACCATGTTTTAGGGCTTACCTGACAGGGGGCGAGCATACTGCCCTTTATTGGTCATATGTTCAGACTTCATAGTACTACTGAGAATTTGCCAAGAGCAGTAATATGTTGTCCTATGGTGTATCATATGGTGGACTCCATAATCCTTACCAACTTTAGACTTAGCATCAGTGCGTTATCTACTCTGACAGAAAAATACCCACCTGGGATCTTGGTGATTAAAATAAATTATCTATATTTAAAATAAGTTTACTGAATCTGATTTGAATTTGATTTGTCTTCTGATTCGATCTCACTTTTGACTTTTTGAACCACGTGGAATAACATCGCAAGATCTTAAATAATACATTTTACAGAGATTAGGTACCTACTTATTGCACATATCTCGGCTTATTTGATCGTCGACATAGCGACCGATACATGAATTATCTAAAAGTTTCTCTAGTAGAAACAATGTTAAACCAAAATGTATGGGCAGATTTGACAACATCCAAATGTGTGGAATTGCGTTAGAAGTTATAGATGCTTATGGTACACTTTATTAGGCTTAGTACATTTTAATTCGATTGAAGTAATGTGTCGATAATTCACTGAAATATCTTAGAATGGCACACATTTAGCCTTTAAGATAGATTTTAAATCTGGATATATACACATAGTAGGTACCACCAACTCACAAGCATTCTAATTTACAAGAATACCAGTAATTTGTAACCCACATTGCTAGTGTTATTCTAAATATAAATTTTTCTTTCTGTAGTAAAGTGAAAAGCTTTAAATTGTTGGGGTGGGCAATCCTGGTATGCATGGTGGGTCCCTTTCTTTCCAATTATTTTATTACAATGAATTTACGCCAATTAATGTCTTATTCGAGTGACTATGTGACCCAATCCGATAAAAATAAACATAACATGAAAACATTATTTATAATAAATTCACAAGAGGCTTTGAAATTATTCTACGTTCAGAACTGATATTCGAACTAAGTCTGATTTAAATGTCATAGCATTAGTGAATCAGGAGATATTGACATAGCTAGAAGGTTGACGAAATCAATTAAGTTACCTTAGAACATAGAATTTCTGTTAGGCCGAGGATACTAACTTAATAACTAGTTGTCCATCTAAACCACAACCTGGTTGACCTCAATCTTCGTTTGACTGTACAAACGGCGTAGTGGTTAAATGGTCACCTCACCACTGTTACTACGCTGAGAGCTAGTGGTTCGAAACCTACACGGACCAAAAACTTGTGTGATTCAAAACAGATTGTTTCGAGTCTCGGTGTTCTATGTGTTCGTTTTGAATATTTGAAAAGTCCCACGCTATACTTGAAACAAACCAAGAGCGAGCGAGTAGTCTGTAAAAAATCTAATCGTAAAGAAATATACATCCTTTTTTGTGTATATCTAATATATTTTAAAATAACAACATGTACCGTGAATCTATTTCTTTCCCTAACATGTAAAAAGGAGTTTCACTTAAAATCGTAATCATAGACAATGGTTACGATCCAAAATTTAGCTGCAGCTCTGTAGCTGTATTACGACCTTCCTCGCCATAAAAAAGTCACTAAACAACATTTTCTACTAAAGTGGTAATATTAGCATCATAAATTTTCCACCATCTAAATCTTAACTGTAGCAACTTGCTTTTTGCTAATCCTTCATCATAACAAGAATATCAATAGACAAGTTCATTGATTTAAACCATAAATATTGATGAACATAGATCGCACGAAAAAGTGTCCACACTAAGAAGAATGAGCTTCCCCGTTACATTTACATGACGGAGAACCATGGTGTATAAATTTCAATATAAGTTTATTGATTAAATAATATTCACACAAGAATAAAAAAAGTACCACGTAACCATAACTATATCTGTTGCACTCAAAAATGTAGTCTTGAGCAATGTCTACTCATCCATAACCACACAATATACTACTGCTGCGTTTAAGTAATGTCTCCTCATGTACTGTACATAAAATGACAGGGCAAATAGCACTTCAACATAGCGATACAATAACAGCCCTTCTATTCTGCTAAAAGCCTCATCTCGAATTCGAGCGTGGCTAGTAACCATAGTATTTTATCATAGTAACCAACTTTTATTGCCATTATAACTATAATAAAATTATTGGGAAGAGAGGAACCCACCACGCACCCTCATATTGCCCACCCCAACTATTGCAATAGAAAAAGGTTGACAATACCGAACTCCTCTCATCCCAATAATTTAATTAGAATGGACTTCCGCCAAGTAACACCTACTTCGATTTAATATATCAAATCAGCAAACATAGCTGTACAGGCGAAATTATACCTCAAACCTACGAAGCAACACCGCGTTGCGTGCCAAAACGTTTGGTTTAATCAGCAATGTAAGCATTACAATGTCATTCCAAACTATATTAATACTAGATGTGCCCGCGGTTTCACTCACGTTTATGGATACTGCGCCACCCCCTGTAAATCGTAGCGTGATGTTATATAGCTTATAGCCCTACTCGATAAATAGGCTACCCAACACTAAAAGAATTTTTAAATTCGTACTAGTAGTTCCTGAGATTAGCGCGTTCAACTAAACAAACAAACAAACTCTTCAGCTTTATAATATTAGTATAGATAAAATCCAATATTGCTATTCAGAAAGCCCAAAGAATATAGTTAGGAGAAGAGTTTAGGCGTTGATTCACTGTTAGAGATCATTTGAAGCTTCACTTGAAGATATTATATTCTGAGCTATCATTTCATTTACATAACATGGAATTCAATTTATTAGACCAAAAAGCTAGGGAATTAGCATAACGGTGAGTTAAAAAAATACGAAATACAGAGTAGGAAATTGCAGGCATTAATAGATAAAAGACACAAAAACTGAATTTACTGAAGACCGTTCCTGTAAACATTCATTTCATCCTAGGCTCAAAAAGATTTCTGATGTTTTGTTTTCCAATAAGGAAGCAGCACTCTTGGAGAAAGGATTAAAATACAGTATTCCTCAGAAAATTACTCAAAAAGCCTTAGCTGTCGATGCAATTGCTATTACTAGAAATAAAAAATACAACATACTCAAAGGCTTAGCTGCCCATCACATAAATACATAGGTATAAGGGCAAACAGTTCTATAACACAGAGTTAAAAATATATAAATCCATGCAGAATAAAATTCAAGATAATGATTTGGTGGTAAATAAAGCAGATAAATGCCTCGAATACAATATAAAAGAAAAGTAGAAGATATAGTTCTCATTGACGAATTCCAGCGCCTAGCCTACGACTCTACCAAAAGATTTTATGCAGAATTGGAACTTTGTATCAAGTCATGTAATTATCTCTTCACACCTAATTCTTATTTAATTAAAAAGTTAATACCAATGAACCCTAGATGCCCTATACGGTTTGCCGAAAATTCATAAATTCTCCAGCATATAATTTATCAAAGTATTTAAATACTTTGATGAAAAAAAACTATATTTACGGCGGAGTATAGTTTAAAAAATAGTCAAGAATTAAGTAAGAAAGTTAAGAATATCAATTTGCCTACGAATACAAAACTAGTGTCTTTAGACGTTGAAAGTTTATTTACAAATGTATTTACCTTATAAAGAGTGCCTAGGTATTATCTAAAACATTTTAAAAATAAATAAAATCCATCCAGAACAAATTGATAATATTTTACGGCTCATAGAGTTATGCAGCAGACAAAATTATTTTCAACTCGATAATAAGTACTATATGCAAAAGGAGGGTTTAGCAATGGGGTCACCTTTAAGCCCATTAATGGCAGATATATTTATGGATAATCTCGAGAGCAAATATTTGGTCAAAGATAAGAATATTTTATATTATTATCGATACGTAGACGATATTTTGATGGCTTGGACGGGTACCGGCAGACTACTTCATAATTACGTCAAAACAGTCAATAATATATGTACACCCAAAAATTTTATTTGAATTAGAAATGGAACAAGAGAGATCAATTCATTTTTTGGACCTCGCTATACACAGGGCTGACAATATTCACGATAGCCTTGTAAGAGACCGTAGGACGGCCACTCAGAAGTCTCAACTTCTCAACTCAACTCAAAGTTTTAGGCAAATTATTTAATTTATCACTCGTTTACTAGGAAGAAAAATATCGTAACGAAACCTGCATGTCAAAGCGTTTTGCAATATGTTATTGAGCATATGTTAAGTCTGCTAACTCGCACTGGGCTTTGGTAGCGTGGTAAACTAAGCCCTATGTTATGGTTAAGAACCTTTCTCACATTGAGAAGAGCCCCGTGCTCTACAGAGAGAAAATTATACGCCTGATTTTATTTAATATGATAGACGTCAACAAATAAATGAAAATTCTAGGTACCTACTTTCACAGAAAAGCCTTGTCTAATCAATTATATGGATTCTAAACATCATTGATGTTCTTCATAAGTATCTTAAAACACATGTTTTTATACATTACTAGCCTTTGTTCCCGACTTCGTCCGCGTGGAATAGTTATCTACATTGGACAGCATTTAATTTTTTTGAGAAATATCTGTAATGTAGATACACTTATAAATGTTTTGGTTTACTGCAAATAGCTTATTTTAATACATTTTTATGAACTAAGTTTTTTGTTTGCCACCCTTTGCTAAAAAACATAAAGATTTTGCGGGTTTGATACTCGTGAGCACGCCACATAGAGTTGTATGGAAAACAGTTTTGTTTATTATTACCGTAAATGCTGCTTTTAGGGGAATCTACAGTCTTATAAACTGAAATGGCAAATTGCTCGGTATTATGGGAATACGGGGAATTAAAACATTTTATCTTTTTGCCATTACATAGCCTTTGTGCGGCAAGATTTTTCATTGACAGGACTGGAATAGGTACCAACTTTCAGCCTTAACTTATGGGAATGCACTCCCAATAATTCTAAAGAGTTGAGATTCTCTATAGGGTACGATGTCACTTGTTCAGTGTTCATAACATTGTCTACTGAGAGGTACACGACAACATCACCCGCAACATCTGACATAGTTTATTCTTTTATCTGGCTTACTGTCTCATTTGTTGGTCAAATTGACCTGTTACACAACCATTCTCGATTGCCTATACTTATTTGTAGATCTGGGTAGACATATTATTTAAATCATCTGTTATCAACAGTTGGATAGAATTCACGTCTTAGTGTTGCTGTTACTGTCTGTAAGCAAACAATCTTCTCCGAGTTTTAGAAGAGCAGCCGCATATTACCTGAGTGATAATCGTTGTGTAGTTGTACTCGTCAGACAAAACGTTTTTACGTGTACCCATAATGATGATGATGATGTCCTCTTCACCGTGTCCGGTGACAGCGACCCATAGTAACTCTCACTTATTATCATGAGCTCTAATGTGGCTCGCAAATCCAAATTTGGTTTTGAAGATCCGGTCACACTGAGTACAGTAAAGCTGCCCGGCGTTATTATATGTGTAGGTGTAGGAGCGCTTTGGGCGACTTTTTTGAATAGCGCGTTTTTCGTCAAGGCGTTCTAGTCTTCCAGCTTCAAAGCAGCCTGTTGCAGCGTGGGTAGCCGCGCGCCACCTTTGCCTATCTTGGGCCCGTTCTTCCCACTGACTAGATGGTATGCCACTTGCTGTTAAATGCCGTTTGAGGACGTCTTTGTATCTTAGATGTTGTCTGCCCTGTTTTCGTTTTCCTCGAGCGAGCTCCGAGTAGAAGACGTTTTTAGGCAGTCTACTATTGTCCATGCGTTGAACGTGGCCACACCATCTCAGCTGGGTTTTCATTAGATGCGCCTCCATCCCCATCATTTCAGTGCGCCGAAGTACCTCTGTGTTGGAAACACGATCTTGCCATTTAATGTGGAGGATAGTGCGTAGACACCGAAGGTGGAAGGTATCAAGGTTTTGGATATCTCGCTTGTAGAGACACCAAGTTTCTGCAGCATAGGTGAGAATAGGCAAAACCAAAGCTCTATAAACAGCAAGATTCGTTTGTAAACGCAGGTCATGAGACCGCCATACTTTCTGGTTTAGTTTTCCAAAAGCGATGGCTGCCTTAGCGATACGTGCTGGAATTTCGGATGCTAATCTGTTGTCTTTTCGTATTTGGCTACCTAGGTACTTATAATGGGCCACCTCTTCAAGCACCTCAGAGTTCAGCTGAATATTAGCGCTGTTGGCGGTACTACCTCTTTGTGGCTGTTTAAGTACTTGAGTTTTCTTGATGCTTATAACCAAGCCAAATCTACAGCAGGCGTTATGAAGAGTACTCACGTATTCCTGAAGTATTTCCGTACTGTCCGCCATCAAGCACACGTCATCAGCATAGAGCACGTCAAGCAATGACAGCTTGGTAATTTTAGACTTTGCCCTGAAGCGGGTGGTGTCGAACACGCTTTTATCAGTATGGACATTAAGCTGGATTTGTCCAACACTATGCTTTAGCGCGTCATTCATAACAGCTGAGAAATACAACGCAAACAATGTGGGAGCCATGACGCAGCCTTGCTTTACACCACTGGTTACTTGAAATCTGTCTGAAAAATTGTTTTCATGTTCAACACGAGCCGTCATACCGTTGTGAAACTGACGTATCATGTTAATAAATTTCTCAGGACAACCAGCCTTTTCCAATACTAACCAAAGAGCAGCACGCGGCACGCGATCAAACGCCTTCTCGAGATCAACGAAGATATATACAAAGGACGGTTTTGTTTGAGATTTTTCTCCTGAATTTGCTTCACTATGAAAATGCCATCAACCGTCCCTCTGCCTGGTCTAAAACCGTACTGCTTCTCTGGAAGTATATGTGTAGCAACTTCTGTCAGGCGGTGGTTTATAATGTGCGCCAGTACCTTCCCAGCTGTAGAAAGCAGGGAGACGCTTCTGTAGGAGTTACAGTCGGATAGTTCACCTTTGCCTTTGTAGAGTTTGCAGATAGAGGCATCTTTCCAGTCTTGAGGTACTTTTTCTGTTTCCCATGCCTTGAGAATTAGCTCAAAGAGTCTATTATGTATATAAGTGCCACCATATTTATAGACTTCGGAGGATAGGCCATCAGCGCCTGGTGTTTTGGTATTCTTGAGTCTACGCACAGCTGACATAAATTCTTCGAAATTTGGCCGGTCGTCGAGATTTTTCTTGGTGGGTTGGCACAGTAGATTTTTTATGTAAGGAATGTCAGTTGTCTGAGAGCAGGGATTCAGGACATCATTAAAATGCTCAGCCCATCTGTTTAAGATATTCTGGTGGTCAGTTAATCTGCATTCCCTGCTTCGCGAGTACATTGGAGCCATCTTTCTTGATTATGGACCAAAGATTGTTTGCAGACCCTCAAAGAACCTACCCGTCTGGTTAGTGTCAGCAAAACCTTGCAAATCTTTTGCTCTGTTTAACCACCATTGATTTTTTAGCTCTCGGATCTTTTTCTTAAGCTCGCCTTGTAATATTCTCCGGTTAGTGATGCATGTAGGAGATTTCAATTCACGTCTGTACTTCTCAATTAGCGCCTGAATTTCATCATTTGAGTCATCAAACCAGTCCTGATGTTTTCGCTGCGGCTTTGGTATCGTGTGCGCTACACTGTCATGGAGCTGCTCCGCATATGAGCGCCAGGCATCGTCAATATTGAGGTTTTCTGTATCTATCGCCTTTGGATCCAAAATGATTATCTAGGTCCTGCCTTAGGTCTTTAGACTGTATAAGTGTAGAAGCACTCGTTCTTGGTGATCTTTTGTGAGCTGTTCGACGTGGAGGCTTTAATTTGAGGCGCATTTTGGATCGACTTAGCCGATGATCTGACCAACTCTCGGCACCTCGCATAGCCCTCGTAATTAAGAAGTCGCTTAGATCTTTTCTGCGGACAATGATGTAATCTAAAAGGTGCCAGTGCTTGGATCTAGGATGCATCCATGATGTTTTATATTTGTCCGGTAAGCGAAAGTAGGTATTAGTGACGCAAAGGTTAAACTCTGCACATAGGGTGAGAAGCTCTATACCGTTGCTATTACAGTTCCCAACACCATGGCGTCCAAGCACTCCATGCCAAGCTTTATGATCCGTGCCCACACGCGCATTAAAGTCGCCCAACAAAATGATTTTATCTTGGGCTGGTATTTGTGCCAAACAGAGCGTAAATCCTGGTAGAATTTGATTCTTTCGTCATTTGGAGCGGTTAAGGTGGGTGCGTAAATACTAATTAGATGGAGATATTTAGTGTCACTTATGGACAGGCGTAAAGTTATTAGGTGGTCATTTATACCTTTGGGAAGTTCCGATAATGCTGTTGCGATTTTGTTACGCACTGCAAACCCAACACCACTAGCTGCTCGTTCTTCTGCAGGTTTTTCAATCCAGAAATATGTTTATCCACCTAGTTGTTCGATCAAGTTGCCGGAGTCGCTAAGATGCGTTTCACTTATGACTGCAATGTCCACGTTGTATCGAGATAATTCTCTTGCGATAATTGGAGTCTTTCTCTCCGGACACAGGTTCGAGTCATCATCCAGGAGAGTACGTACATTCCATGCTCCTATCATGAGGTTTCTATGCATCTCAATTTTCTGTCTCTTTCGACCGCGAGAAGTTGGTGATCGGATAAGAAACGTGGCGCCATCTATTATCATAAGAACGTTTTTGTTGTTTTTCTCAGGAACAGTAACTTTTTTTGGGATGAAAGGTAGCCTATGTTAGTTTCTGTATACCTGACAACGTATACGTAAAATTTCAGGATGATCGGTTCAGTGGTTTAGACGTGAAAGGTAACAAACAAACAAACTCATTTTCGCTTTTATAATATTAGTTAGGATTATATATATAGTAGGGATTAATATGAATCGGTATGTTCTCATAGCATAAAAGAACTGAAAACGTATTTTATTTCATCATAACTATTGTTCATTGCAGCGATAGCCTAGTGGGAAACCGTTGGACTGCCAGGCAGAGGTCTCGAGTTCGAACCCAAAGCGCGCATCTCTGACTTTTCGAAGTTAAATGCGTATTAAATAGTTAATTATCGCTTGCTTTAACGGTGAAGAAAAACATCGTGAGGAAACCTGCATGTCTGAGAGTTCTCCATAATATTCTTTAAGATATGTGAAGTCTGCCAACCCGCATTAGGCCAGCGTGGTGGACTATGGCCTAACCCTTCTCATAGTGTTGTCAGTTTAATACAGGGCTGATATTATTATATATTGCTATTTGCTCGTGATAACACATACACATAAGCCTCTAACAGAAATGTCTCTGTTAGACGCTTTAATTTAATAAAAGTCTATGTAGTCTCTTATCTAATTGTAACTACTATGAAAAGGGTACACCCTATCTTATAATATAGACTTATGATATATACGTATAAGATTAAAGTAGCTGGTGTGGAGTTGGTATACAATCTTAACACATTGAATACGAAATGCATTATTCGAGGTCATTTATAACCAGCATGGCGTTCAATGAGTTAAACACAGGCTAAATCCGCAAGGCGTAAAATATTAAACGGGTTACATGTGTGGTTGGCTCAAGGCGGGAGTTTACACGAAGTATACAACCCGCGGTAGTGCCTTAAATTGCAATTGTTATCAACGTGACGTCTACAAGAGCCATAGATGTTATATTAGCTTTTGCCCACAGCTTTGCTCGCTCAGGAACAGTACTTTTGAAAATGCAAGTTACCTATGTCCTTTCTTGTAGCCCTGACAACGTGTATGCGATTCATGACGATCGGAAGAGTAGTTAAGGCAGGAAAGTATAACAAACATACCTACTAGTTAGGATTTTCTAGAGACTTCGTTCAAATAGTAACGATAGTAGGTAGGGATTAAGAATGCTCAGTCGCTACGTTCCGCTCTTATGGTCGCACCAATTAGTGTAAACCCTGCAGCCCACAGCTTTAGACAGAGGAATGCCTATGTCAATCTGAATTGGTACTAAGTGTGAGATACATTAAATCAACCTTCTCATGGTTTAAGGTTTTAAGAACAACTTTATTTCTCATAAAGAATTGTATACATAATTCACTTACTGAGAAACAATGTTTAAAACTGAGATTAATATTTTTAGAGCGCACATGGGTACGTAAATAAAATAAAAACAAAGCGAGAAAAAATAATAACAACGATGTGGGTAAACAAATAACATTAACAGTATGACACTCGGTCCTAGCCAAGCACAACATGGATACATGAATTGATTTTTATAGATGTGGCATTGATGGCATAGTCTGTCATCATTAACAATTTTTGTAATATTTGCGTTTTACTATTATAAGACTATTATATTTTTATTCTATTATTCTATTTATATGTTTTAAGTATGTGGTTTATGAACCATTTTAAATATTGAATTTATTTGTTTGCGTTTAGTTTAGTTAGAGGTACATACTTAATCTATATATTCTATGTGTATTTTATATATGTGTTATTGTATAGATATATATTTTTACTATTATCTGCCTGCTTATTTGCATGTATTAATTGTATGAATTTTGAGTATTTTTTTGAATCGGGGATAACTCTTTTCTTTTTTTATTTCTGATTTATTGTATATTTTAATGTCCTCAAACTCCAAATTTCTTTTTCCATAATTAGTTCTAGGTGGGCGGGTCACTAAGTAACTAGCACGTCTTAAATTCATCTTTCGTATTTGTTGTTTTGTTACAAACTTTAAATTCAAATGGATTTCCTTATTTAATATTTTACGTATAAGAATACATGTGTAGTATATGTACTTTTGTTTTATATTCATTATTTTTGTTTCCTCGTATAACTTTTCAGTTGGTGTCCGAAAATTATAATAAAATAAAATTTAAATTAATCTATTCTGAACCCGTTGAATTGGATCTATATTAGACTTTGCTGCAGTACCCCAGATTTCAATTAGGTAGTCGATATGAGGCTTAACCAGAGAATTATAAATTAAATATCGCACTTTTTGAGGGAGACAATTTGTTATATTGCGTAGTGCCCCCCCGTAAGGGAAGTTAGTTTAAGTTTAATTTTTCTAGGTGTGGTTTTCAAGTTAAGTTACTATCTAAGATAAGTATACTATCCGAGATAAATTGCTTTTGGCTTTCGTTCAAGTAGTTGGCCATCTATTTTAAGTTCAAAATTATTATTTATTTTTTATTTTTTGCTGCAAAGATTACATAATTTGTTTTCGTAATATTAATAGTTAGAAGATTTGATTGAAACCATTCATTTAACAGATTAAGATCATTCTGAGCGTCAGCTATTATAGCTTCAATTGAGTGTCCAAAGTAAAAGAGACTTGTATCGTCTGCATAGAGGGAGATGTCTCCTTTGAGATCTAATTCACTGATTTTGTTAATATAGATAAGAAACATGAGGGGGCCCAGTATTGATCCCTGGGGCACACCAAAATTTAGGACACTGGGATTGCTTTCATATTCACCTATTTTTACTATTTGCTTACGATTCTCCATATATGATCCATAAATTTTAAGTGTTTTGTCTGTAACTCCATTAATTTCTAGTTTTTGTAATAATATGTCATGACTGATGGTGTCAAAGGCTCATGGGGACAGACTATCTTAATGTGTGTGGGTGTGTTATACGTATACGTGATAGTACACTAGTCACACATAATTGACATCAATTGTGTCTATGCATCATGATAACGCAAGTCGTTATTTGTAAGAATAAGTCTATTACTAAATAACTATAATTATGTTGCGTGTGCTAGTATTATTGGGTAGAATTCTTTGCACCTATGTAGTTATTATGTAGCTACAAGTCTCTACTTCCTAAATTGACTTAACATTTTATACATTACGTATTCACCGATATTCTTGCACTGACTTTTACTTAAAATGTGGCTTAAAATACTTATACAAAATATATTTCAGTGCTTAAATAGATTAGTATGATATGTAAATTCATATTGGTATTATCAGATATAGATTTAATAGTAGGTAAGATAGTAATAACTAATCAATAGCTAATTATATTATCGCTCGCTTTATCGGTAAAGGGAAACATCGTAAGGAAACCTGCATGTCTAAGAGTTTTTCATAATGTTCTCGAAGATATGTGAAGTCTGCTTACCCGCACTGAGCCAGCGTGGTGTATTATGGCCTAGCCCTTCACACACTGAGAAGAGACCCGTACACTGCTGTGGGCAGTTTATATACTGCGCAGATATTAAACAATGACTATACGTAAATGTCTTGAGAAATAACATATGATTACACTTATAATATCTCCAAAGGATTAGGCGGAGTTAAATGAATTATACGCACAGACATATTTAAATCCTACAAAGTAGTACGCGGCCTGTTGTTCTCACAGCAAAATGCTACAAAAAAATTCTTAACTAACTTTAAAACTGTGCACACTGATGTGCTTGACATCGGCAATAAGAATAAGCACAAACTTATACCAACAACGCCATCTACCAGTTTAAGAAACCAACAAATTCAACACAACATTGCCTTTCGGATTTTTTAAAACGTAACATATATTGTATTCCTCTTATAAACTTTTTATCTCGTTATAACAGCTTGAACTTGTTATCCACTATTCAAAATAATATTTTATTTAACAGGAACTTGCTTCTGCCGGATGGTGTCCCCATTGAGCGCCAGCGTGCTAAATTCATAATCAAGATTCATAAGGCAGATGGTCTGCCTAAAATGAACTACTCCCTGATCGCTAATATGAAACGAGCCTTCACTGGTGAGAGCCAGGACCTCGTGGACCCATACGTGCAAGTGTGCTTCGCCGGTATGATTGTAAGTATAACTATGATTTTATTCAGGATGCAAGTGAGGTAAGAGAAAAGTGAATTCTTGTAATGAAGTGTTCAAAGCTTCCGAGTACGAGTTCAAAAGCAATGGTGGTAATATGCAGCCTTCTCTCACGCCCCAACATATTGTCACTTCCTCTGTTATTTCACCTTCCACTCTTACTGCTCCCGTTTGACCCCAGTAGAGGTTTTGAATGATTCGCTCATCCTTGCCATCTAGTCCAAGGCCGTTCAGAAGATGTATTAGAACCTCGTGTCGCACACGGTCAAAAGCTTTTTCGTAATCTACAAAGCACAAATATACATCTTACTGCATGTCACGACATTTTTGGACTAGTATATTTACTGCGAACAAAGCCTCTCTAGTGCCAACACCTGTTCTGAATCCAAATTGAGCTGTTCCAATTTGTTCCTCGCACTTTAAATGGATTCGACAGTAGATAATAGTGGATAATGGATAGAAACAACTTCAGCACCTGACTCATTAAGCTTATTGTGCGATATTCGGTACATTTTTGGCATTTGGCTTCTTTGGTAATGTAACATAGGTAGATTTTAACCATTCCGTTGGCAACTCCCCGACGTTATATACGTGGTTAAAAAGTGATGTTATTGTGTCTATATATTCATATTCAATTAACTGAAGAATCTCTACATTGATGTTATCCGGGTCCGGTGATTTACCAGTCTTAGCGTTTCTCAGGACCTTAATGAGCTCTGATTTTCATATAGTTGGACCATCTAAAATGTTTGATATTGCTTTGACTTTTCTGGTACAATCTGCAATGTGCTTATCTCAGCATATAGTTGTTCGACTTCTTCCACCGGTTTGTCTCCTGTTGGGGCATAGAGATCTATGCCCCAACAGGAGACAAACCGGTTTTTGTAAATTACGTCAAATTCAAACAAAAGCATGTTAATAAGTTTACAAGGAAGACCACGAGATATTAATATAATTCAGATGAATTATATTGATATCTCGTGGTCTTCCTTGTAAATTTATTAACATGCTTTTGTTAGGATACGGCACAAAATTTTTACTGCTTTTGCTGGCTCTTTATTTAACAGTATGAACTTGAATGGTCCAGAACTTTTCTTTCTGTGGTAACCAACTTATTTTTCATGGCCATTTTGTATCACTTACGCCTAATATTTCAATCTCCATGTGTTCCATTCCCTTAACTAGATTCGATAGTTTACCATGTTGTTTCTGGCTTCTTACATTCCACGTACTGATCTTCAATTTTGGCTTTTGTTTGTGTTTACCTCCGGAGATTCTTCGCACCCCTGTCCCATTGAAGGGACGCCAGAGACTCGGAGCCGTATCTATATTTGTACTATTCATTACGTTTTTGGTCAGAGCCGACCAACTAGGAAATTTTAATTATAGTGATTTCCCGTTGCCTTCTATCATCGCAGCTTGCCGCCGTACCGTCTTCCTATGACTCCGCCTGCGCTAGTTGTAGTATTTAACTTCTGAAACGTCCATGACTCCTACGAGGGAGTCATGGACGTTGACGTCATTGCGCGTCCGTGATCCCTACGGAGGAGTCAAAAATATTTGGTATATTTTTCGTGACCAATATCATGGGACATTCCAAGGTTACCTGTCCAACTTCATTTAGTCTTAAGCCTTCTATACATACTGACACCACTGCTGCCTGGTGCCTGCTGCTTCCTCTCTTCCCAGTAATTTTATTACAATGGACTTCCGTCAAGTAACACCTACTTCCATTCAATATATAATGCAGTTATTCTAGCTTTACGTTGTTAAAAAACCGTAAAACATATTAAGATCCACGGTAAATTTTAATAAATCAAAATAACTTGGTAAGTTGTGAAAGTAAAAAACATCATAGCACATGTACTTCTATTATAGTTATCATTTGACGCCAAGACGCCAACTAACAGCCGATTACACATTTTGTGGTTTTCACTCGTAACGCAATTTACCTACTTATAGTTATTCTGTGGACATTTTGACTACATATGACAACTATACACGACGCGGCTAGCATACACAAACTAAACCAATACACTAGTCACCCTCGGCTTACGGCACAAGTTGGTTTAGTTAGCACATATTTATAGTTTGCGCGTCATAATATTATATCTAGCTCGCGGCAACTTCTTGCGACAACGTAATAGTTCTTAGTAGTTACACCATTGGACTTACATTTTTTCGCATTTAGGGTTGCACATCAGTAAGGAAGAACGCGTACAATCCAGTGTGGAACGAACAGATTGTCTTCACGGAGATGTTTCCACCTCTGTGCCAGCGCATGAGGATTCAACTGCGTGACAGTGACCCGGTGCATCCCAATATTATTGGAACCCACTTCATTGACCTCAAGTCCATTTCAAACGATGGCGAAAAAGGTAAAAGATGTATAAGTAAGCTACTACTGTTTGATATTGACTGATTATTGACAGGTCAGGCTATTTGTAAATTTTGTTAATTTTGTCTGCATTGTACAGTGGTACCTTACTCACCAAAGCAAGACGAAAAGACACGTGTCTTTAAGTATATAGCAATTCTAGCTGATAGAACACATACCTCTTATTGCTAGACATATTAGACAAGGTACTTCTAAACGGGCAAGTAACGCATTATGCAAGCAATTGCCATAGTAACCGTAAAGTACCAGGTTTGATCTCCAGGTTGAGATGATGATGATTCACATATCAGAAAATTATCACCAATAGAACGTAGTTAACGTTAGTCAGATAATAACCATAATTCATGTAATATTATATCTTAAATGAACGTACCGTATATTCATCAATAGAACTTTAAACATATATAACGATGTAACAGGTTTGTTGCATGTTATGATTATCTAGGAGTACATTGTCATAATTAGCAATTAGTAAAGACTATAGCAATCAACAAAAAATTACAATTGTATTTATATTCGCATTCTAGGTTTTCTGCCTACTTTTGGGCCTGCCTACATTTACATGTATGGCTCCACACGCGATTACAGCTTATTGGACCAACATGCTAGTCTAAACATGGGCATGGGTGAAGGAGTTTCTTACAGGGGAAGGTAAATCTATCACTGACTATTATTTCTGATTGCGTGCGTCTTTCAAAAATGAAAAGAGAACATTAGTACTGAAATATACAATAGTTCTGAAATTAATTTTATAGTAGTGAAAAATGTTATTGGAAAATAAGTATGAAGGTTATCACAAATCGCATGTTTTCAGGCTCTTAATTTCAATTCGCACTGAAATATTGGACAGCATTGAAAGTCCCGCTTCGGAAGTCGAAGTGGAAAATATTCCACCAATTACGGAGACAAGCTTTGAGAAGAACGAGGAATTTTTCTTATTTGGTAGCATTTTTGAGGCAAATATGATTGACAAGCGTCTGACAGACAAACCTCTACAATTTGAGCTCAGCATTGGCAACGCTGGCAACTCCCTCGACGGGCACCACGAGTCAATGAAGAGAGCTTCAGACTTAGATTGCGACTTAGGTATATATTTAATATTTTATTTGGTATTGTAACTGAATAGCTTGTAACATCGAGATGGCGTATTCGACATTTGCTTTGGCCATTTATCACTTTTTGGTTTCTTCGTCTAGATGAACTGAACGCCGACACGGGTTATTGGCAGAGCACGACTCAGGCTCTTAAAGCAACGTCCACGGACAAGAATTACTATTATCTGCCGTATTGGGATCATAAGCAGTGCATGCATGTACGCAGCATCTGGCCCGACCACCGTCGCCGCATGTACAACTCGAACCTCATCTCTAATATCATTGAGAAATTCGTAAGTCATATCACAATCCTGTATATCTCATATTTAATTTACACTAATAGCTCGCACACTTGCTTTACTAGGATATCTCTGAAAATTCATTATTAATAAACAAACCGGGCTGAGTCGCAGTCTTAGTTGGTTCCAAGATTACTTCGTGCGTCTGAATAAACTTTATACTGGTAATGTATTTTCTTGTAAGCAATCTTGATATACTGGACTATAATAAATGAATAGGACATCAATGTAATATAATAACAATAATTTTTAGAGACCAAAAATGAAATACAACAGTTATCGGTGAACAATTATGATCGAGGTAGGTATAGCATAGGAAATTGCATCAATTTTCCTAATTAATTACCTCCTTATGCGGCTTCGACGTAATCAGGCATTCAATACTGTAGGTTTTATGTACTCTACATATATCTATCACCTTATTGTGTACTATGATACTGATGTAAACTACTGGATAGCCGACAGCAGTCTTAATAATACGAGAAGCAGAGAGACATTTTGCCATAAATATACCATCGTTATTATATTCTTTAGCATTGGATTATAATAATAATAAGCCCCCTAAAAACCAACCATGGATAATGCCGTGGGTGGCGTATTTTGTACATTTAGTTACTAAGTACTATCATAGTAATGTTTAATACGCTGCTGTTTGTTATCCCTAAATAAATAAATAAACCACATGTTCTGATTGCCCACCTGATCACGTGGGGGGCGGACACACGACATAGAACTTACTGGCGTGGCTAACGTGGCACTGGTAGGTAGGTAGATAGGTAGTTAGGATTAGGAGTAGGACCCAAGCTAAGGTAAAACAGCATACGCCGAGAGCTGCATGGCTAAGGGGGAGCTTAGTCGCTAGTATGCGAACTCTGAAGACCAGTGGACTTTTAGTTTCATTTTCCCTTGCGGTGGTGAACGCAGGGCTCTGCCGTGGTCGACCTTTACGTTCCAAGTTACTCGTGGGAATAGAATGAATAAATATAATATAAAAAAATACAATCTTCGAGCGCTGCCCGGTTTTCGCAGGAATTCTCCTACTGACGAAGACACTATCTCGTTATTTTATATCCATCCCATCTACTCGGCCTTCATTCATGACTAGAAGATCTTCCACTCTGTCAACTTCTAGTGTTGTGCAAGATGTCTATTATGACTTAAAACTTGCATCCAATTCGGGCACCAATACTACAAAGCGCATAAAATGGACATCTGATATGAATAAGTTTATATTGCGTACATATTTTCAATTAACTTCATTAGCTACAGATACGAAAACATACCTTGAACCTCTTCACGTAAACCTTTTAGAAAAATGCACTAATTTGCACATAAGCCGACAAAGAGTAGGAGACCAACGTAGTGCTATAATCCGCAATAAATTACTACTACAACATACAATAGATCAGATACGAGACAAAGTTAAAGAAGAACTCAATCAACTAAAACCAAATTTCCACTTAGACATTCCATCGAATCAAATGCAATGCGACCTACATCACTATACTACATAAATTAATTTGTACAAAATGTAAAGAAATTTGTTGAATTTTATCAATGTATTACACACACATTACATAACAAAATTTGTAGTGTTTATGTGAGAAGAAATACAGCAATAATATTATTATTATACTCTGCACAGAGACACATTTACAAAGTCACGTGAACTCCAAAAACCTAAGTGGTAAATAAGAATTGAAAATGATAAAAAAGTTTGAGAGCTGATATAGGTAGGTTAACTCAGTATATAAATAATAACAGGTCTAGAAAAGTAGTTTCAGCAGCACAGTCAATTTTCAATCGAATGAAGATTCACACAATTCACGAACGAAATAATGTTAGACCTGAAGACCTGAAGTTAGACCTAAAACTAAAATTAACACTAAAGTCACGACGCTTAGCTATGTATCTCAAAGCATTACAGAGAAATAAGATAATATAATGTTTGCTTCACACGAAAAGGGCTTCTATAGGTCACTAAATACTAGAAATTTATCGGCTGATAAACATAATGGGACTCAAGCGGAAGATCTTAAAAACTACTGGGCTGATTTGTGGTAGAAACACACTTATAGATCACAATTATAACGCTAGGTGGATAGACGAAGAAGCAAGTAGAATGGCAAGCCTTGAAATTATGGAATTACCCAATATTACTACTGAGGATATAGTCAAAGTTACAAGAAAAATGAAGAATTGGAAACCCTCTGGAATAGATAGTCTGCACAATTTTTGATATAAAAAGTTTTCTCACTTCACGGTATACTAGCAAAAATTATTACCGAAATTATTAAAGATCATCAACAATTGCCTAAATTTATAACAAAAGGTATTACATATATTATGTAACCTAAAAGTTCAGATACAGTAAATCCATCACAGTACCGCCCAACAATACACAAACTCATTACATCACTCATTACACGTAACATCATCAGCCTCTCAGAAAGCAATAACATCCTATTTGAAGAACAAAAAGGATGTAGACAAAATCATAAGGGTTGTAAAGAACAACTTATAATAGATGCTACAATATTAAAACACGCTCAGACTCGAAAAAGAAATCTTCATATATCTTATATTGACTACAAGAAAGCATATGACAGTGTAGCTCTTTCCCGGTTATTAAAGGTTTTACATATTTATAACATCAACCCCATTGTTATATAATTTCTGGAAAGGGCCATGTCAGACTGACGAACAACATTACATGTTTCTAACGGTGCGAATGCAGTCACGACAGAATCCCATATTTCAGAGAGATTCGCTGAGTCCCTTATGGTTTTGTATCGCTCTTAATCCACTGTCTTATCTCCTTAACAAT
Source organism: Catocala sponsa (assembly GCA_963564715.1). Classification (NCBI taxonomy): domain Eukaryota; kingdom Metazoa; phylum Arthropoda; class Insecta; order Lepidoptera; family Erebidae; genus Catocala; species Catocala sponsa. The sequence goes on from OY751326.1 coordinate 26,764,727, forward strand.
AATACTGACGGGTACAAATTAAGCAGCAATACATATATTACTCATCTTATGTACATGGACGACATCAAACTTTTCGCTAAAACCGATATCTGTCATAAGAAGCTAATTGAAATTACTACATTAGGTATTTAGCAAAGATATAAACATGTCATTCGGTCTCGATAAATGTCGAATACTACACATTTGCCGAGGAAAAGCAGTGAGTAATAGTTTTAATTCATCTGAATTAAAACTATTACTGACTGCTTTTTCATAGATACAAATGTGTGAGGTTGATCTCAACCTTTGTATCTATAAAATCAACAGATTTTTATAAATATCTCGATATTCGTCAATCTAATGCTATCAACCACACTTAGATTTAAAAAGATTTATTCCAATAATATACTAACCGACTAAGCCTTATCTGCAAAAAACAGCTTTACTCAAAAAACCTATTCAAAGCCATTAATACTTTTGCAATACCAGTCTTAACATAGGTATACCTTTGGGGTTGTTAAGTGGACGCGCACTGATATTAATCGATTAGAAATTAAAACCAGAACTACATTAACTAAACACAATTATTTACACCCCAAATCAGCTATTGAAATAATTTCAGTTAAGAGAGAAAGGGGTAAAGGCCTTACTGACCTTAAATTATTATGAGTAGGACAGATTAAACATCTCCGAGACTTTTTCTATGCCAAATCTGCAACTAGTGATATTCATTTATCCACAGTTATAATAGATAAGAACTTCACTCCGCTAAATTTGCACCATAAAGAAATTGTCCCCAAACCCCCGAGAGAATATGTACAGGGTAAAATAGACAGTTGGCGTTCCAAAGAATTGCATAGCAGACATTTACATGACCTAGAATAGCCGCAGACAGGCTTAGAAGCCTCAAACAAGTGGTTAAAATTAGGTTCGCCCTTCTCTGAGACCGAAGATTTATGCTTGCCATCCAGGATCAAGTTATTAGCACCAAAAACTACAGAATGTTTATTCTGAAAGATCCCAACACTCAAAATGACAAATGCAAGAAATGTTATCGCTTACCCGAAACCATTCAAGATATAACGAAACTTAGCTCAAAACGACTACACCCACAGACACAATCAAATCGCTCAAATCATTCATCAAAAACTATCCATTAAACACAATCTCATACCAAATAAACCAGTACCATACTACCAATATGATCGAAGACCGGTGCTGGAGAATCAGCATCACAAAATATACTTTGATAGAGCCTTCTTAACTGACAAAACTGTACATTATAATAGACCGGATATAACACTAATAGACAAATTATATCAACACGCTTACTTAATTAATATAGCTGTCCCTAACACACACAACTTACAAAAACAATAACTGAAAAATACATAAATACACAGAGTTAAAAGAAGAAATAATAAGAATCTGGAAATTGAATAGTGTGTATATTGTTCCTCTGATACCGTCTTGCACCGGGATAATACCTAGACAGCGTCATCATTATCTAAAACAACTAGCACTACCATCTAATGTATACATGACTATGCAAAAAGCATCGCCGTCTCCTCCGAAAGATTTTGCAGTTAGATATAGCCCCTTAAACGAACCTTTCTAATGAACTCCACTTGGTTTAAACCCGTTCATTTCATTTATTGACCGAAATTACTACACATTTCGAGAAAATCAAATATAAAATAACAAATAATAAAAATATTTATTTAAATAATAGGTACAATAATTTATAATAAATTACTCATTAATTTATAAAATACATTTGTTGTTGTTTGCCCGAACTAGATTGAATCTGTGGCTCGGGCGAAGAAGTCCTTACAAACTACATATTTTACCAATATAAATTTACATAAATATAATTCAATAATAACATTTTAATAACCTGTATAAGCAACTAGCAGTACTGGTAATAAGTGGATCAATAATAATGATGCGCTAAGACAGATCAGCAAAATGTTTATTTACATACTTGAAGTAACTACTCAGTTTACTCATACGACAAAAGGAGATGGTTCTTATTTGCCCTAAGACCAACAAACATTTTATTTATTTATTTTTATTTTATTCAGTAGGTACATGAACAGATAACAGATTAGCATATTACAAATAATAGTCTTAATAGTACACAATGAGATGATATCTAATAATAATAATTTAGATAAAAATATTATTATATTTTAATATACTTACCTATTACCGCTTTACGTATCAAACGGACACATCGCGTTCTTTATTTAATATTTAAAAGTACCGAAACAAAGAACGTCGAAGATGCCGCCATCTTCGACAATATAGACACCGATTACATGGGTTAGGCATGTCCATTCTTAATTTTTTATTGACTCGATTTGTAATACTGTGATACATATTTCATGTTTATTTAGTTGTATTCAAATTATTAATAACTCTTTCCATTTAAGAAAACTAACAGATATTTACGACAATACATAAGTATCGATCTCCCTGCACAATTTATAGATAGCATTCTGATAACAGGTGTAGATAAAAACGAAGAATATAACCTGAATTATAAATAAATGTGTTTTATTTTGGCGAACAGTCACCACCTTGCACGATTTATCCTTACTAATATTATAAATTCGAAAGTAACTCTGTCTGTCTATCTGTCTGTCTGTCTGTCTGTTACCTTTTCACGGCTAAACCACTCAACCGATTTAGATGAAATTTGGTACAGATATAGTTTAAAACCTGGGAAACGACATAGGCTACTTTTTATTGATGAAGGTACCACGCGGGTGGAGCCGCGCGCAAGAGCTAGTATAGCATAATTGTGGGAAATAGGAAAGGTCGGGATGTGGCTACTTTTAGAATCGCTCTTTGAGCTCTTTCTAGGGGCAGTAAAATAATTTTTAATGCTCCACCCCATGAGGTTATGCAATATGTGATGATAGATTGACATATAGATAATTAATACACTTGAATGATCAATTTTAAATCGGCTATAGCTCGCTGTTTTTTAAATACATGCATTAATTTACGAACTCTACTTACCAAACTATCTGTGTTTTCTAAAAGAGAGGATGTCGTCCATTATGATGCCTAGATATTTTACGTTATTGGTTTCCTGGATAGTAGGACAATTACACAAGGGCACTTACAGATTGTGGTAAGAGAGAGGACAATGGTGTGCGTATATATAAGTGTTAGTTACAGTGTATTGATTTTTGCGCATGGAAAAATGAATGTGTTTAGTCTTGTCAGCATTTAATGTTAAAAGATTATTATTTAACTAGGTATAGATAATATTAAAGCCAGACTGGGCGCTCTCGTATAGTTCGTTGGTAGTTTTTGCGGTAAAAATAAGGGCGGTGTCATCAGCATAGGTTCATCTTTCCATGTTCTAAGGTAAGATTACATAGGTAGGAAGACCGTAGGAGCTAGGATACTTTCCTGGGGAACGCCATATCCTGGTATTTTTTCATCATGGCTTACGACATTTCCTATTTTAACACATTGGTGCCGATTGCTTAAATAATCTGCAAAATTTCTCAGTTGCGTATTCCTTATACCAAGAGCTTCCAATTTTTTTATCAGTGAAGAAATTGAGATGTTGTCAAATGCCTTGGCAAGGTCAAGGAAGATCCCTAGGGTCTAATTACCTTTACCGAGTTCACTAGTGATAAAATTAGTTAAATTATGCACCGCGTCAGTTGTTGATAGTTTATTTCTAAAACTATATTGCTCAGGTGAAAGAAGATTATTATGTTCTAGGAAATTAACTAATCTACTGTTTATAATTTTTCTAATATTTTTGATATTGAAGGGAGATTCGATATAGGTCTATAGTTGGTAACTAGGTATTTGCTTCTAGATTTAAAAACAGGAATAACTACCGCCTTTTTCAGGCATGTCGGAAAGATCTCTTCAGAAAGATAGAGGCGAAAAATGTACGATAGTAGAGGTACCAGAGTGAAAGGCTTAAGAATCTTATTACTTATATGTTATCCCAGCCGATAGCGCAATTGTCACGCATATCTAAGATGATTCGCTCTATTTAGCCTTCATCAGTGTCCAGCATAACAAAAGATTTTAGACTAGGATTGTTACTTGCTTTTTGGAGAGGTGTAGAATGGCTACTGGTTCGTTGCAGAGTCCGTCCTGCGAGATTTTTACCTACCTTCACATCATAATTATTTATCTTGTTAGCTGACAGCAGTGGCAAAGTATTAGCATCCAATAAATTCAAGTTTGATTCAAGATGTTTTGAAGTTATAAGTGATGTTTTTAATATTTTTCCAAATTTCTTTACTATTATTACCTGCTCTAAGAAATATATATTTATCGTACTTAATTTTTAATTTCTTCAAAAGATTATTACATATGTTTCTGTACCTCTTGTATGTTGTTTGAAGCGCTAAATTATCTGGAAATCGTCGAGCGCTCTGATGGAGTTTGTCTCTATGTCTTATACTTTGAACTAGACCAGGGATAGTCCAAGGTTTAATATTGCATGCAATACTTCTTTTTTGGCAATTGTTGATGTGTTTTGTAATATTGCTTGTTGGACATTCTGTATTAAACTATTGTAAATTGGGCTATAATCAATATTACGTAAATCAAACTCGAGTTTGTTTAGATTTAAATTAGTTTTTGTTGTAGGTCGATTTTGCCTAGGTAGCGTTAAATTTACAGCAAGTAGGATGGCGTGCTGGTCAGTAAAAGTAGAGTTAGTAACAAACGTGGTAGATGATAAGCTGGATTTGATCATCATATGATCGAGACAGGAACCGCTCTGATGCGTAGGTAATGTGTGCGCGGGAAGAAGCCCATGGTATGAGCACAGATTAAGGTAATATTGTGTTCCTGTACCGTGATGCGCAGATCCGATATTTATGTTTATGTCACCTGTTAGAATAATATTTTGAAACGCATTAAGCGTTTGCAGAGTCTGATTTAGGGAATTGTGAAAGGCGTCTAAATTCAATTCAATTCCAAATTCAAATTCAATTGATTAATTGCTTGCTGTGCAATTCTGTTAAATCTCACTACCAACCTCACATCCGAGTCTTCTGGTATAATTTGAATGTTGTTGCAGTAACCATGGCAATAACACAACAGTAAGTAAGTTACTGTGGTTACTGGCGATGCGACAATCGAGTTCCAGATAAGCATTTTAGCAGAATACCACGACTGCTAACACATCAGCCTTTTCAAGTCTTTATGCTTAAGCGTATTATTTTATAAGTCGTTTCGACCTCCATCTACCACCAAACACCCAGACTCGGAACAAAATAATAAATGAATGTCCCTTGAGAAGAATTGTAATATCAAAAACGGATTATTGAATTTATTGTAATATTCGTGGTACCATTTATTATAACCACATCTCTGTTGAACATTAGTCATTATTCTTATCCAGGGGCTTAATACAACATAATTGGGCTTAATAACAAGCATGCTGCGCAATATAAAGAATTATTGTTGATAAATGCTAAGAGATGTTTCTTCATAATATATAATCTCAACAGCACCATCACAACAGGAACTGTACCCAGTTGCCGTAGTCTCGCGTCCTATCACATGCTGCTTAAAATCATAACTAACATAATATGGGGGTAATACTATAGGTTTGAGGCTATTGATGATTATTAGATATCATTTTCGTTAACGTAGTGAATACTTTGAAACTGATATCCGAGGGCATACGTACTGTTTGCACAGAACACAACGTTTCGTGCTCTAAAGGCGTATAAACATAATCAGTATTTAACTTAGTACCTACTCGTAGTAGCCAAAATAATAATAGTCTTTTAATCTGGATAAATAGCAGCTTAGATATTTATTGTTTTTGATAGCAATACTTAGACAGTCAGAAAATTTAATATAAAGTATTTTGTGCTAATTTCGTGCCACCATATGACATATTTATTGTGTAGCCATGCACCTAAGTGGTTATTACAAACATCAAAATGTAATTTAGCTTCTGTAGTTTTGAATAACCAATTATAAGGGTTCTAAAATGGTTAACCCGTAATTCCGAAAATCGCACAGTGCCTATAGACTGGTGTTATGTTCTAAAAAACCAAAGGCGTTAACACACGTATGCTATAAGTATAAAACTAATGGATCATGCTAGATCTAGGACCTTATCACCATCACTTTTAAGCATCGTTGTATGCGCCAGAATAAGGGAGCGCCTTACAGATTGTATAGCTTTATCTCTTTGTCGCGCAGGTAATGACAATGATTTAAGAGATGGTGGTAAGACACGGCAAGTTCTTAGCAATCTAAACAAATACACTAGTACAAAAAAATCTTTACAAAAATATTAGCATCTGTATTCTGTACAAGCAAGTAGGTACATAACGTAGAAATATTTCGGAAAATTTCAGGAAGAGGGCTTGTCTGATGCTCAAACTGCTATTGACAATGACACAGGAGCAGATAACACTAGTGTGTTGGCACTGAAGTCCACTCTAGAAGCTACAAGCAACGCTTGTGCGGCCTATATACGTCACATGGCTAATGCGCCGCCCTTCGGCAATACCAAACTGGACAAAGAACGACAGAAGATGTGCATGTACGAAATTGTAAGTATAACTGTATAATACATCCTAAGCAGTTTTTGTGATAGCCACCCAAAGACCGTTTCTTTAGAGTAAAGACGCACACTAATTGCGATCACTATCTGATAAATTAAGACAAACGATATGAACAAAACGAACAGCGATTAACATTTACATTTATATTTTAAATAATAATTAACAAGAAAATCTTTCATTCTTTTAGGATCAAATCGCTACCATGTCTAAGAGTCTAAAGGCTCTGATCACTAAACACTCAATCAAGGACCGCCTGCGCACGGCCTATACTTATCTGAATAAGCTGAAACGTCTGTGCGAAGATGTAAATACCAATACAATACTAATGAAGGTTAAATATGATGACGCCGCAAATAACAGATTGCTAAATAAATGATCATGAACTTATATTTTATTGCAGGCTCAGCACGCGATGCCAGATGTATTCATTTGGTTAGTAAGTAACGGAAAGCGTCTAGCTTACCAACGGATCCCTGCCCGAGACATTATTTTCTCCGAATTTCCAGATGAGTCTGGCAAAGACTGCGGCAAAATGCAAACTCTGTTCCTCAAGGTAACACAAATCCCTAGTTCTTAGTTACAAGATATATAAGATTTTTTCTGTTCTAATATTGCCTATGCTTACAGTGGCCTGGCAAAAAGGCTGCCGCACCCAGAGGATGGGCTATACCAGCTAAAATAAGCGTATACCTATGGCTAGGTATCTTACAGGATAAGAAACATTTCATTGACGGCCTTCCTCAGGGTTATGAAGTTGGCTCAGAACTGCGCAATGCAGATAAACTTCGATCAAATGCCCCAGCTACTATCTTTTATGCGGAGAAACATGTACGTATATTTTTCATGTATTGAGTTTTATAGAAGCGTTTTATGTTTAAATCAGGTTAGGTTAACCTTAATAATCTATATATTAATTTTATCTATAAAAAAATGTTGTACCCCTTTTAACGAAAATTGCGCGGGCGGAGGAGTATGAAATTTGGCACAGTTGAATTTTTATGGAGTAGGAGGGGCGAATCTTAATATTTATATAAAATATGCATAGATTATAAAATATTAAATTAATGAATAAAACACTAAACGCACACAACCATGCATTTGACACACGCAGTCCCTTTATTCCCGTTGGGTAACACCAGTTTGTGTCACACTGTTACTCAATTGAACACTGTAAATCATTGCAACGTTTTTTTTCTCAATAATTAGCACTATAATCTTTGTATGTAACAGGTTTACATATCTGGACGAAATATCCCAAATAGTTCCAGAACTTTATTGTTTAGGAGAAAATTAAATAAAATCATTCCAATCCAAAATCAACATCTTTTAATAAAATTGTTTATGGGTTAGGCGAATTCTACACATTGTTCTATTCCTCAGTTCTATGGTAGAACTAATGGGAGTTTTGGACGGAGCCCCGCTTCGCGGGCCTCCTATTTCTGGGTGGGTTTACAAAAGAGAACCTAACACAACCTACCGCTTCCGAGTCGGAATCGTACGGATGGACAAAAGCTTTTAATAAAGAATATTTTATTTTGCATAATTTATTTCATCATAGTTGTGCAAAATAATTAATATCGCAATTATCGGGATAATCACAATATTAGTTAATCATTACATTTTGTTGAAGGCGTATTTCAACAATGATTTTATTACAAAGAGGTGTTACTTAACGAGAATACAAGATTCTGTTATGTTACAGTGTTACCTATAGGGAAAAAAACGTTGCAATAAATTACAGTGTTACTTTTCGGAAATATTTTTCCAATTGAGTAACAGTATGATACAAACTGGTGTTACCCAACGGGAACATACGACGCAGTCGAGTCGCGTTCGTAGTATTTCGGCATTGTTTGGCTGATGTAGTACTATTCTTCGTAATTATGGTTACATATATCAATATATAATGACATAATTATATCAGAAAGATCTTACAGGCAAACTTTGGGAGGATTGGAATGATATATACTGCAAGCTAAGGAATATCATCAATTAAAGAGTATACGTTTCGGTTGCTTTTCAGCACGGTCTCCCCGTGATCATGGCTGCTTTAATCGAAGTAAACAGTAACAAGTAAAAGTGTTTAACAATAGTAGTTTCAAGTTTCAAAATTATGTAAGTTTAGTGTTTTATAAAAAATAAACAACGCGACAAAATCCGTATGTAGTTTGTTTAATTTCAAAAAATAATAATTTGTTTGAAAAATTAACGTGTATAGATCGAAATCTAAATTAAATGTGATTATAAGGGTATAAATTCTAGACAATAAAACCTTAATAAATATCAAACTTAAAATTTAAATCAATAAAATTATGATTGAACTTCGACCGCTAGGCGACCGCTAGTATTATAATAAATTGTCACACAAACACCGATATTTTGCAGAACTTCCAAATGCGGGCGTACGTTTATCAAGCCAGATCCTTGATTGGATCAGACTCGTCTGGCCTATCTGATCCATTTGCACGTATTGTGATTGGCGAGAGTACAGCTTCCACCCAAGTTATTGATGAAACTCTGAGTCCAACTTGGGACGAGCTTCTCGTGTTTGACGATGTTTTGCTATACAGCACAGTAGAACAGATCAAAGCTGACCCACCAACAATAGTAATCGAAATATTTGATCAAGATAAAGTCGGCAAATCTGAATTCATTGGCCGCACTTTAGCCAAGCCGCATGTCAAGGCATTTGAAGATACACATGATCGCCCACAACATCCTCCTTCTCTGGAGTGGTACGAAATTAGACGAGGTGACCACCGCGCTGGAGAACTACTGGCTACATTTGAACTACTGGAAATTCCTCACAAACAAGACGCGTCTATACTTCCAGAATTGCCATCACCAAGAGAGGCAAACGGCAAACCGCCTGTTGACCCTAATAAAGGTCCGATACTACCCGTACCACGAGGCATTCGTCCTACTCTGTCTAGATATCGCATTGAAGTTCTGTTCTGGGGCTTGCGTGATTTGAAACGCGTTCACCTGCTTACAGTGGACAAACCAAGGGTCGATATTGAATGTGCTGGAAACATTCTATACTCTACAGTGATTCAAAATGCTAAACGCAACCCAAACTTTATCAATCCCGTAAAATTCGTGGATGTTGAGCTACCTGATCAAGATCTATACAGACCACCACTAACCATTCGTGTGGTGGACTGCCGCAGTTTCGGCAGAATTACGCTGGTCGGTACACACACTATAAATTCCATTCACAGATATATTTACACTCCTATGAGCAAACGGGAACGCGATATAGAAGAGCGAAAGAAGTCGTTGATCCCATTACAAAACATTGATTTACGAGCGAATTGCATCGTACAAGAGGATGCCTTTGCAATTGAAAATGAAAAGGAGAGCTGCCCATTGCTTAATCGGGATGGGAGGGCAACTACTTCTTACGGCGCGAGTGCTAAACAACAACCTGTACGTAAGAAATTCACCAAAAGCGACTCTATGAAAAAGCGCAAAGCAAGCACTGGTTCAGTGTTTGATGATGATGAAAGCAGCAAGGACTGGTGGACTAAATATTTTGCTTCTGTCGAATCCATGATTGAGGAGGAGAAAGAAGCCAAAAAGGAAAGACAAGGCTTCCTCCACCCGACTCAAGTTGTTATTATTGACGAAACCCGCTCGCCGCGAGAAGAAGCAGTATACTCGCCGCGACCTGACCGGGACCGCAGCAAGCGCCGACAGCCAACATCGCCACGCCAATGCAAAGTCAGCCCTACTATTATATCAAAGAAGAATGAAATTCCACGCTCGGCTATTACTAAGGTAATAAATCATTTAGAACAGTTTAATAATCATAATATAAATCAAACAAATACAATTTAAGAAAAATGTAAATTATTACTATGTTGTATTTTGTTAGATAATCCCTCACGAGCTTGAATCTGTGCCGGAATACGATGAATTCAAGGAGTGGTTGCATTCATTTGAACTATACCGTGGCAAAAAGACAGGCGACGATACTGAAGACGAGAACAGGGTCGTTGGTGTATTTAAGGTATTTATGACAATAATGCTTTCTTTTGCACACTTTTCTCTTCATATCCCTACTCTTCAACCTCTTCCGTCGCCAATTCATTAATCCTTTTGATACTGTCTTACACACAGCATACCTATACATATATCTATGCATCTAGATAGATACATATACCTATACTATACCTACCTTTTTTCTTTTTCTCCATGTTGTATTAATTATTAATTTCTGTACTAGGGCGCTATAAAAGTTTACAAATGGCCTCTACCTAGAGGAATTGACGATCACACAGTGATGGGATTCGATCCCAACTATGGATTTTTCCAAGGCGTACCTAACAATGATCCGATACATGTGCTAGTGCGCGTGTATATTGTAAAAGCTACTGATCTTCATCCAATGGATTTGAATGGAAAAGCTGATCCCTACATTGTCTTGCACTTGGGATCCAAGAGAATCAGCGACAAGGAGAATTACGTGTCCAAACAACTCAATCCAGTATTCGGAAAGTGTTTTGAAATAGAGGCTACTTTCCCGCAAGATTCAATGCTAACAATTCAAGTCCTCGACTGGGACTTGCTCGGCTCAGATGATCTAATAGGAGAAACAAAAATCGATCTTGAGAATCGTTTCTACAGCCGTCATAGGGCCACTTGTGGACTGCCTATGAAATATGAAGAGTAAGTAGTTATTATTATCTTTATTTTAGTTTGCTTAGCATGTTTGATGTTACTAATATTCTAACAACTTTAGACAAGGCTACAATCGTTGGCGCGATGCTATGAAACCGACGCAAATATTGGCAAAACTGTGCAAGGATGGTAAACTGGATCCACCTATCTACGAGTACGGTCGTGTAAAGGTTGGACGCACTGTGTTTAACATGCCCATGGACGATACTGAATTATTCTCTAACCCTGATACTATCGAAGAACAGATGGCACTAGTCGTGCTGCGTCGTTGGCAAGAGGTACCGCGCGTGGGTACACGTCTGGTAACCGAACATGTTGAGACACGACCTCTGTACAACCCTAGCAAGCCTGGTAAGAAAATAACACTATTAACAAACTAATCGTAAAAAATATAATTATTTTCCATATTACATAAGTGCCTTATTTACTTTGAAATATAATTATTATTATTTTCTTAATATAAATAAATCAATGTTAATTTTACGCGTCGCGTCGTCCAAATACTCCTAATTCAATAATATGGGTTAGCTTTATCTTATGATAAATACTGGGCGGATTATTAAAGTGGCTAGTTCAAATTTAAGAAGCAAGTAGGGCTTCTTTGTGGGTATCTACAATGATTAATTTTTATCAACGTGTTATGACTGTTCATCATTTACCAATATAATGAAATAGAACAAAAATACGACGTGATAAATAAATAAATAGAGCTGAATAAGCAGCGAGCAACTTATCCTGAATTTACGACCAGAAATTCGAAATAAAATAAATTCTGATATACGTATTAGTCTAATCAATCTTATTTTTCATATCACTTGAGTTAGGCCGCGAACGACAGTTATCGGTTAAATATTTTACTATTTATTGGACTACAACAGCACTTTTACTTAATTACGTCTGCCTTACTAAACTATTGCACCTACTAATATTTCTGGAATTAGGTATCGAACAAGGTCGCCTGGAGATGTGGGTGGATATGTTCCCTATGGATATGCCGCTGCCAGGACCGCCCCTGGACATATCAGCTCGCAAACCGAAGTCCTATGAAATGCGCGTCATTATCTGGAATACTGATGACGTAGTACTTGAGGATGACGCCTTCTTCACCGGAGAAAAGATGTCTGACATCTATGTGAAAGGGTAAATTTTTAAATACTATGCTGCCATATTAGCTCATACTAACTAATGTTAAAAACCTTACATTAATTATAAATTGAAATATCACACACGTGCTAACCGATACGGTATTTTTGCAGATGGGTTAAGGGCCCCGACGACTGTCAATCCACTGATATACATTATCGTTCTCTAACTGGAGAAGGAAACTTTAACTGGCGTTTTATTTATCCATTCGATTATCTGGAAGCCGAGGAGCGCATAGTGATTTCTCGCAAAGAATCTGTGTTCTCCTGGGACGAGACAGAATGTAAAATTCCCGCACGTCTCGAGCTACAAGTGTGGGATGCTGATCATTTCTCTGCTGACGACTTTTTGGGTAAGAGTGCTTTAGATAACAAACCAATAAGCATTTGATTCAGTCTGTTAATATAACATTGATTCATACGTTTATTTTACAGGCGCTATAACACTGGATTTGAGTCGCTTCCCTCGCGGAGCTAAATCTTCTAAACTTTGCACCCTCGACATGCTGCAAAACGATGGATCTGTACCAATGGTGAATATATTCAAACAGAAACGTGTCAAGGGCTGGTGGCCATTCTACATTAAACGTGATACTGAGGAGATGGAATTGACTGGTAAAGTGGAAGCTGAAATACATCTTTTGACTCGTGAGGAGGCAGAGAAAGTGCCTGCTGGCCTCGGACGCAATGAACCTGACCCATTGGATAAACCAAAGTAGGTGTACACGCCTATTATTATTGTTTCTGTTACTTACATCTTATTAATTCCTCGTCTAACTAGTCACAGATTCAGAGTAGACACAATTGATTTGCTATTGTGTGGGTTAACTACACGACTCGCACGGTACTTAGACGAAGGGTTAATATTATCAATGTTTATCAATCTTTATGAAAACATTTAGATGCTAATTTCTTATCACGATAAGATTTAGATGCAAATATATATGTCCTGGATTTACACATAGAATACTTTTATCTTGATGTACGAATAGGATTTACAAACAAATTTAACGTTTGATTATTATTTTCAGTCGTCCCGATGCATCGTTCATGTGGTTCTTGAATCCACTGAAATCGATTCGCTACATAGTCTGGCATAACTACAAGTGGACCATCCTGAAGGCGGCTATTGTCATCCTGGTGGCTCTGATGTTCTTACTGCTGGTGTATGCAGTACCCGGATACACGGTCAAAAAACTGTTGGGAGCTTAAAAATATTAAGAATATAACAATATTATAATCTATAATCGTATTATGCCCAACATTAGGGCACTTAGTATACTAAATAAGAAAATTATAATCAACTATAGCAGATTCAATGTTTGTTTGAACTAGAATAGTTTTGATGTTTTTGATCTCAACATACTGAACATACGTTTAATAGGTACGAGCATATTTAACCACACATTTTAATCCATACAATGATATAATCGATTCAATGTTATACGTTACTAGGTGTGTCCGCGGTTTCACCCGCGTTTATAGTTACTGCGCCGCTCCCGTAGATCGTACCGTGATATTATATAGCCTATAGCCTTCCTTGATAAATAGGCTATCCAAAACTAAAATAATTTTTCAATTCGAACCAGTAGTTCTTGAGGTTAGCGCGTTCAAACAAACAAACACTCTTCAGCTTTATAATATTAGTATAGATATGTAATAACTATTACCTACATACATTTAATGTCTGTATCCGATGTATTCAGTATATTAACAATGCATATGAAGTTTAATCACTTATTCCACGAATATATGCATCTTATTAGCAGTCTATACCAATGTTTTATTTATCTCTCATAACGAAACCTTCGAATATTCTCACAATGCAATTTATTGAGGTTGTATATTATCAAATACAATATCGTAACAAAACACCTTGGGTTGGAGATCCGGCGACTGTGTCAGGTAGTATTAGTTTAATTCAGCCACGGCATCAGCGACGTCTTCGGCGGCAGCTGCGGTGACGCGGACGGCGGCGGTGGAGGCGAAGCGCGCAGCAGCGACGGCGGCGCGAGCGACGACAACGCGACGCTGTCTTCCGAATCAACCCCTCCATATAATGGGAACATTTACGTTCCAAGAATCCTAAAGCAATTCCGTTTTCCAATACTGAAATCACCGTTCTACTAAGATTATTTGTATCTTTGCCACTCTCCAAGCGAAGGTGCTGCAATATTTCGTTCATCGTCGCCCCATCTTTATTCTGCTGAAGGTACTTGATAACATCCTCGCCTGAGAAGTTTTGTAATGAAGAGGTTGCCTCCAGTTCCAATGGCATTATGATTTCGATAATCGTAACCTCTCACTTTATGATAGCTATTGTTTGTTGGTAGATATTCAATGAATCTACATTAATTGATAAAAAGTGTTAAAAACGCAATGTTCATTATAGAATATTATTTTGTATATCAGATATAACAAAACATAATAAAAATTTGGCTCTGTTAAACTCATAGACAGTTTAAATGTCAAAAATATTACCGTTATGAACAAAGGTTGTGAAAAAGAAAAGTTTTGTTTTCGTAGTCGCACTTTTAATAAATTTCAATTTTTTTTTTTATTAATTAACTTAAGACCTAAGCGACAGCGGGTACGGGCTGTGGCAGCGGCGCAGGCGCGAGCGAGTGCACGTCGCTAGTGGGCTCCAGCGGGACGGGCTCGTCCTTGGGCTCTGTGAGCAGGATGTGGTCGGGCTGGGGCTTCTTGGGGCCGTTCTTGCCCTGTTGGTCCCACGGCAACATGATCTTGACCTTGATTCCAAACACTCCTTGCCTAAGCAATACGTGTCGTGTAGCAGTGTTGACGTAGTCGTTGCATGGGTCACCAGAGTGGATCATCAGACCATCAACGAATTTCATGGACTTGGCACGCTGACCACGCAGCTTGCCAGACACGACGACCTCGCAACCACGGGCTCCAGACTCCATGATGAAGCGGAGAACACCATAGCACGCACGACGTACAGCCAGACCTCCGATAAGTTTGTATCTGAGAGACTCGGCCTGAGCGATGGCGCAAAGACCGCGTATGGCGACCTTCTCAGCGTACAGCTCGACAGACTGCTCGGGGATGTTGAACCTCTTCTGTACTACAGACGTCAGCTCACGGATTCGTCGTCCCTTCTCACCGAGCACGCTCTGTGTCCTGGTCGCCATAATGATGATTTCCGACCGAGTTGGAGTGACGCGCACCTCCACGCCGGAGTAGCCATCTTCGGCAAGCTCCCTGGTCAAGAACTCATCGAGTTCCGCCTTGAAAACTCCGTCACCGACGAATTTTCGCTTTTTGGAAATGTTGTTCACCGCCATGATTGCAACGGGAGAGCAGAAAAATATACGTAAAGAGGAAGGTAAACCTACATAATTATGTCTGTGGGTAAACCCTATGGGGTAAGCCCAATTAAACCCTACTAAATCGAGATGGATGCCTATGAGCCATGCAATAAAGTATAGTAACTATATTTTATCTATAAAATGTTGGTCGCGTCTAATTTTTTTGGTAGTTTAGAAATATAGGTATACATAATTATGTCGCTCACAACCAAACAAGTTTACACAATTCCAGCTTAAAAAAGTACGACATCATGCTATTGTAATAGGCACGCTGTCTATACCTTGTTACATGGTTTAATGATCACATGTAACAAGGGACAGTCGCAACCTTACTGTACACAATACCTAAGTGACAATTTTTTTATATATTTTTATATATCTATAATAATAATAATAATTCGATTGATGCTATTAGAGTATTCAGGGCAGACGCCGTTTTATCATCCATAGTTACCAATATACCAGTCCATCAAACACCCATACCCATAGCCCATATATTAGAATCCATACGTAGCAATAGGCCTACGCCTGCTGCGCCTAGCGCCGCTGTAGGTGTTCCATCTCACCTTTGATTAAAACTCTCGAAGGGCCTCTTCACGTTGGACCCAAGTCTCCGTGTAAGCCTCCCAAAGGGCCGGGTATTTTCCTAACGTACTTATTAGGAATATACCCGTGAAAAAGAAACAAATAATAATAATATTCTATCACATACACACAACACCATCTAGCCCAAACTAAGCAGAGCTTGTACTATGGGTACTAGACAATGGATAAACATACATACATATAAACTTTTTTTTATTTTGTAAATACACACATATTATATGTACATAGAAACACCCAGACCAAGACAAACATCCATGTTCATGCACACAAATGTTTCACTTGTGCGGGAATCGAATCCGCGACCTCAGGTGTGGCAGTCGGTTACACTAACCACTACGCCATCAAGGCCGACATCTATCAATTTAAGAAAATTATCGGTACATCCCTTATACTACTACTACTATTATATTCTTTATTTATATTCTTGTACACTATGGTGTAGCTAAGAAGAATATACATATGTACCTAAGTTCTGGAAAATACTTTTAAACATACCAGTATGGGGATATGTAGTAAAGTATAATTCTTGTATACGTGTGTATGTTCCCGAACTCATCGGGTTGAATTATAAACCTAAACGGTTGGATTGACATTGTTGAATCTGTTTGTGTCCCACGATGCAGCTATTGTGATCTTTTTATCAGAAATATCCAATGGAATTGTTCGATCTGTGTATAGAACCCGACACCTTATGCACAGCAGTTGCAGTAGGTAGGTACTCGTGCCTAGTGCCGAACACAGTCGAGCGCACGCACCATTACCGGCCAGCAACCTTAACAATACAAATGTCATTTGTACCATCCCCAGACTTGTACCTACATATAAGTCCGTGAATAGTAGGTACAAATGTATCTAACATTATCCGTCTTACTATAAGGGGGGTAAGGGTAAAAAACGGTTTATCTCGATTTCCGGCAAAACTAGAAGTCCTATGGAAAAAAGTTAAATAGCAAAGTTGTAGGTAATAAAAAGATCTACAACTTTTGTATTTACACTTTTTTCACATAACCTCAAAATTTATGTGAAAATTCAAATAACTACGTTTTTGGTTTTTTTATTTTTATCTTTTGCAAAAAGATTTTTTTTTTTCGAAATTTGGTGAAAAGTTACCTTTTTATGTCCCAAACACATTGAATTTTTTTTTATTTAAAATATTTATTTTTGCAGCTTATTTTGATTAATATCGAAAATGCACACTAAATTTTAATCAAAAATTCACCCGTCAAAATATCTGCTTTTTTTAAAAAGTCGCGGTGCTTTTTGTTCTTTGAAATCTCTACTTTCTGATGGTGTAAAAAAAAATATACATTACTATGATAAATTTTCTCAGAAAATGCAAAAGAACGAAAAAAGGTCGCTTCCGAAATTTTTTTTTTAATCAACGCGCTCTGTTTTGGTCTATTTATTAAAATTTACACTTTAATTACTAGAAAAACGTAAGAATGGAATCTTACGTTTACATTGATAAACAAAAAAATTACAAATCCATAAAACATAAAGATTGCAAAAAAAATGCGAAAAGCTATTATTTTTTTTTCACTTTTTACCGTTTTCAAAGGCTTCGGCACTGGTCTATAGATGGTATATCGTAGAATAAAACTTTTTGAAAGAAAAGTTCAGCGCAGTTTTCTTCGTACTGCGTGATTTTCCCAATAATATCAAATATTTTAAAATTTTGCAGCTTAGTGAAGACGAAAGAAGAACAATAAAGTGTGGTTTAATCCGCTTTACGATTTTTGCGATGCGAATATTGCATATTGCAGATATCATTTTATCATAAAAGAAAAATGTGCTTTATGATTTAAATTTTAATAGTGACTAGATGTTCCCGCGGTTTCACCCGCGTTTATCGTTACTGCGCCGTCCCCGTGAGTCGTAGCGTGATGTTATATAGCCTATAGCCTTCCTCCATAAATAGGCTATCCAACACTAAATGAGTTTTTCAATTCGATCCAGTAGTTCCTGAGATTAGCGCGTTCAAACAAACAAACAAACTCTTCAGCTTTATAATATTAGTATAGATATGCTAATATACTTCCATCATGTCATGAGTCATACATTCGTGATTTGTAAAGATGCAAATAATTACAATGATTCGATTTTCGATGCTAACTACATTATAATATCAAAACAGATATCATGAATTATGTACCTATATGAAAACATTGCAAAATTAAAATCGAATAAAATCAATCAGAAACTGAAGAACACTACTAGTACTTATTTTGTCAGTTCATGCACTTTTTTAAAAAGAATAGATCCAGATCATATTTTTGTTATTATTCATTAGAATCCGCAGCAGTTCGATATGTGTATTTAAAAATACATTTTACTTGTTTATTTCAAATTGTGAAAATTAATATTTTTATTTCTGTCTTCTATCATACAAACCAGACGACAAACTTATTTTCTTATAGTTAGCTGGTTATTATATTTAATCGAAGTGATAATATTATCAGATTTTAATCAAATTTTAATCTTATATTCCTTAATTCATGACCTCAATGTATATTTATATTATTTCAGTGTAATTTTATTTTATTTTATAAGTTTTATCATGTTTTTGTTAATAATTATGTGTTAGTTGTTATGTAGGATCTTTATTAGACTTAAGTATATTTAAATGCATGTTGTCTTTATGTTAATGTTGTGCATATTTGTAATTGGCGTAAGCACACAACCTTGTCTTAGTTAGTGATCATGTAAATGTATGTGTTTACTCTGTTAATATGCCTTATAAATAAATAAATAAATAAATCAGCTTTAAGAGAGTATAATTATACTCTTTCAACGGTGTCGACAATCAATCTCTTTGTATTATCTAAAGAATAGCCATATTCTGTTATAGACAAGTTAAAGTCGCCACGCCACAGATACTAAAACGGAAAACCTAAAATATCGTTTATTATAGATGATATATCACTTCAATTGCATTTTTTAGTAAATTAGTTTGGTCATGCTCTATGCTGACTGTCAAACGTTGCAAGAATATATTATTGTGTTTCGTGTTTTTAGGAGCTATCACCTAAGGGGCCATTCATGACGATTTAGGGGGTCGACCATGTCTTATTTTTTCTTACAAGGGGGTGGGAGAGAGTCTTGATAGTTCTTACATAAAATCACAAAATATGTACCTACGCAAAGTTAAGATTTGAAAAAGCGCGGGCAACCGTGCGAGTGCCGAGGTGCGCTCGGATACGTACAGGTAAACTATTCCCATGGCAACGCAACGTACCCGCGCTACGCGCACTGCGCCTCCCGGGAACTCCCCGCTTGTGAACTAGACGTCACTTGTTTGCGTAAACGACACTCGTTATTGCGTTGATGATTTAATATTGATTAGGTATATCCAAATGATTAAAATTATTCCATCCAACATGATTGTAAACGTTCATAAAAATTGTTAGCGTTCTTTTAAAAATAAACATCAAAACCCACCAAACGTATATTCATTTTTCCTTTAGATTCTTACGTAAATTAATTAATTAATAATTAAACAGAGGGAGCAGGGTCGGCCTATTCTTATTTTTCTTATTTAGGAGGTGAAGGGGTCAAAAACTAGTAAAATTCGTATTACGTAATAAATTAATGGCCCCTATGAGATCGTTAAAATTGGTTTATATATAAGTAAAGAAATGTTATTAATTAATTAAAGGTATGAGAGCTTCTTAGATAAGAGATAACTAAGCAATGTTTAGCGGTATTTTTGATGTGAAACATCTATAGCCGCACGTAAACCCGATTGCTGTGCTGGCGTGTAGACGCATGCGGTGGCGACGCCTCGCCACGCTATATGATAGAATATATATATATGTCGGAGAAGTATTGTTCTCTATGGCAACGTCAGTAGTGGTTGCGGGTTTAGTGGGCGTTATCTGGGTAATATGCGAGCACAAAACACAACGATGCCGGTTTTACACTATTTGTATTTAGAATAAACAATATTTTCACTTCACAATAATGTCGAATGAAAAATAACAGTTAAGACCGAGCAGTGGGTTCAGGTCACTGATCTTACTTCTTTTTACACAACTCACAACTCAACGTTCCAACTCGATCAGTCGCTATCGCTCAAATGTGTCTCAATAACTGTCGGCCTTCCTAAAGTAAAGATGGCGCCTCGACCCCACTCAAGTACGCGCTCTGCTCTGATTGGTCGTTATGTGAATTACAATATTCATAACTTTTATTAGATTAATAATGTTTTTGAGCTAAAGAATAATTAAACAAATCAAATTAAATTAAGAATTTTAAAAGTAATTAAAACGTAGACAATTTATATAATGAATTATACGTGCAAATAACAATCAACCCGACTCAATAGCTTCCTCCGATATATAGATATATATATATATATATATATATATATATATATATATATATATATATATATATATATATATATATATATATATATATATATATATATATATATATATATATATATATACATATATACATATCGCACCTTCGGTGCAACAAAGCCACAACACGTCATTTTGTAATTTTACAGGAGAGGACTTTTAAGATCTTTTTCCCGTTTATTTCCATATTACTGGATTACTATCTGTAGTAGATTAAAAAAAATTATACTATTAATTGTTTATAGTTTTTGCTATAGCTTTACGGAAAATGCTTATTTTAAATTATTAAAGAAATACTAATAAAAGGCATAACAAAAAAATTTGTCCTGAATTGTGACTTTATTCCACCAGGATTTATTTAGTTTAATGACTTATGCATTATTGTTAAAGATAAGGTTTTAAATAAAATAAAGTTTAATAAGCAGATATATCGTATACATTTTTCTCAAAAAGTCAACTACAAATAAAAAGGTCTAAACAATTAAAATCGTATATGCTACAAAACAATTTAACATTATAAGATAGTTTTAGTTTGAATCAAATTCTAACTTACTCAATACTCAGTCTTATACTCTTACGTACTTGTAAGAGGTTAGGAGCTTAAGAAGTAATGAGTTATAGATGGTTTTATCATAATATTAAGTCTTACAAACAATACCTACGATTCTTAAAAATCAAACCTATAGTTTGATAAAATTGACAGTAAAAAGGAATTATTCAATTATTTTATTTTGTGAAATTAATGTTTTTATGAGACAACTATATTAAAAAAAACATCAGACACGGAGTAAAGGTCTGGGTCAGTTGTCAGCAGCAGGTCCAAGCAGTTGGCTTTTTGACCGTCAACATCTGGAACCCTCGTTGGCTCTTAGACCTTCGGGTGAGGTTTAACGCTAAAGCAGGCTATCACGTTTCTCTCCCAGCATGGTCAGTGCACTGGTACGGGAAAAGCCACTCCTGGTGGTGGGCATTGAATTCCCCAGTACCACTAATTGGGCAGTCGGGTAACTTTGTTGAGCGGTATCTGCCGTCTCACGTAGGTACTCTGTGAGCCTGGTTGTCTCCCGATCTCCGTTGACCTGTAGACACAGGCGTAGAGAATCTTCTCTAGTCCTGTGTCCACAAGTACCCATAAGGTGGAAAAATTGGGGTCTTCAAGGCATCGAAAACGCCGACAGCATATGTCATCAAGTACGCACACGCATACGCCCGCGCGGTGCTTAAATTTGTGCTCCAGGGAGAACCCTGGGTATGACAGGTACGCAATGTCTAACGGACGCTATATAGTAGTATTTTACAATATGCCATATTTATTACTTCCTGTCGTAATCTGTTCTTTTATTATACATATTACTTGTACAAAATAATTTCAATGTTTCACATCTGCCAGGCGTCCCGTGACGGCTCACAATATTTTTTTATAAATAAGCCTGTATTTGACAGACATATCTATACTAATACTAGCTGACCAGCACAACTTCGTCTGCTTCATATAAGATAAGATAATTTACCCCGTTTTTGCAACATTTTTCATATTGGTTGTAGCGTGATGTTATATAGCCTATACCCTTTCTCGATAAATGGGCTATCCAACACTAAAATAAATTTTAAATTTTAACATACAAATTCTTCAGCTAAGTATATAATATTAGTACCTATAGATTATAAAGCTGAAGAGTTTGTTTGTTTGTTTGGTTGAACGCGCTAATCTCAGGCACTACTGGTTCGAATCGAAAAAATCTTTTAGTGTTGGTTAGCCCATTTATTGAGGAAGGCTATAGGCTATGTAACATTATGCTACGACCAATAGGAGCGCAGCAGCAATGAAAAATGTTGCAAAAACGGGGTAAATTCTCTTATCTTATATGAAGAAGACGAAGTTGCGCGGGTCAGCTAGTATTAATATAGATATGTCTGTCAAATACGGGCTTATTTATAAAAAAAAATTGTGGGCCGTCACGTGACGCCTGGCAGATGTGAAACATCGAAATTATTTTGTACAAGTACCTAATATGCATAATAAAAGAACAGATTACGACAGGAACATAATATATTTAATATACATTTCCCTATTTGTATCGGTAATTGTTCACTATTTCATAGGCTTTGATTTTTCACCGCAGATACTTTACTTTTTCCAGAATAAAAGTAGCCTAAGTTACTCCTTAGAAAATGAGCTATCTGCCAGTGAGTCTTGTCAAAATCGGTTCAGCCGTTTCGGAAATTAGCCGGAACAAACAGGCAGACAGACAGGCAGACAAAAATTTTAAAATGGATGTTTTGGTAAATGTACCTACCTTATATACTTTCATATGCATTAGGTAAAAAGCTGTTATTTTGACAAACAGACACTTAAATTTTATTTATTTGTATAGATGTAATGTTAATAGACACTTAATTAATTTATTTTCATTATACCTACTAGGTACGTAGGTACCATACATGAATTTTTTCTCTCATTATAAACAAATATATCTACTCTTGTCTGTGGTATACTTGTAAAGAAAATTATCGTAAGATGAGGTAAAATGTCTGTAGAATAATTTCTTTTGGCTAACTTTTTTGGCCTTAATAATATGATTAATAAAATTTTAGAAGATACATTGAGCAAAAGCATATTAACGTGAAGTAGATATACACACACAAGATAAGATATAAAATAAATGGAAAATATAAGATCGACCGTGGCTCTCGAGAACACGAACCATGAACAAGATGAAAATATAGCGAAGCTTGTGATGGCCACGTTTTACAAAGTGTCCGAACATCGCGCTGCAGTGAGTGCTGGAGATATCGTGCGATATTTGCAGACAAAGTTTGGCGACGTGTGGCACCTTAATAAGTTGGCAGGCAAGGTTGAACAGACACTGAGGCGAAGCGCAGATCTCGGGTTCATCTCTAAATTGGATTATCGTTACGTGGAGTGTTTGAGTCGCAATGTTTCCAACCATTCCCGACGCCGGAAGAAAATTACATGTCATCGTCCATCCTGGAGGCAGAAACGTAGAAGACATCGCCATCTTCGTCGCCGTCCATGTATGTAAATGTTGACTAGCCCAATATAATCCCGAACGACTCGAGTCACCAATAAAGAATTTGTTGCTGCAATATTAGTTTTTGTCAGTAATGTAGCGTCTAATGATGATTTACTAAATTATTGATAATATTGTATGTACCTAAATGTATAGATACCTACTGACTCCTTCATTAGTTTAGTGGTGTTAGCTGGAGTATTCCGCTTTCGGCACCTATGATTTCGGCAGCTAAGCTATTCCGCTTTCAGCACCAATAGGTATTTTATTCCACATTCGGCACTAAGCAAAAATACCTATTAGTGCTGAAAGTGGAATAGCTTAGGTGCCGAAACCATAGGTGCCGAAAGCGGAATACTCCTGTTAGCTAGGTGCGCAAAAGCAAGGGATCAGAAACGTAAGTTATGGTTTAACCATGGATTGGAAAGATTGGACAATTCTGTCGCGCGATATCAGGCAATCATCAATCAATTCAGTTCCGGTTTAAATTAATTAAATAAGACTAGGTATGTACCTGACATCGGCAACTAAGCCAATGTCCTAAGTAGGCTGATCAAAGTCAAAGTCAAAGTCAAAGTCAAAGTGTTTATTGCGAACTAAGTGTAGATACATAAGGTGTTTAGTAAAATTATAGTGCTTAGAACTTAGTTCCTTTTACAATCATTGCAATATTATTATAATAAACGAATATTTAAAAATTATATTCTATTAACAATTATAATTAATATTACTTAGTACTTACATCTAAACCATATAATATTATAAGTTTATACAAGTCTGTTATTTTATTATTGCACAATATAATTACATACATACGCTTACAAATCAAATAAATTTCTAACATCACAATTATGTTTTTTCTTTATTAAATGTTTATTTATTATATTTAGCTTATTTATTACATTGTTTTTATAGGGTCTTAGTCGAGGTTGCGGATCGTCATCGCATTTATTTAGGCGTTTATGTTCAGTGTTTTATTAATTTTTATTTATTTTCTAAGAATTCTGTAATTGAATAATAGCAGGCATTCATTAAATAGGTTCTGATTTGCTTGTTGAATGAAGGTAGGGTAATGGCATCTTTTATAGTTTTAGGCAACTTATTGTATATTTTTACTGCCATGTAGTAAGGACTTTCATTTAACATCTTTATTCGGGATGGTGGTAAGTGTAGTCTATCTTTATTGCGAGTGTTTATATCGTGGACATCATGTCTTGTAGAGAAGGTATGGATGTTTTAATACACAAAGGTAGAAATATCAAGTATATATATTGAGGCGAGTGTTAGTATATTTAGTTTTACAAAATATGGTTTGCAACTCTGTGTATTATCTATTTCTGCAAGAATTCGAATACATTTCTTTTGAATAATGAATAATTCCTCCACGTTTACGCTATTGCCCCACAGCATGATGCCGTATCGTAACCATGAGTATGTGTATGCGTAGTACGCGGATAAAGCTGTTTCTAAGTTAGTGCTGTGTTTGATTTGGAAGAGAGCATATGTAAAACTTGACAATTTAGATTTTATCTGTTCAATGTGGGCCTTCCAGTTGATATGTGTGTCTATGTTTATTCCTAATAATCTAAACGAATTAACTTCTTCTAAAACTGTATCTACCTGAATGATATTCTAGATGTCTTATAAAAAATAAAACCTGGCAAGCCATTTAAAATTTGGCTTTTTCTCGGACCATATTTGATAACTGATAAGTGACTGGCGATTTAATGTGGTAAATGAAGCATACCAAATCCGTAGTAGGTACCTACCTACTGGATCTGATCGAGTCAGATACAATATCTTAAAAACTACATATTCTTGTCTATTTTATGATCACTTACACTGACTTCCAGGACGGTAGAATGGTTCTCACTCTATCTTTTAGGTTATTAGCGGTCAGTCGCTACGACCAGTCTCCATCGATTGCTCGCTCTGATCGATCGATGCGCTGTACTCTGATATAAGCTCAATGTTTTATCTTCATTATATTTTCTATTTAAAATAACCTCTAGTATGCGTATCACCTGTTTCCTGGCGACTTGCCGTCGTGTAGATACCTACTCAGGAGAGTATTAACTGGGTTTTTTCCAATTGATAAAGTAAATCAGTTTAACAAATTCAGCGTGACAATAAATCTAGCGAAGTGTCGACATTATTTTTGTTAATGACCAGTATTAGTTGCTGTGTACAAATTGCTTATAGATTGGACACAGCTACTACAATGGCTTGATCGTAACATTGAACTTACATATAAAAAGCCTTAGTTGTATATTGTCTTCGGCTGACAGGTTAGATTAGCCGAGTGATATTGCTCCTAAAGGACCAGCCAGCCTCCTTGGTAGTAAACGGCCATGGACTTTAGCAATGTCAAGTCCATATATAATAGCTACCAGTTTTTTACCTCGTTTGAGGAGGGACAAATCACAATGCGTAGGCATCACCGCGACAAGTAGTTTATTCCTGCACATAGGAAATTGTGCGAAATGAGCGCTGAAAGCGC
The DNA here is from genome assembly GCA_963564715.1 of Catocala sponsa. Lineage (NCBI taxonomy): Eukaryota > Metazoa > Arthropoda > Insecta > Lepidoptera > Erebidae > Catocala > Catocala sponsa. The sequence goes on from OY751326.1 coordinate 26,790,943, forward strand.
ATCATGCTAACCAGAAACGTTTTCAGATGGTAGAGATGCTCTGCTGCAGTGTCGAGAGGTACGATGGTAGAATGGTGACGATAGTACCGAGACATTATATCCCATTGAATATTTTGTTCTGTGATGCGTCTTACCTTGCATAGTAATGTTTATATTAAGTATTATATTTCGTGGTTAGCGGTATATTAGGTAGCTATATTTTTTATTTTACTGTAAACTGGTAACAATAACCTAAGTTATTGAAATGAGAATTTATACATGTCTGCACGGATGGCGTAGTGATGGCGCATTGCCGCTAGCAACGGGTGTTGTCACTTCGATCCCCACACGGGACAAAAATTTGTGTGATCTACAAGTATCTATTTCCGTTGAGCTATGACATCTACCTACATGTGTATTATTCCCTGTCTCTTGCAGGGACCAGCTTATATTATGTTCAAGTATATAAGCTTATAGTAGGTATGTTTATTTTCTAACGGCTCTCTCGGCTAGGTGTCTAAAGGTTTATAGTATTCTTACATAAATAAATAAGATATACGTAAGGCAGAAATGAAAAGCAATATTAAAATACAAACTTCAAAACTCAGTGATCATTATTTTATTTAACTCTATTTTAATATTTACACGTCTTCCATATAGTAAAACATACTCTTTCATATAATAGTCGAAACATTTAACATTTAAGATTACAACTTCAGTACACTTATTGCTTCATTATCATCCCTAAAAGAGATGCTAGGCAAAGGCTGTATGGGACACAATTTGACTCTATGCAGGCGGCCTGCACACGGCCAATCCACCGCAGTAGCTTTGAGGATATAAGGACCCAGCGGTAGAATAGCAAGGTCTCGTTAACAAAAATGTTGTCACTATACATTATGCATATATAACGAAAACATTTCGCATTTGTGGTAGACCTCGACTATAATGATCAGGTAGACAGACAGATCTTACATAAACTAAGTTTTCTCCAAAGTAATTTCTAAAAAGCAAAATGTGTTGCCAAAATATTTTCTTGAGTATAATTCCGAATCCAATAAATGATGACTTAAAGATATAAAACAGCCACTGGTCCTTAACTGGAAAAGCTTGCTACTTGCGGCGACTGCCACCTAATATGAACGACAACTATAATTCCATAAGAGCGTATCGGCCGCCATACTTAATAAATAATATTACAGCCTAAAGATTTAAGTTATATCCATAAAGGGGTATCAAACAACACCGACACTGCCTCAATGTGAGTTCGTTTACGGCTTCACATCCAATGTTAAAAATATAAAGCAACACTAATTTACCCATGAATTAAATTCAGTTCCGAAGTATTAGCGCATGAAGAGTAGAAGACAAGGTGTTTTTAATTAACTAGAAACGATTCTAAAACAAATCATTTTATTAGCGTTATGTCCACGTTATATGGAACTAAAATCTGGTTTGATATATATCCTGTTAATCGTTTTCTATAGGTTTATTTTGTAAAGTGATGTGTCGTTTGGTCTGATAGACATATACCATTGGCACGAACTCGCCACATCCTCTAACAGAATCAAGACGTTGCTTTGCTTTGGCCTTGACCTACCGTAGAGCCACTAGATGACATTGAGAGGGGCAACGAGTCCTGTCCAAGGACAAATGTCACAAGCCAGTCACGTACAATAACTTATAACCAGATTTAACAGCTCAACTGCGCCTACAATGGTCAATGTCTGCCCAACGCTATTCTTCCTAGTAACTTCTAAATACTTTGGACTACATAAATTAGATAACAATAAGCTCTGGCGGAGCTTGAGCACGGTTTACGAACAATTTATAAACTATTTCAAACATGACATAAACTACAACACTTCATTCAGACAACATCATTTTATGCGAATATCGAGGCGAATGGTGTAATTGTTTTAATACAGCTGGTTATGAGAGTTGTGACAGATAGCTTGCGGGAATAGGCATACATTCAGTCTAAGTTTGCAACTAGCTAAGTAGTTATAGTAGTATCAATTTGGTCCAATCCACGATATGGTCTATCTGCATGTCAAGTTTCATCCATCCGTTCAGGAGAAAACGCGTTATTGAGCAACAGACGCCCATATATCTTTACAAGCTTTCACATTATAATATTAATAGGATTAGGAACACGTTAGCTCAAAATATGAAAAGGAAATTTTGGGCTTAACGAATCAACAAGCGATGTAATATTGTCATGAATTACCTACATAATGAGTATCGATTTTTAAATTAGAATATAAACAGGCCCAGCGTCAGGACCAGTTATAAGCCCCAATTACCTTTATTTGTATGAGTGATGGTGATACAATTATGAAAATCGTAAAATAAATAAATAATCTACATCCATCAAATATTGAATATTGTCTTGAGAGGTACGGATATATCTACAAGTTATTGCGGCATTGGCACCGACGCTACAGACTTGTCGACTGGTTGTATAAACCGATCACAAGCCCCGTCGCCTGTATAAAATGTTCAGCTTGATAATAATCATTTATATGTTCATACGCCAATATACAACACTGACAATGTTACGTTTACGCCTAACGAGATAAAAACACGTCGTCAACATACTCGAATTTACCGAACGAACGCGTGCTATGTTACAAGCCGCACACACCACCCTACGGGCTCAAACGTACACATATTTAAAACACGGTTCCGGCTACGTAACAGTCAATATCGCATTGTCAACTCATACAATATACAAACAAATAAAATCCGTACACAAACTATAAAATATGATCGATAGGAAACAAAGTATATACAAAAAATCCATATAATATTTTAAAATGTTATAAGTTTATACATAAAACACTACTAAAATCCTTATCAGGTAGAGCGAACATTAAACTAAAAAGTAAAAAAACGGACATAAAATTCTGCCATGCGAACTACAGACACATAAAATATTCCACTTCATTTATATTTTAAAGATAGTTTAAAAGATAGTGCGAAACTTTATATCACGTTAAACTACCCCATCGAGTATAACATCTATTGTCGTAGTATGTACAGAGCAACGTAACTAAACACATTAAAATGATACATCCAAATTATTCATTTTATAATTAAATATGACTTTTATATAAATCAATATATGAAAGTCAGTCAGATTTAATAAGTCATTAGAGGAGTCCTATTATCGGATAATGGAACTAGTTCGCACAGAAAACTCATAACTACCGCCCGTGTAATCCTACAACGAACTTGACAAAATAATATATTATGTGGTGCCGCCAATATGAGCAACACAGGTTTTCACCGAATGTTAAATAAAATAAAACGATTTTCTGGCTATGTTACGTAAATAAAGTCGTACTCAATATTATATGTTACGGCTAAAAGCCGAAGTCCGACTACACCTAGTTGTAGCCGACTAAAACTATAAACTAACCTAACCTAACCTAACCGCATGTGGCCGGCTGCACCTAGTTGTAGCCGGCTAAAACTAGGAGTATTAATTTAGAATACAAAGATTTTAAGTATCATTTTAACATCCCCATAAAACAAGTTTAATACAGCAACACGAGTTTTAATTAATCTGTACAAGTTTGTCTCACCTAATTTAAACTGACTCGACATCCTGCAGCTGTTCACAGTTTATACATGGCCAACATATACAATTAAACAAATACTTTTACAAAGATAAAATACTTATATATCAAAATTCAACCATCTAAATAAAGTAACATGCAAAGTGATCTCAAACCAGAGGCAAACCCGTACAAAGTACACGTGTTCACGTACAGTGCTTCTTTTGTATCCGGGATAAAAAATTGGATTAATAAAGATTTAAATTCACATTGTTAATATATAGAAATACGACACAGTGGTCGAATTGGGGAAATGCAATAAAAACGAAATCATTTTAAATATTAAAATTATTAAAATTAAAATTATTAAAATTAAAATTATCTCAGTAATAACTAAGAGATTAATTAAAATATTAAATTTAAGCAGTAAATATTATATTTACTGCTTAAATTTAATATTTACAGATTACACGAAAGATACAAACAGTTGTGATTAAAAACTACAAGGCGCATTGATTTTAAACATTTCGTTTTAGCTCAATGTTAATTTTCCTACTAATTAACAACGAATCGAGTCTTATTGCTTGAATTGTACATACGAATCTCATCTATGGGATATCACGTTAGTTATTGTAGAAATTGACTAGAAAACCTGCATAGATCCAATTCACTCCTTGTTTACCTTTTCATGTATATTTGTTTATCATTTACGTTTCGCTCGCGCTTTGCAGCCTTAACTTTTCCAAGAACATTCACGTATAATATAGATCAACATGCATATGAACATACAATAATATTACAAAATACAAAATAAACGCTTAAAAGAAGACACTTCCATAAAACGGCCAGAGCACTCTGAAGGCACAACATTGTGTTGGATTATTATGCACTAGCTGTCGAACCGGTCATGGTAACCGCTATATGCTCAACGTAAATTCTAGCTGATTCGAACGGGCAATTACACTTTACTACTACCATTAAAACAGTTCGGTAACACTGTCCAGATTACGCAGTATAGAAAAGTACCCAAGATGAAATTGACGTGACAGTGGCGCGTCTCGAGCCAATAATATCTATGAGTTTCTTAATAATAATGTTATGAAATAGTTCATTGCTTTTAAAATAGTGAGTGTCGTATTATTGATTCGGGGTGAGGTATAATGTGCGAAGGGCGGCGAGGCCTTACGTGCAGGCCGTCCGATGGATACCATCGAATGACCAAGGCCTACGCCCGAAAGGCGTCGAACATTGTTGTCTAAGATTAGGTGTCGACACAATTGTTTATATCTCCGATGGGTTATCACAAGGCGAGTTATAGTGAACACGAGAGGGGTGGGTGACGACCGCTCACACGGTGTCGATATCGCCCACGTTGATGCGGTCTTCGGCGGCGGTCACTGAGAATCCCAGTATGCGTGCGTCGACCTTAAGCATCTTATTCTTCTTGATTTTCTTTCCCTTGCCCTTGACCTCCTGGTAGTCGGAGCCAGAGGTGGTGCGCGGGTTAACGGCAATGGCCGGGGAGCATAAGTCATCAGACGGAGTCACCATGCCAACGCGCAGAAGTTTAGACCTAACAATTATTAAAATAAAATATTTATTGCATATTCAATTAAACAAAAATGATTAGTTACATTAATATATTTATACAAAATTCTTACCTTCTCTCAAGAAACTGACGAGAAAAATCGTTGGAATCCTTTGATTCACCCAGATAGCACTTAACATAGTCCTTCACTTCATATGGTGACTCTATGTCTTTCAGGAAACCAACGAACGTAGGCACTAAAACAAAAAAGATAGCATATCTGAAATGCGAAATATATAATTTCCTATATTTTTATACGAACAAACAACGATTACTTGCAAATATAAATAAAACAAAATATTACCATACCAAACATGCACTCCGTATGGAAATTAAGAACATAAAATAAAGTTCTATTTTTATCTGAATAATAATATCTACTAAGCAAATCAAAAATAAATTACGATTTAGACAAAAATAGAACATTTCAAATCAAAATAATAATGTTATTTCATAGTAGACGAATAAATGTGTGCACATAATGGCAAAGCCATTTATATACCTACAAATTAGTCGTTAAATCGTGAAGGAATTTAAGATACGGAACACAACTCGCAAAACGTACTAACATTTAGTACATATTATATAGTCTTACGCTTATAACCGCGAAAAAGCAGGCTGAGGTGTATCGGCCACATTTCACCAGGTGTGGTTTTAGAGGTCACGTTATATGTTGAATTATATATATTTATATGTGCAAAAATTAATTAATTATTATATAACTATTTAGAATAATTGCACCTCAGTAATTGTATAATTTAACATCATACAATATAAATAGTAGTCAAATACTTGACAGTTTAATTAGCTATAAAAGGCGTAACAACACCGCTATCTGTCTCTTCTTGTTGTGAGCTGTAAGTGAACGGACATATAAAACTTCCTTGTGTCAAAGTTTAAAACTATAAAATAAATAGTTAAAGTGTTTGTACAGTGTGTTATTTAACCCATAACCTCCAACAGGTTATGGGCCCAGTGCCGCGATCGAAAATTCTGTGTAATAAATAAATCAAAACTACCTACAGTATAGTATTCAAATCGTGATTCTACTGTGTCGTGTAAAGGAATGTGATATTCGTAAGTAATGGAACGTTTAAAGCAAAAGAGGAATATTAAGCCGTTTGTCGGCGATAATTACAGTATCTGGAAGTTTCGAATACGTTCCTTACTTAGTGAAATGGATATGATTGGGATTATTCACAATGAAATGCCACAAACACGTTCTCAAGCGTGAGACAACTTGTTAAGAAGGATTGCTTTTATTTTAAACGAGCGAATAAACAACAAGATATGGCGAACAGAACGAGAACAATTCAAACAGTCACTTTCGATAGAGTCGAAATCTGACGACTTTTCAGGTTATGCATTTCAGACTGGAGAGTTCCAACAAGATGATTATGTAAACAAAATTACATTTTATGCTGGATTCAGGAGCATCCGATCACATTATATACAGGGACGATATTTTCTTTACTTATTAACATTAATTACATATTCTATCCTTACTTCCTACGAATAATAAAAGTCTTACTTCCTTACTAATATTATAAATTCAAAAGTAACTTTGTCTGTCTATCTATCTGTCTGTCTGTCTGTTACCTTTCACGGCTAGACCGCTCAGCCGATTTGGATGAAGTTTGGTACAGATATGGTTTGAAACCTGGGGAAGGATATAGGCTACTTTTTATTAATGTAGGTACCATGCGGGCGGAGCCGCGCGCAATAGCTAGTATATTAATATTGTGAGGCTGAGTAGTTTGTTTGTTTGGTTGAGCGCGCTGATCTCGGAAACTGTTGGTCCGAGTTGAAAGGTTGTTTTAGTGTTGGATGCCCTATTTATCGAGGAAGGCTATAGACTATATAACATCACGCTACGACCCACAGGGGCGGCGCGGTAGCGATAAACGCGGGTCAAACCGCGGGCACATCTAGTATTCTATAATATTCTATAACATACACACAACACCCTCTAGACCAAACTAAACTGAGCTATGGGTACAAGACAAAGTATAAATATACATTTATATATATTTTTTATAAATACATACATATTATACCTACATAGAAACACCCAGACCAAGACAAACATCCATGTCCATCCACACAAATGTTTAACTTGTGCGGGAGTCGAACCTGCGACCTAGGGCGTGGCAGTCGGTTACACTAAACACTATGCCATCAAGGCCGCCTAAATACCAATAAAAAAGTCTGTTGCTAAAAATGGTTTATTTATTTCAGCTACAAAAAGAGGTACAATTAATGTTGCAAGCAGCTATGGTGTTCCGGGAGTTTTGGAGAATGTATTGTATTGTCCTGACGTACCATATAACTTATTATCAGTTTCAAAGATGCAGCACGTCGGATTAAAGCTTATTTTTGATCAGCATGGGATTCTCATTATAAAGGAAGGTAAAATAATTATGAAGGGTAAGCTTTTACATAGGTAATCTTATTACTTCAGATTTTAGAATACCTATTGAGAGGGGTCAGTCTGTTTCCCAAGCATGTGTTAATAATTATAAATGATGGCATCAACGCTTAGGTCATATTAGTATTGAGTTAAAGCGGAATAATTTAATTGAAGACTAAACTGATTGAAATGTGAAACTTGTATAAATGGTAAACAGACTAGACTACCCTTTAATAAGGTTAAAAACAAAGGAATTTGAAATGTATATTTATACACAATATTATCTAATGTTCTCATTTATGTGACTTTGTCCTTTTGAGAATAAATTCTTTAAACCTGAATACATTAAGCGATCATTATACATTGTGCGTTCTGATGTATTCGGACGAATCACTCATTCAACGTTTGATCATAAGAATTATTATTTTGTTTCTGGTTTGGTTTCTTGACTTATAAATCAGATGTATTTTAAAGATTTTGTTGCAAAATGCGAGTCAAAGTTTAATTTAAAATTAGTTACTTTGTAAAGTAATAATAGTGGAGAGTATCTGTCGACTGAAATGAAAGACTACTGTAAGAGGTATTAGTTATCACTTAACAGTACCCAGAACTCCACAGTTAAATGGTGTGGCTAAACGTATGGTTCGAACCATAACGAAAAGTCAGTACGAAAAGGCTCGTTCTATGTTAACTAGTGCAATGATAGACAAACGCTTTTGAGCGAAAGCAGTGTTAACTGTTGTAATATTACATCTACAAAAGCCCTAAATCAGTCTAAAACTCCATATGAGTTATGGCATGATAGAAAACCAAGTATTGGATCCCTTGGGATGTTTGGTTCAACTGTGTATGTCCATAATAAAACCAATAAATGTAAATTTCATGGTAAGTCATGAAAAGGAATATTGGTGGGCTGTAATAGTCCAAATGGTTATAAAGTATGGAATACATAATGCGATAAAACTGTCAGGGATGTTGTAGTGGATGAGATTAATTTTTGGTGTCCAGGCCTACACTAAAGCCTGAAGGGAATAATTTTAAAAAAATTCCCAAGACAAAACTGATGTGGACCAAGTGGTGAAATCAGTGTCAACCAAATCTCAAAATATAAGTATCCCTAAATCAGATATGTACTTTAAAATCTGATGTACAAGACAGTACTAGTAAAATTCGCAAAAAGATAATGGGGTTGCATGTGAACCAGACATTGACATGGTTTCCTTACCTGTAAACAGTATTGAAATACATTTACGTGAAAGGAGTGATAGGCTAAAAGATCGTCTTCGTATTTGTTATAAAGAAAGTGATGATATTGATGACTATTTGTCTAGTGTCAATTCATTTACATGTATAATACCTAAATTATACGAGATAAAATCACTTGATTATAGGACTTACTGGGAGAAAGCTATTGAAGATGAACTAGAATCTCATAGAATAAATAATAAAATGGTCTCTGGTGCCTAGACCAGATGATAGTAATAAATATTGTAGACTATAGATGGGTATTTACTATTAAAACTGATGAGTTTGGAAAACCTTTTAGATATAAGGCTCGTCTTGTTGCCAAAGGTTTCAGCCAATAATATCTTACTGATTATAATTAAACTTTTGCGCCTGTCGCTAGAATAGCTAGTTTTTCGTTTTATAATTAGTTTTGCAAATAACATAGAAATTATGTATGTAAATTAAATAAAGCTTTATATGGGTTGAAACAGGCTGCAAGGTGTTGGTTTGAGGTATTTGAGCAATCTATTAAAGAAAAGGGTTTTCAATATTCATCGGTTGATGGGTGTAGGTACCTATAAATATGTTAGACAAAGGAAATGTCACGAAAAATACTTACATGTATTATATGTTGATGATTTGGTTATAGTATATGCTGACGTTCAAACAATGAACGAATTCAAACGTTATTTAATGACTAAATTTGAAATTTAAGTCGTTATACACAAAATAATAATAAGGAATTATGGCATTGCTTAAAACGCGTATTATATACGCGTGATATCATAAAGGTACTATGCATCTAAAGTTAACCTATAAAAGAAATTATTATGATAATGTCTTTTCTGATCGGAAAAGTACTACTGGTTATTTATTTAAACTGTTTGAAAAGTGTACTATAAATTGGTGTACAAAGAGACAAACTTCTGTTGCAGCTTCATATACTGAAGCCGAATATATGGCCCTTTACGAGGCTCTAAAAGAAGCCTTATGGCTTAAGTCTCTAGCAGGAATTATTAACATACGAATTAATAAACCTATTATTATATTTGAGGATAATAACGGCTGTATAAGTATTGCTAATAATCCAACTAGCCATAAGAGATCAAAACATATTAATATAAAATATCACTTCTCATAAGAGCAAGTTGAAAGAAATATAATTAAATAAAATTATATTCCCACAGGTCAACAACTGGCAGATGTTTTGACAAAACCGTTACCAACAACTTCTTTCCAAGTATTAAGATACAAAATGGGTTTAAAATAAGTATTATTACTGTGCATAAGTGTGTACATATTTGATTAACTTATGTAAATGGTCTGATTAGGTTTTTCTGGGTTTTCCCTAATCCTTGCAACAAATGTTGGACCATGTTTACGTTTATACATTTTCCCAGCAAACACTTGGAGGTGATATATGATCTGTTAGGATATTATAAATATCTACAACAATTACGTATTCTTGTTTGAATTGTATAAAGCAGTGATTAATCTTTGAGGGGGCGTGTTGAATTATATATATTTATATGTGCAAAAATTAATTAATTATTATATAACTATTTAGAATAATTGCACCTCAGTAATTGTATAATTTAACATCATACAATATAAATAGTAGTCAAATACTTGACAGTTTAATTAGCTATAAAAGGCGTAACAACACCGCTATCTGTCTCTTCTTGTTGTGAGCTGTAAGTGAACGGACATATAAAACTTCCTTGTGTCAAAGTTTAAAACTATAAAATAAATAGTTAAAGTGTTTGTACAGTGTGTTATTTAACCCATAACCTCCAACATTATAGTGAGCGAGCCTTTATTCAATTAGCAGACACAGTTGCAGACCCCATGCTGCTACCGATAATTCTTGACAGGAAACCCAATAACACTGTCTGATCTAGGAATCGAACCGGGACCAGGACCTCATGCACAGCAGTCGCAATCACCACCACTGCGCCACGGATTCACATAAACGGTTTTTAAAATATATTATTGTTATAGTTGTATATATAATCCATATTTGAAATTATGACATAGACAAATCTTCGAGCCATTTAAGGCGTAATTGATAATAACTTTTGAACATGAGTTACAAAACAATCGCTATTATAAATCACCATTCCATTAATAATTAATATTATTACAAATGCGGATCATAATCGAATCATATTTAGCTCGTTCGTGATGTATATATCATCATTTGAATTTAATGCCTTCATATAATTTTATAAAAAGATATGTAAATATCACTTACGCTTTACAACTACATGTGTATACATACAGATACTGTATAATTTTAAAAGACGGCATAATTTTACAAATAAATTTGTATCAAATTATATTATGTATTGAATTGTGTATTAAATAAAACTGCCATATACGAATGTAGATTAAGAAAATTATGACATGTACCGTCAATCTTAGAGCTCCAAGATGCGAGAATCCCGGTACACCAATTGTCGAACTCGACAGCGGGCGAGGTCTCCTTCTTGACTGGGATGATAACTACCGGCTTCTTTTTAGGTTGCTTTTGATCGACAGGCTTCGGCGTCTCTGGTTTCACTTGTTTTTGAGGCTGGTCCGACTGAGTGTCCCAAAAACCACCTGCGTAAAATAAATATAACATGTAATACAAATACTAAAATTATACGTATAATCGCAGCATCCAAAATATATAATTATTACTCGTAAAAGGATATGTGACCATGTGATGGGTACAAGTGATGGACGTTACGTAATTATAATTATGGCACATTACCTCCATTGTGAGTGTTGCCCCAAGGAACGTGGTTGGAAGGAGGCGGAGCGACCGCCGCGGTCGCCTGTGCCTCTTCGACAGCTTGCGCGGCTGCCGCTGCCGCTGCGGCAGCAGCCTGTTTCCGCGCTTCCGCCTGTCAAACGCGTAAGTTGTTATGAAGAAACTACGACGTATTAGTATCGTAATAAAGTAACAAATTAAACATTAATTCTTAGATTCCAACCTGAATCTCAGCTAAACTCTGACCAGGCGTATTCACATTGGTCCCCTTCTTCTTCGCCCAACCCAAGCCAGCTTGCATTTCCTGTTAAATAGGTAGCGTGTGTTAATTTCCGAATGAGCAAATAAAACACTCCGTCGTTAAAACTAAATACAATTTAATTCCAGCGACAATTTCAAATTCCGGAGGAACTATCAAGCTTATCTCGGGACGGTGCACGGTGGCAGGCGCAACACAGTATTATGAATACACCTCCTTTATTGGAGACTTGCATTATAGGTAACGAGTTAGATAAGCTTGTCTATGTTTTACTCACCTGTTCCCTGGCGAGCGCGGCTGCTTGCTGTTGCGCGATAATCTGCATCATTTGCTGTTGTTCTTTCATCTGTTCCAATTTCTTCTCGCGCTCTAGCCTTTGTATTTCAGCGAGTGTTAAGCCGTCGCGATTAGTAGCTTGCATGGCTTGTGTCGCCACAGCTGACCAAGGCGCCTTCTTTACAGCGGACTCAGATGCTTGACGTTGCTGCTGTTGCTGCTGCTGTTGTTGTTGTTCCTACAAAACAAATACTTTATTAATTACACCTACTAATAACCGATGATGTATACAATAATTATGAAAAGTATCTGCCCGCGTAAACCTTGGTTAGCCCGCGACTTAATATACTTGAATCACACTATGTACCAGATCTGGTAGTTTAAAAAGAAATTTAGTTACAGAGTTAGTAATTCAATTTTAGAATCGAATTTAATTAACTGTTTGTATCAAAGGGCCCTTGTCAACATAGTCACAATATAACAAACAAAACAGAATAATATTTATCGAAATAAACATCTTGCAGTCCGGATACTTGGTTGTCACCTCGGAGTATTAAAAATAAATATATTTACAATAATTTATGTCATACCTGTTGTTTTTTCGCTGAATCTGCTTGTTTCTTTTTTTTGTCTTCCTCGGCAGCCAATTTCTCGTCTTCTTTCCTGTAAATTAAAAGCGAATTCAATGCAAGTAAAACTTAAAAACCTGTCCGGTCACAACAATATTAAAAGACGTATAGATTTGCCACCAACAAATCCATGCGCCTCGACGCTTTCGACATAATACACTAAATAGATGATCGGAGGTCATCACAACAGTTTGCAAGGGGTGTGCAGATACTATGGAGGGGCGGTATGCCCCTCGCTAGTAGACAATAATTCGTTGCCCTTGAATAAAACAGGACTCAATGAACCTGCCCTACAGACGGCCCAAACGACCTCGTTGGAGCCGTTGTATGTGTTTGGTTGGTGCGTGTAAGAGGCCGCTTCGATTTAATAGATATAAAGTTAATATCCTAAAGCACCCAACGGCTTCTATACATATATTTTTTGAGTGGATATCAATAAATTTACATTATACTTACATAAGTCTATATCAGACGTAGCCTCGATTGCCTTTAGAATATGCGTGGAACAAAATATATAAAATAAACTATACCTAACTAATAAAACTAGCACTAACCTCTTACGCTCAACTTCTTCGGCAGCGCGCGCCTCCTCGGCCTTTTTCTTATTATCTTTGCTGACACTCTTTTCTGAACCCTTTACAATGGTGAAACCTTCCTTGATCCATTCCTATAACACATTTTAAGTAAATTATAAACAACCCACATCCTCAGGTAGGTTAACCATAACCACTTGAACATACCTTTTTCTCTCTTTCTAAATCTTTTTTGTTGGATTTCTCTTCTTTTTTGTTCTTGGATGGTGACGATTCTTGCGACCGCTTCTGACACAAAATATGGTGATTAATAAGAAAAACATTTCAATTCTATTTAATATTTAATAATAATTACATATAATGCACTCATACTATTTTGTTTATTTTTTAAATCTAGGCGATTGTCTTACCTCAACTTTGATAACTTCGTCTTCTTTAGTCTTGACTTCGACAACATCGTCTTTCTTTTCATCTTTGGACTTCTTGGTTTTATTTTTAGTGTTATTATTTTCTTTGTTCTTGACAGACTTGTCATTTTCCTTGACTGGTTTTGTGACCTTTGCATCCACAGATGTTTTACTCTGAGACTGTTTCAAAACCTCCGATTCATTTAAACTCTGTTCTATTTTTGCTAGCTTCTCAGTCTTTGTCTGTAACGTAGAAGAACACTATATAGTTTAGAAAAATTAATAAGTAAAGCATGTTATTATTTAGTTATTTTTATTTAAATAAACAATCAATAACTGGCTTCCATCGAAAGGCATACATTTATATTAAAAAGGAATATTACCTGTCCATCTAAATCTGATTCGCTAACATTTGTATTGCCAGTTAAAGTGTCTGTCTGAATAAGCTTGTGAAGCTCCTCCATATTGGGAGTTGCATTTTGTATGGGTGGATAGCAGTCATCCGGCTTAGCAGTCGATGTTGGTGTAGGAGTTTGCGACTCCGACATGAACTGCAGACCTGGCTGCCCTATACTTTGCGTGGCCCGCAACTGCGCCAATATCTGATCTTCCGTCTTCATCTCCTTGGCTATATCCTCGGGCAGCAGAGAATTCGAAGCAATAGGAGAGGGCTGTGAACGATTGATAATCCGCAACAATAAAAATAAGTTATCGACTGAGCTTGCGTTAAAATTAAAGGGATAAAAGTGAAATGTAAATTATGAATATTTGAAATTTGCAAATTTGTAAAAACACACCGCGATCTTTTTAGTAAACTTGGCGACGCTGAAGGTAGCCGTACGCGACATAAATATAGGCTAATACTGCCCCAAATTAGAGTCGAAGTCTTTAGGAAAAATGCATATTGTATGGCCATAAGGGTATATTATAATTTATAACCATTTACCTAATGATCTCACTAGGTTACCAATGACATTGTTTTTAACACGCGTTTATTAGCTTGGTATGTATGTGTCTGTGTCTATGTAACGGAATATTTGAACGTGCTTTACACCCCTTTCAAACCGACGGATTCATTTGAAACTTTGGACACTTATCGAGGACCGATGACAATACAATAATATAGAAAAAAATAAAATAATGGTTTAAAAAACTAAAAGACACGCTTTAAAAAGTAGAAAATAATTTAATAATTTTAATGTAAAAAAGCGTGAGGTGGGGATTATCAAAATATTTTAAAGTGTGTCCAAGCATCGAGTGGCGTCCCGCCGCGCTGTGATTGGACGAATACCGCGCGCGAACGCTTCTGGCTTACTGGAGCGCACGAACATTCTTAGTAAACATTCGTCAGTATTTGTTTGGACGTATTTCTGCGCACAAACATGGACAACGAAACATCGATTCGTTGCATTGATTTGTTGAAATGTATGGATCTTTTAAAGAGATATGGGATCCTTGACAAAAAGAATACCATAATAAAAACAAACGTGAAGACTTGTGGAATGAAATAGCCAACAATTTTGATATTCCCAAGAAGGAATTAAAGTCCAAAATGATAGTTTTTAAGTTCCTATAGGCGAGAAAGGAATAGAGAACAAACAAGCAATACAACTGGATTGGATTATTTTTAATCTTTTAATAATAAATAAATAAATAAGAAAGTTTATAAGGCTATAGAGTAAGATCCCAGAGCGATCAGACATAACTTATTTTCACATAGATGAAACCTTAGGTTCTCAGTAGCGTCTCATGTTCTTTGAATACCTGCGTGCTTGTGGAGCTCGCCTAGTGACACCTGGGCAGGTACCAGGTAAGAAAGGTTACTAAAAATAAGAGTTACTTAACTTAAATTTACATGGCTGATTTTTATATATGTTTTGTAGAATATTATTCTAAAAAAGTAACATAAGTGTCAGACACTTTCCATGGACCAAAACTTTTGTCAGACGCTTTAAAGCTGCACAAAAAATAAATGAACTTTACTTATTTTTACATGTCTGATTTTCATATATGTTTTGTAGAATATTATTCTAAAATAGCAACATAAGTGTCAGACACTTTCCATGGACCAAAACTTTTGTCAGACGCTTTAAAGCTCCACAAAAAATAAATGAACTTTAAAAAAAATATATTTAATATGATTAAGTAAAGAAAGTATTTGTTTATCTTTTAATCATAGTAATCGTTTATCATCATTTTAATTAGTATTAGTTACTATGGACGTCTCACTCGCTCTGACACGCATGCGTATAGTGCTCTCGTGCTCATTCTCTCGGCTGAATAATTTTTGTGTTTAGGGGATGTTTGGTCATTACAATTTGTCTGACTAATGAAATATAACTTTGTAATAGTTACCTTAATAACATATTTAAAAATCAGATATGTAAAAATAAGTAAAGTTCATTTATTTTTTGTGCAGCTTTAAAGCGTCTGACAAAAGTTTTGGTCCATGGAAAGTGTCTGACACTTATGTTACTATTTTAGAATCATATTCTACAAAACATATATAAAAATCAGACATGTAAATTTAAGTTAAGTAACTCTTATTTTTAGTAACCTTTTTTACCTGGTACCTGCCCAGGTGTCACTAGGCGAGCTCCACAAGCACGCAGGTATTCAAAGAACATGAGACGCTACTGAGAACCTAAGGTTTCATCTATGTGAAAATAAGTTATGTCTGATCGCTCTGGGATCTTGGACTATAGTGTGAATGGAACAGTCGCAAGGGGAAAACGTAGGCGAACGTTTCTTGATCAGATCGGAGACGTTCTGGATAAAGGCTAGGTTAAGAGCACCTTAAACCGACGAGCATGTATGAGGAATGTTATGAAAATGAATGAAGACAGAGAAATATGTCAGGATCGTAGCAAATGGAAATCCGTAGTCTCTGCCTACCCCTCTGGGAAACAGGCGTGAAACTATGTATGTATGTATGTAATCAATATACATATAATAAAAATGTAACGGATCGCTGTTTGTACATGGAAGATATATGAGAAAAAATATTATAGGGACCTTTATCAACGCAAATAGCACCCAAAACAATTATTGTTAGAATTTTTGTCTATTTGTCTGTGCGTTTGTGCACGCTAACCTCAGATACGGCTTATCCGATTTAGATGTGATTTTCACTATTATATTGTGGTAAGCTTCACTTAACATTTAGTGTTTGTTTCATGTCAATCGGTTCATAAATAAAAAAGTTATGCCAATTTAAAGAATCACGTCGAACATTTGTTAATTTGTTAATCTATCTATATCTATCTATTCTTTCTCTGTTCAGTAGCATTGACTGAAACTTTACTAAATAATAAAAAGAAGTTAAAAATGATCAATTTCGGTAATTTTTAAGAACCAATGTAAGTTGACCTCAGATCTATGTCACCAATCATATGAAATAGGGTTCAACTTAGGCTGGACGTTTGTAGGTTGTGCGCGGGTATATAAAGCGCGCCGAGTGCCGCGCCGCTGCCTGCAGCATTCAATTATTCGCAGCGAACGCACGTCTTCCTTATCCTGCGCTACCCCCTCCTATCCTATCCTAAATACGAAAAAGTGTGGAACGCTTCACGTATATAGTCCCGTATGTGTGTGTATGTGTGTGTGTGTGTGTGTGTGTGTGTGTGTGTGTGTGTGTGTGTGTGTGTGTGTGTGTGTGTGTGTGTGTATGTGTGTGTGTGTGTGTGTGTGTGTGTGTGTGTGTGTGTGTGTGTGTGTGTGTGTGCGTGTGTCACAACACACACACGTACTTTCCTGCTTAACAACATTATTTAAAAGTTAGGTTATTTTTCTTGACCTTCATTATTTTTATTTTTTTAATATAAAAATCAGTAATTACTTACAGTTAAGTTCTTTGTAATAAGCACATGTTTGTTTGCTTAGTTTTGTAATAAATAAAAAAAATACGGACCTAAAATAAAATAATATATATATATCTATTACACATTTCTCTTGTTTTCAATAATTAATAGGTCGGTTGCGGTTGTTGTCAAATTGACTGCAGTCGTTAAGCCATGTCAGAGGCCTACGGGCGGCTTGAACAACTCTTGACAACAGGTTGGCCACTAACCACACGAAAAGAAGATTAATAGGTTAGTGTAACACGTCTTAATAGTTATTAAACTGTAATAAAGTTAAACTGTGTAATAATCTGTAAATATTTATAATTTTGTTGTTTATGATAAGTACATGTTTACTAAATAACGTTGTGTTAATTAGTAGGTATTTCTTATTGTAAGAATGCCTCGAAAAAGATCTAACCTTTCTCAGTGCAGCAGTAATGTTTGTCCGAAGCAAGTATTAGCGAAAGTCCTCAGCGGTTGCGCCATTTGTTTGCAGTCATGCTGGTGTTCTGTGCACTTTCTGATGCTGCACAGTTATGGCATAAGTATCGGAACAAATTAGCTGAGGACTTTTGCAGGCACGCATAACTAAATAATGACAACCCAATTAGTGAGAGATTAAGTGAAAGTCACTTGAATCGTTGTTTGCTGGTTATTCAAGATATAGTTACATCTATTGGGGGAAATCCTATTTCTCAATATGGCATAGATATAGTTACATCTATTGGGGGAAATCCTATTTCTCAATATGGCATGCCCGAGCCATAATTTGACGGTGAACGTGTTAATAGAGATTTCGCGATGGAAATCAACTATGATCCAGTAGAACTGGCCGAAATTTTACAAACTGATGTCTAGAGACTAACTGAAGAACAGCATTTAATATTTGATCGGGTGTGTCGCAGCGTTGATAGTGCTTTGGGGAAAATGCTATTTGTAGATGCTCTCGGTGGAATGGGTAAGACATTTCTTACCAAAGTGATTTTGGCGAAGGTACGAAGCCAAGGTAAAATTGCGCTTGGTGTCGCATCATCGGGCCTAGCAGCCACTTTGTTGCCGGGAGGAAAAACTGCCCATACAATGTTTAAAATTCCGATCGACTTAGACTGCACAGAAACAGCGATAAAGCTGAGGTTCTTCGTGATTGTAGCATTATTATATGGGATGAGTGCACAATGGCAAACCGTAAAGCGGTTGAAGCAGTAGATAGAACGTTGCGTGATGTCAAGCAAAATGGCCAACCTATGGGTGGCATCACTACTATACTTTTTGTACTGCATGTTCTGCCACATATGTGGCAGAACATGCAGTACAAATTTAAAAATGACCACCTGTATATACCTGAACCATATTCTAACAAATACAGATTATTATTATTAGAATGTTTAACACAAGACGTAGAAAATTAAAATTGGGTATTAGTAATAGCGACAAGATGTGCCAAAAATGTAATGAACAATACGAGAAATTTAGAGTAATTCATTAGCGTCATTAAATTACTCTAAATTTATCATATTATCTGAAGGCAGTAATTTATTAACATTGATTATATAAGACTTGTAACATTATATTAAACTGACCAATCAATATAAAATTCTAATAATTCAAGTAACTAATAATTCATTAGCTGCAGGCACAGTAACACATACAGTCTTTGTTGTCAGACCAAGCTATCAAGTGAAAGTTAGTCAAATATGATCTGCAAGAAGTACATAGTTATGTCTTGTAGCCTTCGTTAAGGTTATCACTGTTTGGCGAAGTGTAGTTTTATTCAGTGTTAGCGTTATTATGCCTTTATCTCTGTACGACAGAGGGATTTGCACCTTTATCGCTCAATTACTGAGACGACACTCAGACGCCACCAGCGCGGCGCACAGACACAATAATTTCCATTATGTCTTAATATTGACTTGTAATATAATAGAGGAAGTAAAACTGTAAGTGACAATAAATTAAGATATAGTTATATCACTTAAAAATGTGTGATGGATTAGTCTGCTTTATTTTATACATATAGCATGCCTGTATGTGTAGTGCAGGTATTGGTTTAGCTGGATAAGAGCAACAGTCAATAGCAGTTATTATTCGTGCATAGCTACATTATGTATAGTATTAACCAACTAATATTACATGTTATTTGGGCTACTTGTTGTGTCATAAATCATAATACTCTCAAAACATAATGGACAAATTATTTTGTTCACATTGTCGGTTATATTCGACAACGTGAAATATTGGCAAGGCCTTATAACAAACAGTTGTATGCTCTATAAACCAAATTGCCCAATATGTTACTAAGCAAAAATAATACAAATACAAAAAACAGAGATTAAAAAATTAAAAGCTTGGTGGTTTATTTAGCGAGAAGGAGTGTGTACGGTATTTTTCACAGAAGCTAATTCAATGTAACCGACAACTAGACCTTAACACAGAATCAAATGCGCATATGTTTTTTAAAATTACATTACGAACACCAAATTGGCGTAGACTACCATTTGTGAACCCATTAAATTAATTAACTACTTTTTAAAATAAAAAAATATTTTTTTAAATTCCAGTACCTATATAAGTAAATTAAACAATCGTATAAGTGGAACACATATGTACGATGATTTAGAACAAAAAGTCATGACATTCGATTATGATTAGAATATTCCGCAGAAAAAAACGCTTCAAAACGAGTAAAAGACTGCTCAAAATTATCTGTAAAATGGAGTACAACTGAGTACAATTAAATTTATTTTCCATCATAAAGTTGATAAAAAATACCTAAAATCTACAGTGGTTGTGCCAAAAAGGTGGTACTACGTAGCACGGCCAGCGCCTATATGTTATAAGTTTATAACAGCGAAAATATCAGAGTACCTACATATTTTTTACTCTATAGTACAATAAAGTACACTTATTTTTCATAAATATGTACCGCCATAATAATTAAGGTAATCATCCGTGATCGTGCTGCCTAGCATCACATGAAAATTAAGTTTTAAAAAATATGAAATATTAGTTAACTTAAAGAACCGTTCCCGTTCTCGCTTGGAAGAATGGAGATGCAGTATATGCGACATGTTGATGCATATTTAGGCGAATATACTAAGCACAACCATTAGTCTGATGTGATTTAATTTATATTTGAAATGTCGCCATTAAATAATAATAGTCAACCATTCTATATAATCTTATTGCAACTGGTTCAGTTACTTTTCGCCACGTGTGTTAAAACCCAAAAAAGAGCTTGGTTCAACGTAGGTATGTGAAAAGGAGTTATAATAAAACACTGAATAAACGTAAAGCAATCTTCGAGAGAGCTTTTAATTAGCATTAAAATTTAACAAAACAGGTAATAAATCAACACAAAGATTAATTTTAAAATGAGGCCTCTATGGGATAATCCTCAGTACGAACAAATACCACAAACTTAAGTAATATACGACTTATATTTGGTAACTAAATATAACTAAAGTGATATAATTTTAATGATCAACATTGCTGTCTCACCATTTTCATAATCTTTAACACGCCACCAAACAGTTTAAAACGTTTATCAGTCTTTCTAGTAATAGTATGATATATATCATGTTTAGATAAATTCGTAGAGAAACTTAATTATAGTTCTAAAAATTACCTCTAGTATGTTGTGCCAAAATATTATATCGATGGCCCTAAAATATGGAAGCTTAACAGAAACGAGATGGCCGAAGTATATAGATGTGTGGTTCAGAATATACAATTCAATGATTAGTATGTATTATTACTTAGAATATTCGCAGCTGATATACCTCGTGTGATATTCCGAGGTCCAGAACGTAAACAAATTTATAGTTAGTCTTTAATTCTAAATAAGGCACTGATATTTACTAAACTTTTATAAAGATTTTAACAAAAATCATGAATTATAAAATGAATTAATATGGAATATACTTAATCGTATTTGGCACTATAAATGATCTCAAAATTTCTTCGAAAATATCTGAGTTACGCGTTGCGCTTGTCAATCCACCCAAAACGTTAAAGAGGAAACTTATTTTACAGACTAATGAAAGATTTAAGACCGTTATAAAAAAATATATATATATATAAAAAATATATATATATAAAATATATATTTATATATATAAAAGAATTGATTTAGATCCTTAGTTCCCAAAGTGGTCCAGGTGGCCCCTAGGGGTCCACGGGAGACTCGACGGGGGTCTACGTTGGCGTGACAAAAAAATAGGGGTTCACAATTCGTAAGCGGAGGTCCATGAAAATTTATTTGCTTTCGATAGTGAAGAACTAAAATGTTGGCAATATGGTTGTTAATATTTTAAGCTCAGCTACTGTTACTTGTAAAATCTTGCATATTCCATATTCAATACCAGTGGTCTCGAACCTACCGATTTTTCGGCAGAGAATTATTAAAAAAAGTCAGTCCCGAAAATTTAAAAAAAGGTCAGCCAGTAGAGATTTGATAAAAAAATTAATTGCATGAACTTGTTTGATTCTTCACCAATATAAATACCAAGGAATATGGTATAAATGTAGCTGCTGGGGGTCCACCGGAACGAGCAAAATTTTGAAAGTGGTCTATGAGAAAAAAAGTCTGGGTACCTCTGATTTAGATTAATAATATAGGTACCTGATATTTGTATATTTCAATCCTACCGTTAAATATTTAAAAAATAATATAATCCTGGTAATAACGTCTACTACTCGTCGTCTAGTCCGCCCAACCTAAACGCGCGATGACGTTATCGGAAAAACCCATCAAGTTAGAATAGTTTACGATCCCCCACTTGAATTTGTTTGTTTGCTTTATTTTACTCTAAATACAAACTATTAAAAGTCCCGGTGATTAATCAGAACCACTTGAAAACATTAGATAAACATTAGGTATTGCTTATTTATTATATTATACTGATATTGATAACGGACAATTCAACAATTATAAATGCATCAAAATAACACAATAATCAGCATTATTAATATGACGATCAATATTATTCGAATAACAGCTACTCCCCTTGTGCGTTAGCTGAAAGAGAGTTAGAGTGAGTAATTTATGTTAAAGCTAAAGGTATATTTACTGAAAAGTGTACTATTGTTACAATATGAAAGATGTCACTTAATGTTTTGCGAAAACTGTGCTGTCGTATCTAACAATCGTTGTACAAAACGACACGTCACACGTCGTCGTTATCAGTCCAACAGCGCGTCACTTACATTGTCAAATACCGCGTACGTTCCCTTCGCAAAGGACATTGTTCAGCTGCCATACATTATTAGCCTAAGAACCAACAGCCACAAAAAAATGATAAATATGTGGTTAAGGATGACCACATTCAATTAAAAGTGAATATAAGTCACGGACACTTCTGAATAATCCAGGAGGTCCATTATAATCATCCTTATTCCATTTTTCTCTTTTATCCCGGCGAGTCCGACATAATCCCTCCACCCTCCCCTGCAGAGTGGTATAAGTCAATGCATTCCGCCACGTAAAAAAAAGAAGTGTTGCCACTATAGAAAAACTTATAATACCGAGAAAGTGGTATTTATTATGGTCTTTTACATTAAAACTCATGACTTTTTAAGAAATTGGTCATATCTATGATGAAGTTCAATAATGGTACGAGGCGCGGCTAATAAGTTCGCGGCCTAAGGAAGTTAATGAAAAAAAGTATACTTTTATATTTTTATTTTTCAATATTAAAATATTTTATCGTTGCAAGTGTAAACGACGAGACGATATTTTGATCGTGGCTACGATAGATAGTTGCAACAACAACACACGATTTGCCGTCATGATTAGTCGTGACGTATTTTTATCGTTTTACGACTGCTAGCAGTTTCCATTGACTCGACAATCTGTCGTCACTGCAAAAAAAAAGTTGTGGGCGATAGTTAATCGTGTCGTCCTATATGTGAACACCTCTATTTAAATACACAAGCCACGAAGCTTTAAACGACACGATAATCTATAGTCACGACATAGTGGGAACGCGCCGTTCTATTGTAGTTATAGGTAATAGTAACCTAAGTAGATATTAAACATAACTAGTAACTGATTACCACCTGCGCTAAGATAGGTCGACGGAGCCCCGCTTGGCGGGGCTCCTATTACTGGGTGGTTTAAAAAGAATAACCACGAAGGCTAAACTATCCGAGTCGGGGTGTTAACCATAATGACGTTTTTATATATATTAAACGTTAGACCAAATTATTTTCGATTACATAAACGTTATATCAAACAACGTTATACTAATTAAGTTTTAGAATAAATAAATGTTATATGTAAAGAAATTATATCAACAGTTGGTATATCTCACGTTGATTATATCTTATGAACGATAATAAAATGAAATTAGACCAAATGAGTTTATACATTATGAGACAAAATATGGCCGAAAACGGGTACACTGGCTTGCGCAAGCCACGCCTACTTCGGACATTTTATCAATAAAAATTATTTAAACGTATTAAATATAACATATAAGAAACGAAAAAATTCAGGGGCCTGCTGGATAAATAAATGAACAATAATCCGACGGTTTTTTTTATCACAATTTCTTATTAGTTATGCAGTAGTTAATTAATAATTTTTTGCTGCTTGAACATGAATATTGCAAGTGTGATAATTGTTTTTTTTTTAGTTAATTGTTTATAACTTTTACAATTTTTGCAAGCAGAACTTGAATTTTTTCAAAAATCATCGACGTGCCATTCCAAATCGAATTATATTTTTCCGAGACTGCTGAAAAAAGTTGACCAAAAAAGCACTTGTTGGCTAGACTATATACCATTGACAAAATATTCTGAAGAGTTCTCTTCAAAATGGTTTTCCACGGCCACCTTCATCTCATTGTCGTCCAAAAATCTTCGACCTGTAACTCCTTTTTAAAGCTTGAAAAAAGTGAACCCCGTGGCTTTTAAGGCATCTCTCGCAACACGAGCGGTGTGAACGGGCGCGTTGTCTTGCAGAAACAGCACTCCGCGCGTCAACTTGCCGCGTTTTTTCTGTACGACTGCCTCACGTGCCCGACCCAGTAAATTTGCTTATAATTGGCCATTAATTGTAGTCCCTTTAGGCAAGTAATCCATTAGCAAAATTCCTTCGTTATCTCAGAAAATGGTTGCCATAATCTTAGAGGCCGACTTTTCTACCTTAAACTTCTTTGACGGCATTTCCCCCTTTTTTATCCACTGCATCGATTCTTGTTTTGGACTCGGGATCATACAGTCGTATCCAGGTTTCGTCTACGGTCACTATGCGGTTACAAATTTCGTCCAAATCACTCTGACACAACTCCAAAAATCTTTACAACTCGCCAACCGTCGTTGCTTGTCGAGCGATGTGAGCATTCGCGGTACCCAACGCGCACAAATCTTTTTCATATGCAAATGTGCATGCAAAATTTTCTAATTCGTTCTTTACTAATTTGTAGCTGTTCTGCTATCTGCCAGAATTTAATTCTACGATCGGCCAGCACTAATTTATCAAAATTTTGAACATTTTCTTCGGTCACTACCGTCACTGGGCGAGTCGGGCGGGGATCGTCTTCACAGCTCTCTTCCTTGTTGAAATAGCCGAGCCCATTTTTTTACCACTTTGTATGAAGGCCCAGAATCCGGAAGAACCGATGACATTTCTTCAAAAATTTCTTTTGGCGTATTCCTTTTCTTACAAGGAATTTAATCACTGCGCGATGTTCAAAATTGCGAGAATTTTCCGTTTCCGTTGACATGGTGTTGTTGCTTGTTCCAGGGATGAAGTGGTAATGAACCAAATAAAAAAGGGGTATTATTTATACTACCAATTAGTCAGGCAATTAGTGTTATTAGTGTCGAGATGATGAGTCATCGCTAAATGCCCTAGGGCGCGAATTTATCAGCCGCCCCTCGTATTTATAGAATAGCATTCGTATTAACTACGTAAGAAAAATGACAGACAAGCTGAATAGGAAATAATTTCTCTGATAAAACCGTACACATATATATTGTAAAAACTATAGGCATGGCAACACTGTGTGTCTCAGATGTAAACAATGGATGCCGATGTATTTGAAATCGCGAAAATACATTTAACACGAAAATATGATTGGAAAGTGTCCGTGAGATTGTAATGATTGATTATTAAGTCATAAAATACAAATTATTGTTTAGGTGGAATGTGTGTTGATTCTTAGGCAAAATTATCCATTGTCCTTTACAAGAGAAGGAAAAAAGCTATTTTCTAGAGAATCTCTGAATTTGAAACGAACATTTTATTCTTCTTGACTTGAAGGACTAATTTTAAACATCGATATCCGTTACCTGCTTTTTGTACATACGCGGTATAAGAGAATGTGAGTTACTCTGTATTGGCCGACATGTCAATTGATACTTTTATACAGTAATTTTTAATCATTTCCTTATAAAGTAATGGATTTCAGACTCATTATTTAAATAAGATAAATATTTTACATTAGATGGCCGACTAACGAGATAAATACTGCAGTTCTGTAATACTGAGCTTATAGTTCGTAACAAGATCGAGCTTGTGTATTAATAATGATATCAAAAGCGAGTTTGATAATTTTATATATTATGAGTAAATAATTACCTTAATTAAAACATTTATAATAAAAAATATTATGAATTCAACATCTCTCAGGGGTCTTATTTGCGAACTCTAAGGTAATAATTGACATTGTAAATTCTGGTGCACATGGCACAAGCCATCCCGTTGTAACTGTTAAGTAAGATATTAACACACTACAAAGTGTTAATGAAAACGAATCATGATTTCGAACATAATGAAACTTAACTAATTACAAACAGATGACACAATACTATATGTACAAGAACTAAACAACATACAAAATGTTAGTTCTGTTTCCAGTTCATGGAAGACATTACTAAATAAGATTACTTTATTCTTTGTTAAAACCATTACCATTAGGTACGGTATTTTTATATTGAAATGCATATTTTCTTAACTTCATAAAGTTTTGTCTTTTATTTATATCAATAAATAGAATAGTGTAGGCATGTCCCAAAAACACGTAAGTCCAAGTAGCTTTGTCGTTAAAATAGTCCATGAAATTGTTGTGTTACAATGAAATATTTCATAGTACCATATGGATGATTTTATTAAATAGGTAATAACCTATTTATTTAGACAATAGCTTAACCGTTACTCGTTGTGCAGGAGATATGTACATAACAATAGAATTTTCATTGTGTCTATAAAATTACAGACGATGGGTTAATGTTGCAGAATAAGTTAAATCTACAATTTTAGACTGAGGTTGTAGAATTAGACTTTCATATTAACTTGTATAATTTCTATAGAAGTTTGCATCCTTACTGTTAGTGTAACACAAAATAGTATATTTTTATAATAGTCAGTACCTTGTTTCTACCCTGCCATGAAATACAACAAAGTCCATTTAGCCCAAGCTCGCTCATGAACCTAAAACTAGAAAGAATATAAAAACCTAATTAATCTAAATAAGAAATAACCTAACGTCCAGATTGCGTCCTCATACATTCAGAACAACAATATAGGTACTAAGACCAATGCATACTTTCTTAAATTCATAAAGTTTTGTCTATAGAATAGTGTAGGCATGTCCCAAAAACACGTAATTCTAAGTGGCTTTGTCGTTAAAATAATCCATAAAATTGTTGTGTTACAATGAAATATTATTTTCATAGTACTATATGGATGATTTTATTAAATAGGTAATAACCTATATATTTAGACAATAGCTTAACCGTTACTCGTTGTGCAGGTGATATGTACATAACAATAGATTTTTTATTGTGTCTATATTATGACAGACGATGGGGTAATGTTGCAGAATAAGTTAAATCTACAATTTTAGACTGAGGTTGTAGAATTAGACTTTCATATTAACTTGTATAATTTCTATAGAAGTTTGCATCCTTACTGTTAGTGTAACACAAAATAGTATATTTTTATAATAGTCAGTACCTTGTTTCTACCCTGCCATGAAATACAACAAAGTCCATTTAGCCCAAGCTCGCTCATGAACCTAAAACTAGAAAGAATATAAAAACCTAATCTACATAAGAAATAACCTAACGCCCATATTGCGTCCTCATACATTCAGAACAACAATATAGGTACTGAGACCCTAACCTGTTGACAACCAGCGTGATAAATAGTAAAGTAGAACTTAATTACTATTTCAGATCATTAACTGAAGATCTTTCATAATCGAAACAAATTATAATATGCTTTTGGCTAAGAATCACTGACTCAGGTTAATACAATATGCCAAACGGATGGAATGAAGATACAATAATGACATCTAAAATTATAACATCAGCGCCAAATGGCGTACAATCGTAACATCACATTTACCGAGCTCATACACTTTTGACAAATTGATCATTCAATTTGTAATCCTAACTAATACATGTATCTAAATAAGTATGTGTATGGTATATAAATAAATATATTTGTTTTTACATTAATTTATATGGTTGAACACATTAATTTGAATCGTTTTAACAATAACATGCAACATTTACTATCATTGAATGTACATGTATGAAAGAGAGAGATACTCAAAGAATATTTACTTATTTCACAATGTCAGGTGACCAATAGTGTACAAGTTCATCGCATATACTGACTGAAGATGACCGATGCCTCCTCCCCCATACACATTGATATATAATGGAAATTATGGTTTGCCTCTTTTTGGTACCGGATTGTATACCTACTACTTTGGCATAAATTTCTAATTCAATAGTTATCATAAAATATACTTTAATTGTTTAATAAAGTCATATTTTATTAGCTCAGAGAATTAATCGAGTAAAGGAGGAAGTCCAATGGCATCTTTGGTCACACATAAACAACTACGCACTTAATACTACTGAATCTGGTATTTTTTATGAACCTGATAATAGTCATACTTAACTTCACGTCTTCACAATATACCATCTTGTACTAATCACTAGGAAAAATTTATAAGTCCAGATTACCTGAGTCAATGTGGAGAATATAAGTAATTTTATTTACTATTGTAGTATTCCAAATCTTAAAATCACTAGTTGATCGCGCCGTGGTAATTATTTTTCCCAGGATACTATCTAGTCCACGGAAAAGTTAATTTAAGGTCGGTGCAGAAGCCTCCGAGATACCTTAAACAAAGAAACTTTAACTGTCTACATTATAATATATAAAATAACAAATCAAAGACACTTTATATGGGACTTCAATAAGATATTTAAGCAAATAATAAACTAGGTAATCAACGTCGAGATACATCATATCTTTGGAGCTATTGTTAAATCGTGATCATTGGAATATTGTTTTAAGACCGATTCGAGACTATATTTTAACAGTATTAGTCTTGGTATTAAAAGAAATAATATCTCTTTTAATACCAAGACTAATACAAGTTTAATATAAAATATTCTATTATGGTAATATATTATATTACCATTATTGAATATTTTATATTAAACTTATTGTTTAAATGCTTTACTTCAAATATTACAATTTCGTAAAATAATTGAGTACATATCTCGTTTCTGTACCCCAGTTATGGATATAGTTTATAGGGATATATATGTTTCTTAACAACACTTTTGAATACACGACACTTTTGGATAGGTACACGTTTTAAATAAATACGTATGTATTTATTTAAATCTATGTGTTGTAGCGTAATATTTATATATTACGCTACAATAACCGGAAACCGTGTTATTATAAAAACCGATTATCGTTCTTAGGTAGATAACGATAAATATGTGCAATATATCTGATCAATCTATGCGATCCAACTTATATCGTGTTTACATTTTAAGTTATCTGCGTAGTTGGGCTTGCCTTTTGAGGGTGATGATTTTTATGATAAAAAGCAATATTTACTAAATTTAAATTCGTTCGGGGCGGGACATTTTTTATTATTGTGACTTCTATTGGAATATTTGTACCTGACATTACGTATTTTAAGTTATGAAGTACATTCCATTTATTAATTGAATTTGATTTTAGTAAATGAATGTATGCAAACAAAGAATACCAGAACATTATTTTTATTTTATATAGAGTTTATTACGCGTCACGACCCGCATAAAAACATTTCGATGTTTATGGATCTAGCGTCGTTAAATCTGTTTATTACACAATAGAAGATGCGTCTTACTATTGTCTTTGTTTTACAGATAAAATAGATAACATCCGCGAATTAGAGAGCCAAGATCTACGAACGAGCCGCCTACCGATAAAGGCTTTTATACACCATAGACCACATACAGTCTTCCGCCGATAATACAATGAATACGTGAATATCGCTGAATCTTGTGCTAGCGGATCCTGTATTGTCAACGACACCACTGAACTACACCACTGTGACGTCGTTTGCAATTTTTTTAGGTAACCACACCGTAATGAATTTATCATTCGTAAGATCACGACATCACATAGATGATTTATTTATGCTAATCTTAATTGCCTCTGTTTAAAAATACGTAAATAATGTTTAAACAAAACAATTCAATTATACGTTGAAAAATAACAATTGTTATTGTATAATACCGGGTATAGATTATTTATTTAGTTTTGTAATGAAGTTATGTTATGATTAATGTTGTTTTGTTGTAAAGGATACAATTATTATGTTTTACGAATCCCTTGTGAACTCGCCCAATTTCAGCATCTTATTACTATTATCATTAAAAATTAAAACATAACGAATTGTTTTTATACACGTTACACATCAATCGGCAGTATTGTGGTTACCTAAAAAAAATTGTACACGACACCACAGTGGTGTGGATCAGTGGTGTCGTTGACAATACAGGCTAGCGGATTATACAGGTAAAATAAAGCCAATGATCCACTCGACGTATGCGCAGTGATGCAGTCGTTCTGCCGAACCATATGAACCGTCAGTACACTGAAGATTCCCCCATTTCGATTGAGAATGGGACAAATGATTTCACAACTGATCGATCTGCAGAAAAGTGAGTCTGACCATTCTACAATGCGACACGTGGTTAAAGATGTGGACAAGAAGGGATGCAGTTTTAACTTCAACGCCGAATATAGCACTCACCTGAAGTATATCGATGACCGTAATAGCGTCTGAATTGCTGTAAGCGCCGAAGACCCTTGGGCTGCTTTAAACAGGTGGCCTAATATAACTTGGACATAATAATGTCAAATATCCATGTGACATTTGTAAGTAAGTGTCAGAAGCAAAGCATTCTTAACGGAATGGGACGAGGCTACCCACAAAAACCAAATTTAAATATACATAGTCTTTGCATTCAACAAGTTGAAGTGTTAATAGGCAATTCATCCAGCGAAACGACAGTCGTTTAAGAAGAAAGATACTCGAGTGACGACTACGGATCGGAAACATAACATTGTGAAGAGACCTCTGCTAGCTTTATAACGATCTAGTTTACGTGACAGTGATATGTTGAACACAAACGCCATCCCATCGATGCGAAAATATAACGGCATATCAGGCAGCACGCCATTTTATTAAGATTCATTAATTTACTCAACTTATTTAATTCGAATTAAAATTAAGAAGGCCAGTTTTAGGTAAGCCCTATTTTAATATTATCCTGGAAATAATATATAACTATTGGCATTGGTATGACGGTCTGCTATTGAAATCTTAGGAAATTTCGTCCGTTCTACAATTGCAGCTTTTAAAGAGCTTAATAATTTTATATTGCGATTATTATAGTCGTTTCTTGTTCGTAAAAAGGTATCTCGGATAGCTAATCTGTTGGCAATATGACCCAGAATAAAACAATAATCTATGTATATTGTGTCCCGTAGGCAGACATATATTTTTTTTTTTTCGCTGTCACTACACAACACTTAATACAGAAAAAATATGCACTTGCAGTAATCGAATTTGTATCGATAGCTGGGTTGCAATCGTAATAAATCATAACAATATGAATAGATTTAAGTCATTTGGGCGCCTACTCCGTTACATGGTGTTACTGAAGGTCAAACACATAAACGCACAGTCGGCTTCCTCGTGCTAAGAAGCAACGCAGTTCAAATATAAAAGAGATACGCCATTTGTGTATAAATAGTATACGTATAGTATACATCCCGGCATGGCACATTGTTATTGAGAAAAGAATCATTGCGATGCGGCGTATCCACGTTCAGTTTATTGATTCTTGTCAGTCCTGTCAGGAAATGCCACGTGGCTCCCAGTGATCCGATGTCGTAGTGATATCGTGAAGAAAGATAAATGAGGTACCTCTTCTATAAAAGGTAAGGTCTATCGAGCAGGCCAGATGTGGAGTCCAGTGAAATTTTTGCCGAGCACTTTTATAATAGTATTGTATAATGCAAACTTTTATTACAATATTGCTTGATATTGTACGCGTGTACAAAGTATATCAGGCAAACAGAATGACTACGTGTTTGCTTATGCTTTTTTCTAGAAATACAACATGAAGTATGTATATAATTGTCGATATCTAGATCTAATTCATAACAATAATAAAAAAATATTTGTTCGGCAAAATTTAATCAACTTATTACAAATTTAAATGTTGACATCTAGGTTTTTGCAATAAAAATGTCTGAAGTGCCAATTGTTTGGATAACTAATAAAGTTCTTATTTGAAAATAATGTGATAACAAAAACAATATTCCTGTCATAAAAATATCCGAAAATAGACTTGTAATAGGTATCTAACAAAACGAAATACCTACACCATAAAGATTTAAATCTTCGATTTTATACTTTATAGCCAGGCTACAATCAACACTTTGGTTGTTATAATGTAAAAATATGTTCTAAAATATATAACCTAGCAATACATTATTGGACCATTACAAACCTAATTAAAATTAAATAGATAAGCTACCTCATGTCCGCACAAGATATTCAGTAAAAATGAACATTTACGAGTCAATTTTACCTAAAATATATGAAATGACGTCAACGTAAGGTTCATCATAATATTTAAGTGTAGACAGTTCAGTCTCTCGGCAAGATTGATCAAGTTCAAAAACATACAAATAAAATTGACTTTAGGTGTTATACGATTAAAAATAAAATCTAAACTATGGGCTTTGTGAATATTACATTTGTTTCCCTACACTGTTACTATTAAAAATTGAACTGAAAACATAGTTAAATTTCCAGCTTAGTTAACTAATAACAGATTTCAAAATTATCTGTTCTGGTGAATTCTGTATTCTGGTGAAATATATACTGACTATATCACGTAAATAACTTTCATTTAAAGACACTATACACGAAAGAAAGCTATAATCTTAAGTAGAGCCATCTAATATAAGCGAAAGACTCTAAAGTGAAAAATTCAATCTCGAAGATAGATAATGTTATACATACAATTCCTAAAACTATAAACATCCCCATGCCAATTATACCATAAGTATTTAAACAACAGCTCTATATGTGTCTAGTATGTAATATTTATAAATTTTATGATATAATTAATCCAATTTTACATTTTTTTATTAAAGTTGGTACTTCCTTTATTTATTTGACTAAGTTCAACTAAGTATAATATAAAAATAAACAAAGTATACTCACGCAAACATACATATACAAAAAGATAATATGCTGGCAATATATTTTAGCTATTATATTAAGTAATTTAAAAAATAAGGCTTTATTCCGTGCTCCATGTTATAATAATATAAAGAAATCGACGTAAAATACATGTTAATTCGCAAGTGGTGTTAAATACAGCACAGTTTATACAACAACTCTTAACTACGTATGTTGAAGGGGGTCCTTACTACATACATATAAGAATTGTATTATTTTCTAACAAAACTGATGAACTCTAGTATTTTACGTACCTGATTTGTAGCTGCAAACTCAAAGGCGAAAAATCTACATATATAAGTGCAAGAGTATAAATGAAAAATAAAATAAATTGTTTGTCTTATAACTTCATACACACACACAAGTTTGGGCGTCTATCAATAGTCTGTTTTATATATGTATATTATATTCTGTGTATATATATATATCTATAGCTATTAATACAAAGTGGTAAACACTAATCACTCGCTTTAATTCTGTCTAAAAACAATAACCTTCAAAATTAAGTAAGTAAATTTTCTTATAACTTAACTTTAAAATTTTAATCATAGCTTAAACTGTGAATTATTTATTTTACGTATTGCTATAGAAGCGATTTAAAATGGTCATTATATCTAATGCCACAAACAAATTAAAATGTTAACTAAAAACGATTTTGATATGCGATAAACAAACTTCTCGTAGACTTTTATCCAGTGCCTTGCTCATTTTTATAAAGTATACCACTTTGTGTTAACATAATGTATTTAAAATATTAACAGTGGTCAGTAAGGGATTACTTTGTTATTTCAAAAGCATTGCAAGCAGTTTTAGTTATTGTGGAAGATATTATTAATAGAAATAGGACATTATCGAACCATAATAAAATATACTTTCAAACTTATAAACGTGTAACTGACCGACACACTTCTGTCTCTTAATAATGCATTGAATTGAAAACAATAAAGACGATTAAGCGACAAAATCATATTTTACTGGTATTCGTTATTTAATGTCATTTTTCTATAATAATAGTTACGTGTATTATGTTTCAATTAAGTGATAACAAAACTCGAGCCCAACATTGCATAGATGCAGTACAAAACGGTGTATAATGAAAATAAATCGTTTGCAGTGCCACTAGGTTAAGGAACATCATATTGGAACACCTGATAAACACTACCAAACACTACCCTATTTGACTAAATATGCAATAATAATATATGGTCACATGAATGCCGACCAGCTAATTTAGACCGGCCTAGTTCGACGCTTCAACTTGTAACTCCTCAACTTTAGCCAATCTTTCTCGTACGCAATGGTCAGTTCATTGACTGGTTCATATACCATCATTCACAATGTCCGTACAGCGATTCCTTGGAAAACTTCTAGAAACCAATCTAAACATCCGACAGAAAAACTCGTTGATAAAACGATGCACATGGAATTATATCACCTACGGCAAACGCAACGGCTGTATTTCAGATCTAAATTGGCAAAACCATACATTCTTCTTGATATTCTTTTGGGGTATTCATTTGAATGGAAAATGTCTATCTAAATAGAGATACCGGCCCGATGATGAACCGTTTGATTAGTCCCTTTACTCGGAAATCGAACTATCTAACTAGTATGGCTATTCAGTGATAATAACTTCATCCCGGAGGAGAAGTCTGCGAGGCGACACCACAGTGGCAATGCTCACCATTGGGTTCGAATGTATAAGTAAAGTAATGGAAAGCTATATGCGGCATAAAGACCCATCCACTCCACCACCACAACAAACACACGTGATAAGATAGACAGCAAAGACTTTAATTGCCTACCTACATCACCATCAGTAATTAGTAAATTTTTTGTGTTTAGATAAACATCAATTATATTACAAAGGACAAGATCATTAAAAAGTGAAAAGACAAACTTTCAAATAACAATTAAAGTCTAGAAGAATGTGGCAGACTAGAAAACAGCACAAATTAAAGAAAATGGTAATGATAAAAAATCGTCCTGGCAAGTTCGCAGGTGCATTGTCTTTTACAGAACTAGATAATAAATGGGCAATTTCGTAAAAAAATGTCGCACAATGTTTTCGCTTGTCCTATCAGTTCTCACTCATGTTTTATACAAACGGAAGACGTTTTGTTAAAAGGAAATTTTCTTATGTTTTTACATGCAAAAATAGGTTGACTATTTAAAATCTATATTGACATATTAAATAGAACGTAGTTTTGTACCCCCTTATTTTCATATGTCCTACAATAACCAGAAGGGGTTTGTATTTAGTTTATTTATTAGTTTATTTATATTAATCAGTGTAAAGCTAAAAAGGGTTTAGGGATATTAAAATGGGTGAGAACTATCATAATAAAATGTGGGTACTACAATAATATTTTCCGTAAATTTTATCATTAAATCGTGTGTCCTACAATAACCAGAAGCCAGAGTACCCGTTTTCGGCAGTATTTTCATCCCTCCGAAAAAAATTATACATATTGGTCCTACAATATCGGAAAGTCAAGACTTTTTTCTAGTAAATTTCCTCCTCTTTTTAAATCTTTTTTAGATTTGTAAAATCTCATTTAGTTTTTTGATTATTTGCAAAAAACGAAACCCTTTGTTTTTTTTTAGTTAATTATTTATAACTTTTGCAATTTCCGCAAGCGGAACTTGAATTTTTCCAAAAATGATCTACATGCCATTCGGAATCGAATGACACCTCGTCGAAAAAGCACTAATTGTTGACTAAACTAATTATAATTATTTTTCAATAAAGGAAAGTCGTCTAATAAGTATCACTGTCTTATTATTAAATTTTATTTTAAAATAGTTACAAAATGGAACCCTCAATCCCTTTCGTGTATCATAAAAGTATATTTTTCTCTGGGAGAAGTGTTTTTTTCGGATTTACTGTTACGAATTTATTACATTTTAAGTCAATGTGCATCCATACAATATTTGTTATGTTTATTTTTTATTTATTTTATTTCACTCCATTTTGTAACCGCGACATATTTTTACGAAAACGCCCAAATATCTGTCTCTGGTAACAAATAAAGGATTCGTAACAGAAGATATAACTAAAACTTCGACGGCCAATTGCTCATTTTTATACTGGCACTATCTATCTATATATGGCTATCGTCCGTTATCGCCCACATGTGACTTTCAATTTTATTATAAACGCGAAACAAATTCATATACAACGCTCTTATAGGCAATAAGACTGCCATTCTCACACTTGCACAAAATTCAGTAATTACCCCATAGGATGGCTTTTTACTAGCCAATGGAATTAATTTTAATAGGAGCTAAGGTAAACCTTCCGTGATATAAACATTTGAATTATTTTCACTTTTATTTAATAATGAAACATACACGGCGTTTTATGTTAATTTTAGTATATGTCCAAATTCTGAGTTTACAAACAACTAAATCACATTAATAAGTAATCCAGTTTGTAACATTACAATTACATTATTGTTTAACACTTTCCTGGTAGCGATAGACGCCATATGTTCCATATATTTTCAAGAAGAAACCGAAACATAACCAATAAGACTAAACTTGTCTCGATGTTCAACAACCTCTTGAGTAAAATAATTAAACTGTCATATTCCCGATATCTCTAGTATCTGCCTATGGTTTAAATTGCAACTCTATTACAGGTGACCGGGCACATTAATTAACAATGGGCAGGGTAGTGTTTTTGGTGGAAAGCTTTCTGAATGGCCGACAACACGGTATCTACTAACAAATTAGCAATAGCTGTAAATGGCAAAGCGAAGTTTCTTATTAGGTACTCATTTCTTTAAACGTGCCCGTACTCAGTACAGTATGACTGATTAATGATCATAAATATAAAATATTCCAAAATGATCACCTTTATAAAAATATAAAAATAAGTGTAACTAATTGGGGAAATCTTCACATAGGTATATGATTATGGTCATGATATATACTATTTTGAAGTTATTGTGCAGTTAGTATATTAGGACCAGCATTACAATAATTGTGAATGAAATTATATTTGATTTGCTTGCGCAAAGTAATATCAAATAGGAAAGTTCTCTAAGCCTAGGCCCTGGCTCATGTTCGATAATACGAGCGCAGTATGCGGCCATAGCAAGTTTATATTAGAAGTAAAGTTTAACATAATAGTATCTTATTTCAATGTTGTGACCATATTTGCAATTTCCAAGATGACAAGTATGTATAAGAACAATAGAGGAAATAATATTTGCTTTTTAAAATGACTGTACTGCCATATCACCGACAATTTTTTTTATCAGGTTCTAATGAAATAAAACTACATTTTTGTAGGCAACTATGAAACATAAATATAAGTGAAATATAGCCACAATCTTTTTATAAGACCCGAAATAAAGCAAGTGATGTGGCACATACCTGATGGTCCCAGAAGAAGACAGGTAAATTGTTGACACGTGCATCACCACTGCGCGAGCGCGACTGTTGCATCCACATAAGATCTGCAGATGTAGATGGCTGGCCCCACAGGGAATCAACCTGCAATTAAATAAATATTAACAAAATATATTACCAAACATAATATTACATATTTACCAGGGATGTTGCGGATGCAGATATTTTGACATCCGCGGATGCGGATACGGATATTTAAAAGCTCACATCCGCGAATGCGGATGCAGACGTGGATGTCCAAATCGATGCGGAAGCTCCGCAATTGCGGATGCAGATGTTGATGAAAATTGTGCATCTTATTTAATAAAAAGTATTTTATCACCTTTGCCGGTTCAACCCTGTTTTGCAAAGGTTCATAAATTTAGCTATACCATTTTCTGGTGTTTCTTGATTCTCATTTTCACTTGAAGAATCATCGCGTCATTCATCGGCCCACATTGTTGTACCCTCCGCTAAATCTGGATCCGCATTAACATCCGCGTTAATTATTGCGGATGCGGATGCAGATGTCCAAATCAATGCTGAAACTCCGCAATTACGGATGCGGATGCGAATATTCGCAATAGCCCTGATATTTACTATGGCCTGCTCGTACTGAGAAGAGGCCCGTGCCCAGCATTGTGACAGTTTAACACAGGGCTGATATTAAATGATATTTCATTTTTTGTATTAATGCTTGACCTAATTTCATAGGCATTTGTAAAATTATTTTGTAGATGCATACAATTTTCTGTACGTTAATTAAACCAAAGATCCTAGAAATAAGTAACATGAGCACATGTGGACACTATACGCCGGCAATACTGCACTGCAAACGATTTATAATTACTGCAGTCGTACATACAAAGACAAACACATTGTCTTATTTCTAACACTATATTTATTACCATTAATTTGCTGTGGCAGGCCAAATGATTGATTAGCCATGAGTCCCACAGATCCAAATTGTAAAGAGTTTATAGATGTGTTATCGAACATTTTCATGTTACCAATACTCATCACCTAAAAGCAAGAAAACCTTATTAAAAAAGGCATTTTTACTTACTTTTCAGGTTTTGTACTTGTGATAAGCCCTACCTATTAATAATGGTGTAAATACATTACTTACGTCTAATCCTAATGAAGGCTGCGAGTTAAGCATGTTTTCGTGGGCTCCTTGAGGTCGCGATTCAAATCCACCAGACATCGGGAAGCCAGGCATCATATCCTGAGACAATAATTTTTTTTTTTATGGAGCCTAGATCACTACACTGTTTTATCGTGTAATGTATATAGTGATCGAGTAATTCGAGGTGGAGTTCAAATCGATCAATGAATAGCTAGGGAATCTTTGCTTACCGTAATCCCAGCGATAAATTTCATCGTTTGAGTTACTCTCTGCTTCGCTTCATGTTAGAACGTTACACACAGAAATTCGAGAATCGAGTCTCCAAAACACTTATTGAATGAGTAGCATATAACTAACCATATAATTTTGTTAATAGGTATAACTATACACATAAGTTATGAACATAAGAATCTTCAATACTGTGATGCTATTTAGCTGCTTTGAAGTCCGAGCTCTACAACTACAGTTTGTATGAAGATATACTAACCATTTGAACAAACGGCACCACATGCCCATACGAGCCGAGAGGACGCATCATAGTCTCACAAGCTCGTCGTACCATCAAACTAGGACTGAAAAATCCTGCTCTATACCAGTTATACATGTCCTTTGATGAAAATGGCCCTTGAATATTTCTCTGTAACAATTATACACAACTATTTAATTAATGTAAACACAAAAGAATATATTTTAGCTCGAGGTATGAGCTCTGTACTATCTGACAATATCAATCAAAGGAGAGACACTGACAAGTGCTTTATCAACGCTTAGCTAAAACCACAGTCTAGAAACTTAACAATTAGCATACAGGCTCCTTTGATAATGTAAAATGTGGTACCAGGGATCCACATACAAATTTTCGGAAGAGAAATAATTAAAATGAAAAGCTTCTTTCATCTTTTCAATTACTTTTTTTATGGCTAACTTGTGACTGATAGCTCTGGTAATTGCGACCATTAACTACGATAATTACTTAACCACTTTTAAATCCAAGTAGAATAAACGTAAACGTAACATGACAACGCTACCTTTTAGGGTGTATGTACCATTAACAGTTCCATGAATACTAGTAATTTGTAACACAAATACCAGATAATCTTCAAAAAAAAAAATTGGTATTATCTCTAGTGTTTTCACACTTAAAACACATATGTGTTTTAACCACCAGTGTGAAAATAAAAAAAATCACAAATGCTCTAATTAATAATATGGAACTAGTGATAACAAAATTCAATATTGGATCCATTATTTTCAGATTTGTTTAAAATGGAACTGGTGATTAAAAAAAAACATTAGTAGTACCATCATGGAACTGTTAATGGTACTAGTGGCAATGAACGCCAACGGGACCCTATTACTAAGCCTGCACTGTCTGTCCGTCCGTCCGTCGGTCTGACAGCAGGCTGTATCTCATGAACCGTAATAGGTAGAGTTGAAATTTTTACAGAGTGTGTATTTCTATTGCCTCTATGAAAACAAATAATAAAAAATACATAGTGTTATATCTGGTACAATGGCATGGAACCTTTCGTGCGCAAATCTGAGTCGCACTAGAGCAGTTTTATATATTATAAAGTCAATAATAAATCCCCCGTATAGGAGACACTCTTGTAAATGTGCTGACGCCTTAAAGGTCCATAATTTCATATCTCATTATAATTCTTCTATTAGCTCCAACAATATATTAGTCGAACTGGTTTGTGCGGCGGTCTATCAGTTATAGATTTTTATTTTTATGTTGCGTTGTTTACATTCCGCCGAGTAGTATTGACAATGGATATAATTATGTTATTGTTTAAGATAATTGAAGAATTTTTTAACCGCTATAGTGAACTAATTGTAGTAGATTTTAATTTATATTCCAGTTCTTCATATGTGACTAACTACTACGAATTCTTTCATTCATTCTGTGGGTTCACTCAAAATAATAAAATAGGTAACTGCAATAATCGTATTCTTGACTTAGTACTTTTGCTGTGGTCGAGTGCGTGAGTGTACGCGAAGCCGACTCACCGTTGGTAAGTGCGGATAGGAATCATCCTCCACTAGAGGTGACAGTATGTATGAACAGTGACCCGCTGCAGCGTTCTAATGCGTCACAATCACAAGCATTTTTTTCACACACACCGCCACTAAATAATAAGAGAGAGGAAAAATGGCAATGGAATTTTAACATGGCTGACTTTTCTCACTATATTCACGGATAGGCGCCATGGACTGGTCCCCTATTGATAATTTAGAGTTAGATGCAAGTTTTTTTTTTATAATGTTGTTAACGGTATTATAAATGTCTGCGTTCCAAAGAAAAAGCGAAGTTGTGTAAACTCCGAAGTACAATTACCTCGAGTGGTAAACATTGAAAATTATTCGCGATATTAAATTGAAATCTGTTCTTCATAAAAAATATAAATTAAGCAGGTCAAGTAGTGACTACGTAGCATTTGATAAGTGTAGGACGAAGGTTAAAAAACAGATACAAAAAAAACTTATAAACAGTACCAAGAACGTCTTCAAAGTCAGTTCCTCGAAAACCCCATGTCGTTTTGGAATTATATCAAATCAAATAAAGCTAGTCGTGCACCAAAAAAAATATGAAAGAATGGGGAGGTTCTTTCTGACGACGAATGTGCTAAGGAGTTTGCAGAATACTTCCATTCTGTTTACAGTATACAACGGGCGGAACATACGAAGTATACATAATACATATTACAGATACGCCATCTGGGGCCATAAATGAAGACGCACGGATTCATCTGGAGCGGCTACATTTAGATGAGGTACAACATGCCCTTCAAAAACTTAAGCCCACAAAATCCACGGGGCCTGACGGCAGTCCACCTTACATCTTTAAGGATTGTCGATCTGTACTGGCCCGCCCGTTATTACACATTTTCAAACCTTTGTCTCAATATGGCTGTATTTCCAGAGCAATGGAAGGCTATCCGAGAAGTACCTGTTCCAAAAGGTTGCTCCGGACAAACGGTGGAAGGATACAGACCGGTAGCAGTGCTGTCTACCCCGGCGAAATTATTTGAGTCTACCATTCAAAAAGCAATATTTTCACAGGTAAACGCGCAGCTATCGGAAGCGCAGCACGGTTTCCGGCCGGGTAAAAGTACCATCAGTAATCTCCTTACATACATAGCTGACATCTTGTCTGTAGTAGATAGAGGGGGACAGGTAGACGCTGCTTATCGATTTTAAAAAAGCTTTCGATCTGGTTAACAATGACGTTCTACTCGAAAAATTAGCAGCCATTGATTTCACTCCGCATCTATTGAGATTTTTTGCAAGCTATATGAGATAGGCGGCAATATGTAAAATATGCCAATCACACCTCGGAACCTTACTTAACACTGTCAGGAGTGAGTCAGGGAAGCAACCTAGATCCTCTCGAATTTATATTAATGATAAATGATCTGCTGAAGATGGTACAATATGCCAAATGCTTACTATTTGCTGACGACCTTAAGCTTTATCTGCCC
This sequence comes from Catocala sponsa, assembly GCA_963564715.1. NCBI lineage: Eukaryota > Metazoa > Arthropoda > Insecta > Lepidoptera > Erebidae > Catocala > Catocala sponsa. Next base: position 26,833,001 of record OY751326.1, read on the forward strand.
ATACGTAATTTAGACGATTGCATGATATTACAAAATGATATTAATAGGGTAACAAAATGGAATCAGGACAACTTTTTAGAATTTAATAACATTAAGGCAAGCATTGCGCTATATAATGCCCTAGTAAGAAGCCAATTGGAATGCAACGCGGTCATCTGGTCTCCACATGAAACTAAATATAGTATTATGTTAGAGCGAGTGCAAAACAAATTTATTAGGTATTTATAATCTTATCTTATCTTATGTGGGGGCCAGTCAGTGCAGACCGGCGACACTTCGACCCAGTGGGATCGTTTGTGTCGACACTCCCAATAACGACTGCTATAGATGTTCATGGCAGCCGGGACCAACGGCTTAACGTGCTTTCCGAGGCACGGAGCAGGCGATAGTCAATCAATACGCACATAATTTCGAAAAATCATAACTTCCGAAAATCAGAGGTGCGCGACGTGGGTTCCAACCCGAGACCCTCTGCATTGCAGTCTGTTGGTCTCCCCACTGAGCTATCGCTGCTGGTATTTATAATAATTTATTTATGAAACTTTATGGTGTTTAACCCTTTCTTTCCTCTAATGTATCCCACCTTATTTATCTTAGGCCCCCATGCCTAATGAACTTGGGGTTAGAAGGGAACTTGCTCTTGTGCTTTACATTTTTAAAGTACTACGAGGAAAACTTTATAATACAGTTTTGTTGGAGTGGTTGTGGCTATGTGTTCCTAACAGATACGTTTGGCGTCGACTTCGGCCACCACTGCTGGCGGTGCCGAGGGCGAGAACAAACCTGCTCAAGGAGTCGCCTCTGACGCGCGCACTTCACATTCTCAATCTCATACACAACAAGTCAGACCTAGGTATTCATTTGTACTTTGAGTGAATTTAACAGAGTAGCACTAGCGGTTATTTGCTATGGTAATTAAATTAAATAAGTGTACTGGAAAATTACTAAGCTATATGTAATATTGCTGTACTGTCGCATTAGGATTTTTTTCTGTAAAGATAGTATAAGTTTGATTAAATAAATAAATAGAAATAAAACCTTAAGCGAAATACATAATCATACAATTTATAAAAGTATTCTTTGTTTTATACAATCAACATGGATCACACCCAGCAGCTTAGCTAGGTTACAAAATAACGATTTGATTACAATAACATTTTGTCATTGAAAGGAATTAATTAAAAATGTCTAATATTAAAATGGTTATATTTAGCATCTTCTACAAAGTTCTTCAAAAATGAATATGAATGGTGTTTTGTAGCGTTTTAGGTAGCACATTTAGGCGCAATTACGTGATTAAAGCTAAATAAACTGACAAATTGTAAACGAACACACCATCCTTTGCTTTTGTATATGGTATGGATATACAGTATGTATACAAAAACCAAGAATGTGCCTTATAAAAATAAATTACTGCACAGACCACTCAAATGTCAAGAGTATGTTTTATACAAAATGAGAAAATGGAGTAAGAGAGTAAGCGGAGTAGAATCCTTTTACAGCTGATCATGTTCACTAAATTATATTTTACACTGTGTGATACAATATAATATAACAATGGCGCCTACTTATACTTAGCTTTCCTGAAAATAATAAATATGTTTATAAAATAGTAATTTAAAATAGGTAACTTACCTCTGGATCCTCATAATACCACTGATCTGCTAAACTTTGAGCATTACTGCTATAAATTGAATTGCCAAATGTTCCCTGCGATCCTGAATGTTGCAATCCATGTAAAGGATACATACTATTTTGACCTGTGTGGCTTGACATTGGCATTTCATTTGATGATGACATCTAAAAACAATAATTATTACGAAAATGTTACACATAATGTATACACAATTAACAAATATATTAGTTGCATATAAACAAACACTTACCGATGGATTGTTTGAATTCTGTCCAAGGAATAATGAATTGTTTCCAACATTGTTGCTAGATATTCCTTGTAACCCACTACCTGACTGATAGGCAGGCATATTGCCAGGAGCCTGCATGTTTCCTGATGCCATCACTCCAATACCCGATACTCCAATATTATTAGCCATACATACATTTGGCATTACTTGTTGCGGCACTCCTTGCATTGGTAAACCCATGTTGGCTCCAGGACCGATCGGCAAACCAAGTGAAGCATTCAATGCTGAATTGGTGATGCCCACTGGTTGCATAACTCCTTGCATTCCCGGCGTTTGTACTCGAGGTGCCTGTGGATGCCCAGGATTTTGCATTCCACCTGGCGGTAGCCCAGTATTTGGCATACCAACTGATGGCATTCCTTGATTTACCATACCAGTAGATGACATGCCATGGTTTTGTAAACCTGATGGCATTGGAATTCCAGAGACTTTTTGCATTCCTGAAGAAGACATGACACCAGACTGCATGTTCGACATTTGGTGCCCAGATTGCATATTTTGTTTGTTAACATGCATATCCATTGACATGCCTGAAAGACTGGGTAATTTTGAATTTGACATGCTTATTTGCATATTTTGATTTTGATTCTGTGGCAGTGCATTAGCAGGGCCACCCAATTCGGCAGGAACAGATGTCGAAAGAATTTCTTCATCATCCATGGTCATTCCAAATATATTGTCGACTAAAAAATCCTCAGGAGATTTAATTGCTCCGTTGTCACTGAAACCATTAAAGCCATATAAGAAAAGATCAATATCACCAACCTATAGGTAACATATTCTAATTTTATTACTTACACATCAGATTTATTTGGTCCTTTGAAATTAATACGAATATGTTTCTGACCGTCGGGTGCCATAACAATATGCTGGTGTTTTTGACGCAAACTATTATTTGGCGTTATAATGACAGATTGGAAATTGCCCCTCTCATCACTGGCTTCCTCAACGTTAATATCAGACCTCATCAAAGCATCAAAAGTTTTACTCTCCCCGAATTTGGACTTATATAAATTTTGATTGCTGAACTTTTCTTCACTTTGGCCTGCAGTGTTTGAATCTGAATTTTCACCGGCTGCAGCTGCTGCCTCCCGCTTCTCTTGAATTTCTAGTGCCATTTCTTCTTTGCTGCTGTTTGATTTATTATTTGTACTTGAATTGTTGCCTTCAGCCATGCCAATTCCAGGTTGCTAAAATTTACAAAGTGTTAAAATAATATAATTCTCTTAAACAATTGAGTGTTAAAAATCAATACCTTTTTAAACTTTATATCACTGGCGTCGAAACGTTTTGGAGACAATTTTTTCGCTTTCTCTGAAGCCCACCATTCCTCAGAGCCTTCTTCTAGTGCTGCTTTCGGCCGTGGAAAACTGCCATGGGTGTGTGAACGAGTCAATGCTGAAATAAGCAAGTATTGTGCAGGTAGTATAAACAAAAATTTACTTTAGTTCATATTTTTTGTAAACTTTGGATTCGATATTAACCAACAATCTTTGTTGTATTCAACTACTTACGATACGAGGATTCTTGATGTTTTGGCAAATTCGTGTCATCATTACTATATCCATGGAATGCACCTGATGAATCAAATGTACCCCCACACTCGGCATTTTCACCAGCCCTATGAAAAAGGCAAGTTTACTATTTATGTCTAAGACCAAACGAAATTTTATGGCAGTGGCCAATAACACAATGTAGTTTAAATACAATTTCAGATATAAATTACCATTCTGGTAAATTTTCCTCGTTGTTCTGTGCATCGCCACCAACCCATGTACGTCTATTTGTACTCCAGGATTGTGATTTCTCTCCACTAGACCTGTCGCCCCAGTCACGCTCTGCGAGACATAGATTAAAATGATAATTTTCACACCTGCCACGTGAAACACTTCAAATCTACGTACATCAAGACCCTTTACCCCATTTCTCGAGTTGGCGGGATCTGCCCGGCTCAGAAGACCGCCATTCTTCCCCTTCCTCCCGAGTCTGAGGCTGTCTCCAATTGGTGTTTGTGCCTTGTCGTTTACTATAAAGGAAAACGAATACCATGTCAATAAAAATACTTTTAACCTGTACAACGTTATTCGTCGAGTCACAACTTACCTTCTATACATTTTCGTAGCCCAATCAGTTTGGTCGCCACTGATTCTATTAGTGTTATTTAAAGTGTTGTTATTCCAAGGGCGTATGGAGTTACCGTCTTCATCTGGTCCGCCCGTATACGGCATCCTCGGACCGCCCACTTTCGGCATGTAATGACCACCTCTAAAATGTTTAAATATAACTATTTCAAACAAATTGTAAAAAACATATAATATTGGCCATAAAGACAAAAAAACTAAAAACTTTAGAAGGATAATGATAAATCTTTATATCCTATTATATTCTTCGTCATAATTATGTACAATCTGAAGAACTACCACAATTAATTTACAAAATATATAGTCCGATAGAGGAGGGCAGTCAAAATATTCGGGGATAAGTGATAGTTTTTAATGTAAATAAGTGTAAAAAGACCCCAGTCGATTGAATCAAAATAAAATTGAGACAAATATTCTATTTGTCAATGATATCATGACTTTCATGCAACAAGACAGATGTTTGTACAGCAATAAACATTCCAGTCATCAAACAATCTTTCATTTACAAAACCAAATAGAAATTCTTAAGTATTTTCCTTTAACAATATACTATAATTTCACTGTATTTCCTTGCAGTTGACATAAGCTAATAATTTAAAATTGTTGCTACATAAATATTATTTGTCTGGATAGAACTGAGGCAGAATTTTGTTTCTAGTACTAAACCTGTAATATTATAAAATATTTAAACAATTTAATTTAATAAAGTATGTAGTTAGTTAGTAATATCTACATATATATTAATACGTGAAGCAAAAAAGTTGCACCCTTTTTACGAAAATTGAGCGGACGGAGCAGTATGAAATTTGGCACAGTTAAAGTTTATATGAAGAAGGAGGGGCGAATCCTCATATTTAAATAAAATATGCATTAGAAATACATTAAATTTGTGAAAGACACTACACGCAGACAACCATTATTTGACATAAGCAGTCGAATCGCGTTCGTAGTATTTCGGCATTGTTCGGCTGATGTATTACTATTCTTCGTAACTATGGTTACATAATATATCAGCAATATCTTACAGGCAAACTTTGGGCGGATTAGAATGATATATACTATTTATATTACAATATATTTACGTATTTATATGTTATAATATGTAATAAAGAAAACAATGTAGCAAGCTTAGGATATCGACAATTAAATAGTATAGTTAAGTAAATAATAATTTGTTTGAAAAATATAGATAAATTAACCTGTATAGAACGAAATCTAAATTAAATGTGATTATAAGGGTATAGTTCTCTAGACAATAAAACCTTAATAACTATCAAACTTAAAATTTAAATCAATTATGGTCGAATTTCGACCACTAGGCGACCGCTAGTTTAGCATAAATCCGCCTCGTGTGTTCCATGGTTCAGATGAACCAACCAGTTAGTGAGCCAAAGTGATAATAAAATATATACATGTATGGTACCGTAATATCAATAATAAAAAAACTTTTATAATTAAATATTGTTTCTGTAAAACAATTATTTTAATATTTTGAAAAGGTGAAGTTGCCACAATTTATGCTTTAATTAAATCATTCCTTCATCAGGCCTGTTTGTAAGTTTTAATCTGTCCTATATATGGGCAGAGAACAGACTATACAACACCAGTCTGGCCTAGTATTAGCAAATTTTATTATTTACAATATTCTAAAGCGATAATACTATCTATTTAATATGCATATAACCTCAAAATGTTAGAGGTTCGTGCCGCGTACCCGAACTCTACGCTATCGCTGCAATTTTGTTTGTTTCTGTTGCTATTCGAATTATAGATACATTTGTAATATCCTGGACAGATACAGCACACGCTTTTAAGATGTATGCCATTTGTTTTGTCCTCACTTCTCCATAGTGTAGTTTGTTGGATAGCATTGAGTTTAATATATGAATATCTTATAAATAAAACATTTTGTCACGACACACGAGGCGTTTTACAATGTACAGCCGCCGCCCTAGGTTATTGTTGTTCAATACAATTGTACTCTAAATTCAAAAAACATAGTGCACTTTTTGATGCATGGCAAAATACACATTTCAATAAAATCAAAACACGTACTACAGACATACGCCGATTTCTAAAAGGCTAATCAACGACGTATCGAAATCTCACATAATTCAAGTGATTTGACATTGCTGTTGCTACAACTTCATACAGAAAAACAATACCATTGCCAAAATCATATAAATCATTGACATCAAATGCAAAATATAGTTATTTTACTTCTATAGGTGAAAACATACCTTGCTGTAAGCGGTGTGCGTATATAAGAACCGCGGGGCCTGCCGCGTCCATCGCTGACAACGCCTCGACCCGCGCCGCGACCCATGCCGAATCTGTCACCCTGTGACATTCCTCCTATAGGTGGAGCACCCCTCATGTTGTCTCTCTGAAAAATATCAAAATATTTTTTATATGCTAAATTACTTACACTTATTGAAAACTTTATATAAAAGAAACGTGTAGTGTCAATGTCGTCTAGCTGGATAATAAAAATTGTTGCATGAATAAAGCCTTTGTATTGCAAATAATATGTTATAACAATCGCACAACTGCACAGTGATGAGGATGATGGCTTAAGTGGTCGCCTTGCCAATAATAGAACGTCGAGTAGCGAGTGCTCCTCGTGATTGTGGTTTCAATGCCTGTCAAGTCCACTGCGACACAGGAATTATTCCTATTGCGGGAGATATCTTTACAATGGTATAGAATCTATAATAGAACCAAGGAATTATTTATTTGGTTATCTGTTTATAGTTACAAATCCCTCGTACAGACCATTTATAATCGTATTAGTTAGGACGCATTAGTTAAATATTACTAATATCTAACAAATTACACTGAATGGCAGATCACAGAACGTCATATAGGGGAAAATGTATCAAATAATATATTTTTATCGCAATTGTAAGCATCCATATAGGGAATGCCTTTTCTCTCCATACCATAATCTGTGTGTGTGTGCCCCGTTCGTGTAATTTCCTTACGATCAATTGAGCAAATGATTTATGCAGACAGACAAAATCTTCGCAAATATTTCTAAATTATGCAAATAACTATCTTAATTTGTTTCGATTTTATTCGATTCTAGCTCTTGCCCTCAACTTCGTATGCGTGGAGTTCGTAATTAGATACAGCTCTATATTTTTTCTTAATACTCAACTTTTAGGCGTAGTGACAAGTTGAAATATGGATGAGATTTTAAGTTAGACCTCCAACAATACGACTGTGAAAACCGCATTCAATTTTGTGTAGCAATTCTTTCTGCTGCGGATACAAAAATAGAGACAGACAGACAGACAAACAACAATTAGGTTTAGGGTACTCTTGTCTGTTACTCCTGATATAGCTTTTATTAATGTTTCTTCTACTTGCCCAAACCATATTTGTGTAACTGAATCAACTCTTATCACTATGCACACTTTTACACAAAATCAAGATGTGAACGATGTTCACATCTTATTTCTTTTACATTTATTACATGTCTCTTCTGCCATACGCAACTTTTACTACCGATGCGACGCTAGTATTACCTGACCGTCAGCATAAGGGTGCGTTTCCACTGACGCGGAGCTGGACCGAGTGGAGCGGAGAAAAGAAGTGAAAAGTAGCAAGTGTTTCCATTGAAGCGGAGCAGAGTGGAGCTGAGCAGACCAGAGCTGCAATGATGTTGTAATCCGTGTCTTTCACAATGATTTCCCACGCCATATCTTTGGTTTCATTGCATTTGTATGTTGTCAGTCGTGTACCCCACAAAAATGGATTTTTTTTGACACTTGCTATTAGTTTCTCATCCATTTTGATTCACATACAATGTCGATGACGTGTGAAGTGTGTGACGTAAACTAAACTAAAATGCAGCGCACGAGTCCTTTCTTGACAAGTCTACACTACCCGCCGCGCCGCACCGTCCCGCTACCCTCCACTTCGTGCGCTCCGCTCGGCACCACAGCCTGCTTGACTCCGTCCTGACCGGCTCGGGGCTGCATGTTCATATATTTCATTTGAAAGTTCGCTCAGCTTCGCTTCGCTCCGCTTGCACTGTTTCCACTAATGTGGAGTGGAGATACCGAGCACTGTGTTTGGCCAGTTCACGGTCCGCTCCTCTCCACTCCGCGTCAGTGGAAACGCATCCAAATAAGCCATTTGAGAAGTAACCCTTTTATACAAAATTAATTATTGTTAATACGCACCATATCATCCTCAAATGTGTTGTTTAGTGCAACTGGTTGTTTTCCACGTGGCTGATACAAGGTGTCAATAACTTTTAGCTCAGGTGGTGCCTCTGAATTTCTATCGTAAAGTGCCAGCATTTCTTCCCTTCCATATCTGTTGGTCATTCATAATACGAATTAAAAACAATGTTTGGTGTAATTATTATTTCATTGGTACACAAAAAGCATGACGTGTGAAAAAATAAGTCTATCTGATCTATATTCTGATTTCATTCAATACAATAGGGTAGTATTTAACAGCACAGCAAAAAAAATACTAATTGCGCAGCAAAAGAAGCTAATTGATCAGCAACTCATGGCCAGCAATCTTTAAAGAGATCAAACTAAGTCGACGGAGCCCCGCGAAGCGGGGCTCCTATTTTTGGGTGGGTTTAAAAAAAGGAACCTATCATAACCTAACACTTCTGAGACGGAATGCAGTGATTTGAGGCGTATAGATGCTCGTTATGCTGTGTAATATTTGCTGATCATTATATTTAATCCCAATACAATATAGGCAATAGTAATGTGATTTAAAACTTATTTCAGTCTCGTAGTTTACAGGGAATCGAAGTTTACATTTTGTACGCCGCCCACCAAACCGTCAATTCGTTGGTTACTAACGTCACTTATTGACATACCTGAGCTTAGCTAAAAGAACCTTGGATGTGCCTGGTGTATTTGTATTGTTCGCTGTAGTACCCGTTGTGGTTGCTGCAGCGCCTCCGGTGGACGTTGCACCACCTGAACTTGTATTGGAATTTTGACTGTTGTTGGTAGATCTGGCTGCGCTACGCTCTCTAGGTATATTGCGCAGCCACTCGGGTCCAAACTTGATGGGATTGTTACGGTCACCCATTGTAATTGCTGATGAAGTTAATATTGAGTGGATAATGCAGGCAGGAACAGCTGTAACAATTGTATACAAATAAGCTATAAAATCATTAGGATATCACGGCTCCATTCTGAACTGAGAAAAATCATTGTCAGTATCTCATTTTAATGTTAGGATAAGATCAAATTGCGAATAAGCAGTAATAATAAGACACAGGCATTTTTTTTCACAAATTACATTCGCATTATTTCTAGTGGTATACAATATAAATATTGCTATGTTGTTGTTCTCGACGATATTAATAGAACTTAATTACCTATATTAATCATGTAATGCAAAAGTGTACCGTGTTGTCGTAAGAAATGTAAATTACAGACCTTATACATTGCATCTTGGTGATAAAATATATCTTTATATATATAAATCTTCTGTGCGTGTGTTTGTAACTAAACTCCTCCTAAACGGCTGGACCAACTTTGATGAAATTTTTGTGTGTGTTCAAGTGGATTCGAGAATGGTTTAGATTTAATTTTTTTTAGTGTGTACAGGCTAACGTCTGTCGGGACAGCTAGTATATGTATAAATGCTGTAAATAATTACCACTATCTTTTAAAATTGTTTTTTTTTTTGCTGTATATAAAAATGTATCCCTTATAAAAAGTTTCGAAAAATATTTTAAATATATATTTAAAGTATTATTATTATGTAAATCCCAAATGTTATTTACATACAGCATTACATCCAAATTGTGCTAACTATTGTATTTATGTCAAACGTGTAAGGGGCGAACTTGTTATATCTACCGCACACACATTTGTAGAGTGCATTGCTACTGAGAATTGTATCGTTTAGTTTCAAACACACGTACATCCAGTATACGTACAGTGGATTTACAATTGTTGGAAGACGACGCAATTGTCAATCAGGAATACTTATTACCAATAAAGAAACTGTAACATGTATCTGTATATCCATATCATATTCAATATTTAGAAGGGTCTAAATCCAAAACAATAACTATGCAATATTTGTTTCTTTGTGCCGAAAACCCGCAAAACCACTGATGAATGTTGAAATATTAGTTTGGTAACTTGCGGTACAATGCAAAACGAAGTCACGTTTTATAAATCTTATATAGTAGCATCGGAAATAATGAAGAGCACAGTGCGAAAGATGTAAATAACTCTGTGGACGATGTGCACTTCAAGCGGGCACCATAACACTGTCTGACCCGGAGCTAACAATCTTAATGAAACCTTATTTAAATTCTACATTATACTTTTACTAAGAACTCCCAATATTTTCATTGTGCCTAAATAAATCATTTTATAATTTCTAATAACTGCACAACTAGTGTTATATTGTTTGAAACATAACGAAATTCCGCTAATATGTTGCGCTTTTATTAGTCGAATTATTTTTGCTATGGATTAATAATCTGCAATTTTTCAAATCTATACTAATATTATAAAGCTGAAGAGTTTGTTTGTTTGTTTGAACGCGCTAATATTAGGAACAACTGGTTCGATTTGAAAAATTATTTTAGTGTTGGATAGCCTATTTATCGAGGTTATTATCTACGTCCCACGGGGGCGGCTCAGTAACGATAAACGCGGGTGAAACCGCGGGAACATCTAGTCTATAATAACTGAAAACGGTTTAGGAGCACCAAAACACTTACAGTGCCTACCACTTAATAAATCAGCAAAGGATGTGGAATAAATTACAAACGAATATTGCATCAGAGAATTAAATTGGAAGTTGTTTCATTGATTTTGTATTTTATTTTATACACAATCGCATATATTTAGAATACATTTATTTTTTTGTAAGACAACTTACAATTTGATGCAAACAAGGCAGGAATTAATATTAAAATTTAAACAGAAAGAGTGGTTTGTAATGGGAAAATCTCGCTATCCCTCTCGCACGCCCAAGTACCGAGTACAACTTAAATACAAGTTACGTCACTATGTGCATCAAAGTACTTTCTTATATTATTTGACAATAACTAATGCTTCAGGTTTGAAACTTAATTTATATTTTTGAGTAAATATTCGTAATTTAGAAATCTTACGATGATTAATTTGTTTGATTAAATTAATTCGGTAAAACGAGGAACCTATCATGTAACTAAGAAATAAAATTATTATAACTATGTATACTAAGTACAGAATCCTAGCAAATAAACTACCACGAAAATATTGAATATTTTATTCATGTTTACGTTGTCTTAGCAAAGTTTTACCGTTACATCGCTTTATAAACGTTGTTGTGAATCTTATAATAAATAAGTAAGCACATTGAATTTAACTCAAATATGGTAAATTAGATCTTTTTAGACTAGCTAGTAGTAGTAGCTGTGTCGCATGGGACTATATAAACGGACACAAAGTATATATACCCAGACTCGAAACAATCATTTATACATCGATCACACAAATAATTGTCCCGTGTCGGATTCGAACCTACAATACTCAGCACAGCGGCAGTGATGAGGCGGCTTACGCAATAAAACCAAAGTCATTTGTCCAATGAGCACCTAAACGACAGCAGATAAAGCGTTACATGACTGCCTAATACTTTAGAAATTTGTATAAACGATTAGTATAATTATTTTCATTAGTATATTTATTAATTATTAGCTTCTAACCGCGACTTCGCCCGCGTAAATATCATGAGTTCGTATTGTCGGATCAAAAAGTATTGCAGGCGTTAAACTAGGCCATGGTCTATCTATGTGCCGAATTTCATCCAATCAGGTTAGTTTTATACATGCTGCAGTAATAAATAGGTATCCAAATAGATTCATAAACTGATTTAAGCAAAAATAGCGAACGGTCTGGTCTACGGATGGTGTCCTGAGTCACGAAAAATTTTACAAACAGCTAAGAAAGTAGGTACTCCTAAGCTTAGAATAACTGTTTGCGGATCACGCAATTTTTATCTTCATCAAACCCATACCAATCAGCCAGAAAGGCAAGGCAAGTACTTTAACTATTGCCACCCTTTGTGTGACTACACAAAGGGTGCAATGGTTAAAGTACTTGCCTTCCTTCCTTGTTAATGTAAGACTTTACATTAACAGACATATAAATTGTTATAATATCTTATCAAACAGTACATTTAACTTTAGTGTAATGTTTTCACAGATCCAGGATGTTTGTAAATAATAAGTAACAAGAGTAAGTTTTTGTTTTATAGTCAGTGTTTCAAGTGTAAAATTATGTCATGAGCATACATACATAGTCTTACGGCCGTATCGCAAAAGAAATACTTAAATGCGTAGTCTCACGTCTTTAACGTTAGAGAGTTAGGCAGAGGTGTATTATACCTTAATTTCGCCAGCTATGATATTAGTTCTTTCGTAAAAGGAATTATTTATTAATATTAATTATTATACTAGTCATGCTAGTGCTAAGAATTACTTGACTGAAAAACCTAATCCTTATTTTGGCTAAAGGGACTAAAGCTGGTTTTTGACGTTTGATACTATAGAAATGGAAGGATAATGAGCTGTCACTATTGTTGTAATTGTATTGCCAGTACTCAATAGCTAATCTCAATGTATTATGTCAATACTAAACTACATTTTGAAATTTAAGTAACACTTATTTTAAAAAAAGTTACTTTTCTTAAACCCTGTGTGGGACATGATCTGTGACAGTAGTCTAAGCTCCATAGTATAGGTAGATTATGTTGCTATTAATATACATGTATATAATAATGTGCTAATATAATAATAATAAATAATATTAATAAATTTATTTTTTCTCAAAAATATATAGCTGGCTCTATCTACCATATAAAGTAATTTGCAATGTGCACAAACGAGACCCAAACTACAACCGGATACAATGATATATATATATAATTTAAGCTAGTTAGTAGTGTTGTTATTGTGTTCGCCTATACACTCAATTCCCTGAATATTGAGTATGAACCAACTTCACAACTAAAAAGATTTATTATATTGTTTGATCCTGAGTAACACAAAAAAAAATTTAAACATATAAACACCTTGAAAAGTTATGTGATAGTAAACTAATAAGTAACTTCAAAATTAATTTTGAGTTGTTACGTAAAAGAACATTCAAAAGAATAGAAAGGCAGTTAAAGTTTTAGAAATTATAATCTTGCTAACTTAATTTACAATTTTATTATAGTATCCTTATACGATAATGAAGGAAAGAGTGATCATTAATGATTGAATTCAGACATTCTCATTAGTTATACGACTGCCAAAATGTATTGATTCAAAACTTTTTACTTATAAAATAAGTGCAGGCATTTTTAAAACTCAGGTATGTCCAATATTTAAATTTAAAAAATGCTTGCACTTAATTTTAGTTATTTGAAAACATTAAAATGTATTTTAATATGACGTTTGCAGTTATAATAATGTTATACAGTCAAAGCCGAATATAACGACATCGTTTATAACGACGGATCGGTTATTAAGAGCAACTGGCAAGGCCCTATATAAAGCCTATACAAACAATTAAGTAATCATACCGCCTATAACAACATCGGATACAGCGACATATCGCTTAAAACGACGAAACTTTACCGATATTCATCAGCTTTAGCGACCAACCGTTTTATTTGTTCCAGCAAAACAAAACAATACGAACAATTTAGTTATTAAAAATTTAACTCATTCCAACCTATGAAGGAATTTTTTAAGCTGTGTACAGCTTATAGACTACATAAGTATATGTATATAAGTTTTTAGAATAAACATTTTTATTTCTTTTTTCGACATTTTATTTGAAAATATGTTCATAAGCATAACTTAAACCCATACTACATAAAGGTACATATTTAAAAATTCTAAACACACATATGACAATTAATATGACTACATACTTGTGTATATTGCTTATAACAACTATCAGACATAACGTCCTAAGTTATATGGTTCCTTCAATATCGTTATATCCGGTTTTGACTATAATTATATTATTAGCATATGAGTATATTGATAGGATAACTTAAAATATAAATAACATACATAAATAATAAACACAAACTTTAAGAGAACATAATTTAAAAAGGTATTTATAAATATAATGATCTAAGACTTTATATTCTACCTACATACTAAATAATAATACATAATTAAAATTGTGCAAAGAAAATTTAATATTATATATAAATCGCATAGCACACCATTGCAAACGCTTCTGTAATAATAACCTATAATAAGTTGTCATCACAAGTCGCAATGCACCTTAAACATGATGAAATACAATAAGCCTTAGCTCCATACACTTTATAGTTATCTTTTTAAATCACTCACTCAAATAGTTTTAAGTTGTCACCTTACAAAAACAAAGTGCTATTGCTAAATTGCAATATAAAACCATTTACATAACCAATCAAGCTACAAATATAAAGTTTATATTCATAACTTTTGTTACATATCATGCTATCAAGATGTACACAAATAAATACACAAACTTGGAACAGGATACTAGAATTATTAGTATGCAGTATTATTTAAGGTGTTTTTAATTCATTTATGAACATTAAAAGATAAATATGTGTTCTGGTAATCTTGGCTAACCTTTGTTATTTTTATTATCAATAGAAGGTGTATTTACATTTATCAGCACAATAAGAGAAGAAGGTACTGTCATGTTTATATTATCTTCATTGTTTTTCAAACATTCCAATGGGTACTTCAAAAAAATGGAGTAGCAATTTGAAAGTTCTAATTTACTACCTACTTTATCAAACTTATTACACTATTTAAATTAACTACAATTTCTATAACTAAATAAAGACTTTACAGAGGGTAGATATCTAGTGCCAGTAAAAGTACAACTATTTATTCTGGGTATTATTCTAATCAGAAATTATGTACAGATCCAAACGAATATATTTTTTTGGATTTTTAACATTTGTAAACAAAAAATAATGTATGTGTGAGTATTATGGCATATCAATAATAATGGTTTTGTATGGGTAATAAGTACCTACGTAGATTATCTCAGCACAGTTTCAGATTCACAAACAGAAACAACGAGAATCACCGATTCAATCCAAAACACAATATTATTATATATAATCATTTGATACCAGAAAACATATTATATATATCCGAGCACCTTGCGTGGTGACTCCAACAGATTGAAACGAAACACACAATCCAAGAGTCAAGGTGGCAATCAGTAAAAACAGAAGTAACGTACGTTTTAAATAAAAAGAAAGTCCTCCACAGCGCATTTAATTTCCTAAATTAATTAAAGGAACAGTTTATAGCGAAATCGTAATAAGTACGAAATTAGATCATAATTACCTAAGTGCTTGAATGATTCAATATGAAACGCACGCACGGAGACAGCAATATGGCCGACGAAAAGTGAAGTGAAGAAGTATGATTTGAATGTTGCCAGTTTCAAAATTAAGATGATTCCTATTATGTGTAGGTAGTGTATAATATTTTATCCATAATTATGATTTATTTTATAAACATTGAAAAAAAAATTACAATAAAAATCTGTATCGGGCAACAAGAATTAGTAAATATGGTGATCATTGCTTCCCTCTGACCAAATATCAAGTATAAAATATAAAATACGAAGGGGCGATACATTTATTAACCTAAATTGACCACTATCTTTTATATTTAAAGGTATTTTCTTGATTAAAATCAGTCGAACGTTTATACGACAGGAATTTATATTTAACATTCTAATTTCGCTCCATTTTAACTTTGCTTAATATTTACGTAAATTCGACCTTCAATTATTGTTATTTTAACCGAAAAGTCAATGTTTTGTGGTTATCTAATTTGATTTGGGCCAAACTAACCTGCACAGGCTAAAGCTACATACTTCACTATCTTACTAATAGAATAATAAATCTAATAGGTGGGTAGTTCTGCAAAAAATATGATTTAGATCAATTAATATTATCTTCTGTTTACGCGAATGTTATTCAATGAAATTAAACTACTATATACGGATTTTATCGCGTTGTTTCGGTTGCTTTTCAGCAGCCATGGTCATGGGGAGACTAAGATGGTAGTTGTCTCAATGATCCAATGTAGTTATTTCAAAGTACCCGAACATAATTTAATAATGGGTGTTTCTATTTACGCAGAATGAGCTCAAAGTATCATGAAGTCTAGCTGTGGTTTGCTTCTTCTTGGGTTTGACTATTTGAATTACTGGATGCCAAGCTGGTTGTACATTCCAACCATCTTCTCTATTGAAATTAGGATGTTTTTTGATTTCAATAGCCTCGCGAAGCATCCTTGGTAGCAATCGGTGTTCTTTAGCGAGCATCTGTTGTTTGTCAAATCTCAGGTAGTGATTGGTCCCCTGTTGCACATCGTCATAGTCATAGAACAACGACGGTTTTGGTAATTTTAATTTTTTATATTTTTTCATAAAATGACATTATAAGTCGTGCTTTATAAGCCAATAATTTTTTTTTACAAATATTATTTAAGACCACCCAGATACAGAGTTGGAATATTGACGGATTTGATTTCTAAACACAGTAAAATGACGTATTAACAATTTCGGCAGTGTACAGCGTTGAACCCTGCCCCCCACGCCCCGTACGCGCGCGGCGTATGATTACTACCGCTGATGTTCTAGGTGAGGTCACGCGTGTCAATAGTACGTTAATTTATTAAGTTAACTTATTTTTCTTTCATCTTATTAGTTATGTTTAATGTTCAGAATAAAGTTTATTTATTAAACTAAAGTTAATTATGTCGTAGAAAAGGTCCCTACAGACATAAGCCTTATTAAACACCGCGAATAAAAATGTCAATAATCAACAAATTGACGAATTTTCTACAAATGAGACCTAAGAACACTTTTCTCATACAACAGGAAAGTTATTATTGCCTCTTTAAATATTTTATTTCGAATTTTATACGCTATTTTAGGTGAAATTCGTTTTTTATTAAATTTCCACTGTACAACGACGGTGAGTCAAATCCGTCGTTGTTCATGGACATCTGAAGTAGCCAGTTTGTGCATCGCGATTTATTAGTTAATATTAATTTTATTACTACTACTATTTTATACAGCGTTTTTGATAATTAACGCACTCAGTTTATTTTTCGGTGTCGATAATTAAAATCCAACATTGTTCTACGTACTTATAATGAACGCATGATACAAACCGTCATTTTTTTACGGATAAGTGCACGTCGGATGCGCACAACCGCCGTTTTTCTTTGGGCAGATTTTCTTATACGTCGTTGTTTTTTTATTATTTTACAATTTCAATATTTTTTTTATTATATGATTTTATCTACGCTGTTTATACTTTTGGAACATAATTAACTCAAAATATAAAATTTTATTTTACAATTGGAAAACACCGTTTTTCTCCATTACCACTAGAAGCTGATGCAATGCTATCGTCTGAAGAAATGCAAGGTGTGTGGGCTGACGTATTTTCAAGAAATGATTACCAGGAGGAATCGGTCACGGTTACAGATCTCCAAGACAAATCCCATGCAACGACTCCCGTACACGATGTTATTACTGAAGATGCCTATATGCCTACCTACCCAATGACACCCGAAAATATCAGTAATTGCCCACAATCACTGCATTCTCAGCATGATCAAGAGTCTCCAATGCCATTGACTCCCATTTTCAGTAATTTACTAGATTAACCTACCCTTCTACAGTTAGTCATAATAATAATATTAAAGAGCCTGAGCTGCAATCGGCAGTACAAGATACGCCAGTCACATCCCCTGTTAATAGACATGCAAAATGTGATGACCATTTTTGCTGCTTACACGAACCTGATGAGTATGCCTGTCCATTTTCAGTAGATACTCTAGGTACGGACTCTAATCACCCGTCTCTAGAACCCAGTCCCTTGCTCAAGAATAGAGGGAAAAAAGAGTTCGTAACATCCCCTTCTCTCTACGACTAGACCAGTTTATGATATAGCGTTTTGGGAATTACGTGTAAGAAACCAGCAATGGCTTTATGTTGCTAACTACACCACGAAACAACACAAAGCTAGGACATTCCGGCGGAAACTAAAACACCAAAGAAAGTTCACTTATAAATATTTTTACCAAAGAAAAACGGTTATGATAAAATTTATGTTTGCAAAACTATGTTTTTTAAATACCCAGGGCATCAGTGAACGATTGACAAGAACCACATGGATTAAGTACGATAGTAGCACGGCTATAGAACAAGACTTGAGAGAACACCATAATAATCACAGAAAACTGATTAATGAAGAAATGCTGTGTGTGTGCTCACGTTAATTCGTTTGTGCTAGTTGAGTCGCACTACTGTCGAAAGTCGTCAAAAAGACTGTACTTGGATGGTAGTCTGGTATTGATCGAATGTTTAAAATGTATAAGGAGTGGCCTGACCTAGAGAAATATTCAAACAAAGCTACAACTCTTCGACAGTACCGAGATATTGTAAACAGACAGTTTAATCTTACTTTTCATATCCCAAATAAAGACACTTGTGACCAAAGTCATATATTTAAACAAAGTAAAAAAGTCTCATAATATATGTTCAAGAAAGCCACTTCAATAATATACAATACAAGTACCTATAGTTTAGATGATGAATCCATGATTTTGATAATACGCAAGGAGACAAGAAACCGTGCATTTATTCTTAAAAACGCATATTTTGAATCGATCCCCATTTCTAAAGACAAATATAAAGATCTCATGAATCTGTGCGAAACTGGGATTATACCCACCAAGTATCACGAATATTTCAAAGCTCTGACACATGGCCATACTACCGTATCTGAAACTGATGATGATACTGAATAAAACTGCATAATTAAAAGAAAATGTATAATGATACCCAAATATTTTAAGAGTAACGTTTGAGACTGAGTATACTGATTATACTCCAATATTATAAGAGTAAAGTTTGAGACTGATTATACTGTACTGAAACTAACAAGCAATAATGTTCGTCATTATATTTTTTAATATTAACGTCTGTTTGATTAAAATTGTCTTTGGTGTCTTGCAAATCTTGTGATTTTTAAAACGATTGATGTCTTACTTTAGTGTCATAAATTTGATTTTTGTGTTTTTAAAGTTTATCAGATAATATATGTTATAAATAAATAAAAAAATGTAAGCTAAATAATATATATTTTTCATTTACTAACCTATCAATTTAAAAACCGTCACTAAATTTTGTTAGGTATTTCCTAAAACATCGACGGTTACTTTGCGTCATGTAAAATATGAAGAAAATCCGCGAAACAACGACGTATGATAACATACGACACATGAGTGTTCATAGAACAATGACGCATGTGATATTTTACTAAATTGAGTAATATTAGGAATCTATCTTGTAGGACACATTATAAATATACAGAAACGGAACAACATATGCAAATTTCAAGCAGATCGCATTAGCGCTTTCTAAAATATACTCTAAAACCCAATTGATAAACTGTTATGTGGCGTACTGTAAAGTTACTGTTTTGCAGAACCGTCTTTGTTCTACGACTATGACGACATGTTCACACACAGCAGACTTCAACGAGCGTTGGTGTTTTACATCAGCTATGTGTTCTTTTATGCGGTTGCCTATGTTTCTCTTGATTTGACCAATGTATGAGAGTCCGCAGTCACAATCTATTTTATAGACCCTTGCATCTTGTAAAGGTAGTTAGCACTTGAGGGATGGTAAAAATTGACTTATCTTCGTTGGCGGCTTGAACTATGTGTTGATTGAAGCTCGCTTCAAGTTGTAGTCAATCTTGTCAGTAACACCTTTTACATAAGGTAGTATAGCAGGCTGGCGCTCGACTGCGGCTGGCTTTTCACGGGATCTGTGACAGGCGTCGCGGCTGTTGGAGCTCGTTGTCTTGCAGTACTTGCTTGACATGTTGAAGCTCAGCGTACAGGTGTTTCTTGTCAGAGATCCCGTGGGCTCTCTGAAACAAAGATATTCCCACGATAGCTAACTGTTTAGGATGGTGGTGAGATTCACCGTTTAAGTACCTATTTGTAAGGGTCTTTTTCCTATATACAGTTTGGCTCAAAGTATGATCAGGATTTCTTATGACAAGTACATCTAAGAAAACTAATTAATTATTTGCCTCTAATACTTAAACGGTGAATCTCACCACCATCCTAAACAGTTAGCTACCGTGGGAATGTCTATGTTTCAGAGAGCACACGGGATCTGTGAAAAATAAAATTAAAGTAGTAAGTAAGTATAAAATTAGAGAGCAGCGATAGCTCAGTGAGGAGACCAACAGACTGCAATGCAGAGGGTCTCGGGTTCGAAACCACGTCGCGCACCTCTGACTTTCGAAAGATATATGACTTTTCGAAATTATGTGCCTATTGATTGACAATTATCGCCGTGCCTCGGAGAGCACCCTAAGCCGTTGGTCCCGGCTGCCATGAACATCTATGGCCATCGTTATTGGGAGAGTGTCAACACAAATGATCCCACTGGGTCGAAGTGTCGCCGGTCTGCATTGGCTGGCCCCCACATAAGATAAGATAAGTATTTAGTATTAGGCATGCCGTGAACTAGGTTTTTCAATCTACTTTAAGAATTCTTTCCCAAGTAGAGATTAAAATCCTCCAATATCTACAGTTTTTAATTAATGGAGGTGCTACGGCGAGTTAACAGTTAGTCTAACATTCCTCTTAAGCATGTTCCACACATGCTCAGTGGTATTTATTCCAGAACTTCTTGCTGACTACTAAAATTTTCGCATTTTGACCTCTGAAATGTACTTATCTATAGAACGAGCTGTGTCTGGTCGAGTACTGTCTTACAGTCAAAGGAATTTCTCGCTTCCTAAAAAAAAAATCTAGCAAATATGTACCTATGGTTAAAAACTACAATAAAGGACATCCTTTATTGTAGTTTTGTGATACCTATCTGAATAATATATTACCTATTATGGAATGCTCTGTACGCGAATCCGATCTGTACTTGACCGTTTTTTACTATAACAAGGAATTAGAAACATGGAAAATTTTGCGAAGGGGACATTCTGCGAAATGAACATTTTAATAAAAAGCATCTAAGAAAGAGACCTTCTCAGAAAGGGACATTTTGCTACCTGTTATTGTGCGACTGACCGCCAATGTCTGTCTATATTTATTGCATACATTGGACATTATTATTATTACGAACCGAGTTTAATTTCAAATGAATGCAATTTGGTACGAAACGCGGTAATTACTAATTACCTATCTGCAATAATAATTTAATATCCGTTTATAAATTAGGTATTGAACAGCACGGGCACGGGGTCTCTTCTTAGTCTTTCAAGGATTTGGTCGTATTGTAGTTCTAGTTGGCAGACTTCATAAATATATTTTTATCGTTGAGAACCTTTTCGCGAACTGTTAGACATTTATACTGCCTCATGTTTTTTTGAATCGCTATGAAAGCGTGATTAATTATGTTTAGATGTCGCAGATTGGAATCGCGGATTTCGAAAATACCGAAATACTGGATATAATTTAAAACTTTAAAATACCGGTTTTAATTTCAAACAATCGTAATTTTCGATATCTATACTAATCTATACTAATATTATAAAGCTGAAGAGTTTGTTTGTTTGTTTGCTTGAACGCGCTAATCTCAGGAACTACTGGTCGGATTTGAATAATTATTTCAGTGTTAGATAGCGCATTTATCGAGGAAGGCTATAGGCTATATATCATCACGCTAAGATCAATAGGAGAGGAGCAGAGGTCAAAATACGAAAATTTTAGTAGTCAGCAAGAAGTTCTGGAATAAATACCATTGAGCATGTGTGGAACATGCTTAAGAGGAATGTTAGACTAACTGCTAACTCGCCGTAGGACCTCCATTAATTAAAAACTGTAGATATAGGAGGATTTTAATCTCTACTTGGGAAAAAATTCTTAAAGTAGATTGAAAAACCCAGTTCACGGCATGCCTAATTTCATACATATCTTATCTTATGTGGGGGCCAGTCAATGCAGACCGGCGACACTTCGAACCAGTGGGATCTTTTGTGTCGACACTCTCCCAATAACGACTGCCATAGATGTTCATGGCAGCCGGGACCAATGGCTTAACGTGCTCTCCGAGGCACGGAGCAGGCGATAATATTGTCAATCAATACGCATATAATTTCGAAAAGTCATATAACTTTCGAAAGTCAGAGGTGCGCGACGTGGGTTCGAACCCAAGACCCTCTGCATTGCAGTCTTTTAGTCTCCCCACTGAGCTATCGCTGCTCTCTAATTTTATACCTACTTTAATTTTATTTTATCAGTGTCAGAGTTAAACATACCTACTAGTTAATTATTTACGCCATTACTTATTACCAATTCTTATTTCATTTTATTTTCAAGTTTAGCACGCTAATTTGTTTAGCGGGGTTCTCAGAGTTGATATCCTCCGTAGAGTTCATGCATCATTCAATTCAATTCAAACTTTAACCAATAAGAGCATCGAGCGTAGAGTTGGAAATAACTTCCCTTAAATCTACGAAAGAAGAGATCTCTGTTTTACAGAAGCGATGGAATTATCGGGAAATGCTCCAACACGAAAGCGAACAGAGGTATCGCATAAACAATATAGAAATCAAAGAAGTGCCGGGCTTCAACGGTGAAGACCTGTCTGTAATTGTGGACAAGCTAGGGGGTATCATGAACTATCGCATCCCCAAATAACAGATCAATTATTATATTGCTGGACTGCCCATGCGAGGCAATAGTCAACAATTACCTACAATAAAAATAACTTCGTGGCTGCAGCGGAAAAACACACACAACACAACACAAAGGAGGCATAAACGCAAGCATTCTGGGACTTGGCAAGGATACTAGCAATATATATGAACCTACATAGCCCTCTTAAAAATCGTAAAATGTGAATCTGTACCTATACTCATTAGTGTATTAATAATATTCTATAATATAATAATAATATTCTATCACATACACACAACACCATCTAGTCCATACTAAGCAGAGCTTGTGCTATGGGTACTAGACAATGGATAAACATACATATATACTTTTTTTTTGTAAATACATACTTATTATACATAGAAACACCCAGACCAAGACAAACATCCATGTTCATGCACACAAATGTTTGACTTGTGCGGGAATCGAACCCGCGACCTCAGGCGTGACAATCGGTTACACTAACCACTACGCTATCGAGGCCGACAATTTATATAATAATAATAATAATAATATTTTTATTTCAGACCAATGATCCATATAGTGTTAGTATCACCTTAGCCTATTGTTAGTAATAAATAATAAATAAAAGAAACTAATTAAAGACATGTACATCAGCACGCACATGTCTATTCACCCAGTGCTGTATAAACGGGCCATAAATTTTTTAATATATATTGTATACTAGCTGTTACCTGCGACTTCGTCCGCGTAGATTTTAACTAAAAAGTGTTTGTCGCCGCGGAACCCAACTATATTTCTCTGCCCAAGTTACTTAAATGGCGTAGTTTTTATAGTGTAAAGCTAGATAATAGCATGGCTTACTCAAAAATAACATTTAAATATGCGTCGTTAGATTACACGCTGTCACAGAATGCGTAAGAAATATAAAGATTCACAGCTCCTCCCCCGTAGGTGATAGCGTGATAATATGTAGCCTATATGTTGACCCGACCTGTTAGTAATATTCATGCAAAATTTGAAGTAAATCCATGCTGTACTTTTTGAGTTTAGCCCGGACATACATACAGAAAAACAGACAAAAATTCTATCAACTATATTTTTGGCTTCGATATCGATTGTAGATCACGCAAGTATTGTTTTAAAAAAATATTCAATGTACAGTTTTGACTTTCCTACGATTTTATTATACCTATGTATAGATTGCTTGTACATACAATAACGGCTCGATATCGTTATCCTAATCCTAACTAATATAATAAATGCGAATTTGAGTTTGTTTGTTTGTTACACTTTAATTACGCGACCTATCATTATAAAATTTCGCATACATGTTGTCAGAGCAACAGAAATGAACTTGTTACCTAGCCGTGTCAATTAATACGACTAATAACGAAGCTGATGCGCTCTGTTCATCGTAGAATTGGCAATCTCCGGGTACACTGTACACTCTTTAGTTGAAGTAAGTACATCATTCACATACACTTTTGGAATTGCTATAGTGTACTTCACTGTTTTTTTTTAATATTTTATTTAAATATACATTATTCAAAAATATCCGAAGGGTTAATGAAGAAGATTCCTTTAGATACTTTTATGGACTAATTGTAAAACAATAATAAAATGTACTTAGGTAAAGTGTAGAAGAATGGTTAAAATATCTCTACAAATGAAAGAATGATATCTCTACAAATGAAAAATGAAAGAGTTATGAAACTTTAAAGTAACTCACAAAAATAATTACGTTTCACTCGTCACTCAGCTTGTGACGTCACACGGCCTAGGCCACCAAGGGACGCGCGCAGTTTGCATTTTCTTTGTACAGAATTCGGTTAACATCGTTCTTGTTACGAACGAAGTTTACAACGAAATACGCGTTGTTTATCATGAAGGCAGAGGAGAAAAGTTTCGGTCAAGAATTGTATTGTCGCTATGTGTCAAAGTACGACAGTTAAAACCCCCAATATGAGTATATTTCGTGTACCTAGTAATACGAGTATAAATATAGATAATATGATACCGTTTCCGTCAGCCTTATATGGCAGCTATAATCGTATGTATTGTAACCATGACAATTATATAACAATCAGTACTTAAGAACAAACTATATTTTATATTTTAATTACTCCTTCATTTTGCAACCAATGTTGATATTGATTAAAAGGTTTCTTGTGAATACATAAAAAATAACGTAGAAAATCAAAAATAAAATAGTATACTACCCTATTTCAATGGTACCCTATGAATAAAGGCATCATCTCCATAAATTAAACAGTACCTCTGGATCTCACAAAGTACCTATCTTCCGTCGTTGTACACATTATTTACGTTCATCATGAGAAAAAATAACTAACATAGCCATACTACGACGTGAGTAACGCTAGCAGAAACTTAAGCAAAACCGAGTGTAGCCGTTCTGTACGTGGTGTCAAGTGTGGACAGACGTCGGACATACAATGAACCTGCAGCGAATTCGAGACACAGATTACTTTGTATTCATCATAAGCCAACAATTGACAGAGTTCGAGTACAAGCTGATTGCTAGTACCTTGCTATAACACTTTCTAGACAACTAAAACATGTATGTCATGTTTGTTTTCTAGAAAGTCTGCTGCTTATTAATGAAACTTAAATCACCTTTGTCTGAAATCCTATTGCCAATGGTACGTAAGCAAATAATTCTACTCATAATTACTATAAATGTTAAAATTGTGTGGATGTTAGTATCTC
Source organism: Catocala sponsa (assembly GCA_963564715.1). Taxonomy (NCBI): domain Eukaryota; kingdom Metazoa; phylum Arthropoda; class Insecta; order Lepidoptera; family Erebidae; genus Catocala; species Catocala sponsa. Next base: position 26,858,488 of record OY751326.1, read on the forward strand.
AATCACGCCTTAATCATTAAACGAATTTGGATTAAACTTAGCACCAGATATGCTGTCTCATTTTTATCTCGGCAATACTTGTACGGAGGGTGATATTTTATAACGTCATATTGCCGTAAAATCGGAGATTCAGAATATTTTTTATACTTTTAATCAGATATAGGGTACCTACGTGTTATATGCCAAATATACAAAAAAACACTGATTATCTCAACAAAATAGTTATTAAGACTTGCACAAAAAATATCCGGGCACGTGTTTGTATTTAGCTTTTCTGGTCACCGCAAAGGTCATCGTGAAACCTATCTCTGGTAAATGTAAATCCCAGGTAGGTACTGTATCCTCGCAGGATACAGTCTCATTCGTGTTCTGGAATCACTAAATATACGGCCTTCTCGCAATCTTCTGTTTTGTATCGGTATAGTAGGCCGTCAGATATCACACATTTTCAGTCTGAGCAACTCCTCCCACTGAAAAGTATCCTTCGTAATTGCCGACGTCACGGCCAAGGCGATGTTTTCGTTGTAATATTCGAGTGATTTTTCTTCAAGTGGTTCTTTCTCTCTCCCTGCGTCAATAAATAGATAACTATAGAATTCCCATGAGCATTCTTTTGAACTAATGGCACCCTATACTCAGATGCGAAGGCGTAATTAATGTAGTTAAATCGAAATACGCGAGTCATCAAATTGGTATTCTTGTCGGTGCGTAGGGTATCCGCAGTGCGCGGGCACGGGTAGCGGTCGGGCACGGTTACAGTGTCATCACATGGATCAAATTGGCTATCCCGGTTCCGCAACTGCACATCTCCATCACATTAGCATCCAGCTTATCTGCGCCCAGTTCAGGGATCGCCTTTCTGACGATATATGGTACGAAGCATAAGCGAACAGTCCCTGATCGGCGTCTACATTTACATCGTGTGCAGTACTCTGTTTGCGAGATGCGAGCTTTTTACGAAGCGGTAGGTTCCCTTCACTAACAAAGCGTTCAATAATGCTCTCTGATTTGCTGTCAGCTTGTTAGTCTCTTTATCGCTCAGCACGAGGTGCGAAGAGTCTACCTTCATACGCATCACTTCGCTGGTGTTAGATAAGTCAAAGCGGCTAATAAACGGATAGGTACCAGCGGCTTGGCTCATCGTTTATACACCAACTGGCAACTGCTTGATGGTAAGTTCAATAAAATATGAACATTCAATATAAATTATGTACCAAGTAACGTTCGCGGCTCTGCGTTAGTAGGATTAAAAAGGTGGTAGTTATATAATGTACCTATGTTACAGTTAAGCACAATATACAATTGTTGCAACCCGTAGGCCAACCCTAGTGTGCGTAAGGTTTTTGTAAAATCTGTATCTGCATCTATAAGTAAAATGTATAAGATAGGACCACTGAAAAAATGAAACACCCCAGTGTCAACGATAACTACACCCTCTAATGGTTCGGTAATTGAAATTGTTTTTCAAGCGTTAGAGCATGGCATTTGCTGGGTTAACATGTGCGTTTAAACGTCTCCATCTCACTATCTACGATTTAAAATCTTTACCGAATAACGAATCACCGAAAGATTTCGTGTGCGCGCTGCGGTGCCACTCCTTACATCCCGCTAAGTCGTTGTAAAGAGTCAGGCCAATATTTGACCGTGGCCTGGACGCCTTGCCATCAGACAGGAGCATAGGCAGTTTCTATAGAGCATATCCCTCGCTGACGTTGATGCAGTCTCGGTAAGCCTCGATAGCAACAACAAAATAAATGTTTCGAGCTGGTTCGTATTCTTCGTCGATTCATCGAAGCGCTAAATGCTTTTATCTAAGTTGCCTGACCGTGAAGATTGTTTGATCGTCTTATGGTTCACTTATGGTTTAAATACGATCCTTACTATCTATTGGTATTATTAGCCAGTATGCTCTGTATCAAAACTCGGTTTGCCTCCGTTTGACCGGAAGTGATGTTGAGTACCTATAAGGGTTTCGTGTTTTGCTCATTCGTCATCGCTCTTGATATCTTAACGATCTATTATTATTTTTTTAGCGGCGCTTCCTCGGCGCCATCATAATGGCGTAGATAGTTCCGCTGTTTCTCGCTAGACCACACGGATATTGATGAAACAGATAGTGTCTCTTTCAGGTCTACAATTGTAAAAGAGCGGATGCTATCAAATATTCATCCAAACTGCCGATTTCAATGCAAAGGTAAGCAGCCCGCTAAGTACCTACGGCTATTTATCATAGGTTTCGTTTCTAATTACTTTTAGATAAGATTATTATTTTTATTGTATAGAAAGTAAATAAATATCAAAATCACTTTACACGCTGACACAATGCGGTGTTAAAAAGAAACATTGTCTGTAATTATTATTATAAATCTAACCTAGATTTAATTCATAACCATTATATGCTATGATCACGAGGCGAGGTGAGGTACTTTCCTCTATATATACTTTTAAAGTACATAAACACTAACAAAAAATGAAATTCTAGTGATAAAATATTGCACATTTACCTACCTTTACCATTAAGGTAAAGGCACCTAATTCCGCGTTATTTTGACCAGAACTCAAAAGAACTTTAAAAATTAATGATATATTATATCTTTCTGTGGAATTGGCTATTTTTATCAGAAGTGAGTTTGAAAAATATCACAGTACGACTGTAATAATTCGTTAAAAACGTCAAATTATGAAAAATACAATATGAAAAAGTCCGAGGCACCTTATTCCGATTTAAAAATTCTTATTCCGATGCATTTGGTTCCTAATTCCGAGTGTACAAAATATAAAGGAAAGGAGGTGGACAGAATGATACATGATGTTCAGCTAAAGTATACATCGAGCGATGTTAAGCCAAAATTATCACATTCGGAAATACAAGTCATTTTTGAAATAGACGCGGGGCGGTTTCTTGTACTGACACTAAAGTATGTTGTATGGTAAGGTCTATTAAAAGTATTATTCTATTATACAATAGAATAATGCTTTTAATAGACCTTCCCATTACCACAATTTTTTCACTGACTGAGTTCAAATCGTTTCATGTTTAACATTTTTATGATTCTGTCCTTGCAAGGGTCTAAGGCGCCTAATTATTATGAGTTTAAAAAGTGTAACCGAAAGTGCGTCATATCTAAGGGTCATAACATAGCCCATGTAGAATAGAATTACTATAGTCCCGAGTATTAAATCTTTATAAATATATTATTTTCACCATTTTATAGCACTTTTAGTTTCATTGACTTGTCAAAATCAGCATATTCTATTCGATACTTCAATACTAACAGCTGACTCGGGTTACCTTTGTGAACTCGAAAATGCCCAGACGCACTTTTGATAAAGATGGATAATAATAATAAACAAAAATATATGTTATTATATTTGGGTAAAATACGGTTAAAAGTGATAAAGTATAGGTAAAGGACTGCCCTTAATGTATCCCATTGTACGCCATCTACAGTCAAGAGCAAAACAACGATTGCCAGCTAAGCTAGTTTTAATTTAATGCTACTGAATTTGATACTGCCTCGTCGGTTCCATGGTATAATTTTATATTTAAGCTTATCGGTAGAGACCGGATTATATGCAACATAAAAAGCTTGTTATATGCATGCAAATATGCATGAAAAATGTTTAAAATATGCACGAAAATTGTCAGAACATGCAAAATTAAATGATACATTTTAAGAACCCAAAAAAAAAAGTAAGTGTTAATTTTTTTAATTTCATAAGCAGCATACAATTAGTAAATTATTCTTTGATAGGCGATAATATGTACAGTAACATTACATGACACTAAAATTATTTAATATTTTTGTAAACGTAAACAATCAAGTATTGTTTCAAATGTTCAGTGGTAAGATTGTGTCTTCGATCATTTAAAATATTTTTATAAGTGGAAAAGGTTCGCTCCACGTCCACTGAGGTAGCTGGGCAGAATTTGAACTTGGGTGCTACGTCAGCACTTTTAATTTCTGCCGTTCTGCAGTAGGCGAGCGCGACGCTCTTCTGTCTCTTTCATTATATTATCGTAACTGCCAAAACAAAAGACGCGCGCGGCTACTGACCCTGTGATCGGAAATGCGATAAAAGTGTACAAAACAATTATTACTCAATAGCCTTTATATTTTGTGACTATTAAATTTGGTCGGATTCGCGATATTATCACTTTTATCGCATTTCGGAACGCAGGATGAGTGCACTGCACTCGGAAATAAATTGTAAATGTACCAATAATATGCATCATAACTAGATCTTAGGTAAAATATGCTATTACCGCTGAGGATGGCTTAAATATGCAAATGCACATGCAAATATGCAAATGCATATAATCCGGTCCTTACTTATCAGTTATCGTGCAGATTTGTGTTGAATTCCTGGAGCTCACAAAATCTTATTTGGTTTCACTGTTGAAATTTATCAACCTTACTTGGAAGTCAGCTAATATGCCTGTTGAAAGGCTATTGTATAGTCTCTAATGCTGGATATAAAAACAGTTAGGAACACTAAAATTGGAATATCTAATTCTTTGGCCAGTAAGCAACTTATGTAAGATCATATATAGGCGCTGCAGGAAGATGATAATTTCATCACATGGTCGTTAAGAGTGGCACATGATTGTAATGCAGTCGAGGCTGTCATACGGCTGTTGACATGATTGCGAATACTTATCCTGCTGTAGATTATAGTCACGTACGCCTTACTAACTGCATTAGATACAAAGCCAGTCTTCTCTAATACTAACGACTTGTGCGAATGCGATGTCACTCGCAATTTAATAAAAGTGTAAAAGGTATATTGTTTTGCCGGCATCAGACGGACGTCGGCGCGCCTTCGTCACCCTGCCCGGTCGCTATCGACCACGTTATACGTACTGAAGTTAGTGGTCTGATGTAGTTTACTTGGCGAACCATCAGTGATGTGCTTGTAGGAGTCTTGCGATACAAGCCTCAGACTGGAGTCATCAGGTAAGATTTGATTTTTATCGCTTTTGGAGCATTCAACACACTTTTTGGAATACACAGAGTTGGTTGCGATCGTCAATCATTTGCCGCTAGTTGTTTTGTGTCGTATTTTGAACATTTTCTACCATCTTTCTACTAGGGGTATAGTGTATGAATCGGACTATAGGTAAGTAGTGAATGCCGGTGTATTCAATTACCTGAGCCCGTTTCCTGACAGAGAGATCGCAGAGACTCATATCAACGGTTCGGGCAGTCAGGGAGTACAACAACATTGGTGGGCGTACAAAGACGGCACCCATTTGCCGGATACTCACTGCATAGAGCTGTAGGATTGGCTACTGCGCCAAGTAGTGTGGGTACGGCTCCCACAAGTGTCAAAATTATTGTGATCCCAAAAAGATGCTCTTTTAATCCGCTGTTTAAATTTCAAAATTGTAATGTTATCCGCGACATTCGCTTTATTCATAATGCGAGAGACGTCTTTTAGAAAAAATAAAGTCGCCTGGCCGCGGATGCATCACTTAAGAGCTTTGGAGCGAACTGTGACCGCCGCGCCGTGGCGCGGCGGCGGTTCGCATTTGGTTTTATTGAATAATCGCATATCTATTGTAGCTGCTACTTGTTGCATTATAAGGTCTCATTTTCCTACGATCTGAGATTCAGTATGACCTCTAGTACTATCGTAGGGTCAAATTCGTTATCACAATATTTAACTCGTCGTATACTTACTCAAAGTTTATGAGACTATATATTATGTATATATCATTGCTATGCGGATGACAGTACTGGGAATACTTATTATACGGGCCGCGCTAATAATATCCCTCGGTCCACAGTGGAGGAAAGCCGCGAATGGCTTGTGGCTGAAATCGGGAATACTCTGGATAAAGTATCTGAATGGGGAAGATTACATTTAGTCGTGTTTAAGTCAGCTAAGACACAAGCCTGCGCGTTCACCGCTAAGAAATTATTCCCATAAATAAAAAAACCCCATTTACTGTGTCTCCATAACTCTAGAACACGTCTCTCACTATCTCCAAGAGTATTGGAATCCTTGGCCTCGACATCTTAAGTGATGTACAGTTCCGCAGTCATTTAGAGAGCAAGGTCAAAGTGGCATCCAAAATCTTGGTGTGCTCAATAGAGTTAAGCGGTACTTTACTGCGGGGCAAAGACTGTTTCTATATAAGTTGCAAGTCCGGCCTCACATCGAGTACTGCTACCATCTTTGGGCAGGAGCACCAAAATACCTGCTTGATCCTTTTGACGCGGTACAGAGACAAGCCTTGAGAATTGTCGATGAACCCAAACTCACAGACAGTATTGAGCCACTAAGTCTCAGACGTGACTTTGCCTCCCTTTGTGTGTTCTACTGCTTATATAATGTATTGTGTTTTGATGAGTTGTTTGAGATGATGCCCTCAGCTACTTTTTATCATCGCACCGCTCGCCATGCCCAGAGATTTCATTCTCAAACCATACAACCTAATTAGTGCCGCACCAAGCGGTTCCAAAGGAATTTTCTCCCGCGGACGCTCAGGTTGTGGAATGAACTCTCTGCCCAGGTTTTCCCACAAGACTACAGTATGGGGTTCTTCAGAAAGGGCGTTAAAAGGTTTTTACAAGGTCGGCAACGCGTAAGTGATGCCTCTGGTGTTGCAGGCGTCGATAGGCTCGGCGACCGCTTACCATCAGCTGGGCGGTAAGCTTGTTTGCCATATTATTAGAATTAAAAAAATCTTGTTATAGTCAGATATACGCAGCATTTATAAGCATTGCTAATATGACTATATTCCTACATTATAGCCTTAATAAGATAAAGTTAGGGATGATCTCTGTATCACGAGGAACATCGAGATTCGGAACTGTTTGTGGATCGACACATGTTTTGAACCATGTTCTGACACTGACTTTTGTTTTATTATCTCTCATCACATACTCAAAATATTCGTCAATGTAAACTTTAGAAGATTCGCGGCTAAGTAATAGGTACTCTTTTTGTTTAGAATACGGATTTACGTAGTCATCATACATGCATATGTATACTATTGGGGGGCGAGCCTATTGCGGTCCACCAAGTTGTATTACTTCCTAAATATCGTCCAGAGGAATTTACTAAATAATAATATATAATTTAAAATATCTCCTAGATAACCACTGTCTTGTATACAAGTTGATTTAGAGTTCAAGTGTAAACTCGATATCTTAGCCACTGTTCATTTATATGTAATCTCGTACGACCGAACTAGGAAATATAATAGGCGTCGTAAGCAAACCGTATTCTAAAAAAATTACTTTATTATAATTTAACCTACATATGTAGTAGTAAGAGAGGCTGGTGCTTTAATGTTCTGAGGTCTGCGTTTAACAACAGTAGATAGTGAGAAGTGTAGGCAGTTGAGATGTTGGCTATAGACACAGTTCAGATTGCAAAGGAAATTAATGTTATACGAGACTAGAGATTTCAAATGTTTACCTTTCTTACTTAACTAATGTTTTGATCTGAGTACGTTACTGGCGCAAGGGTAGTGAATGTGACTGTTGTGCATGAGATCTCGAATTCAAACCCCAAGTCGGGCAAATTGTTGCTGAGTTTTTGTTCAGAAATTCTTAGTAACAGCTGGACATCTGCAAATGTACTCAGTAAACCGCAATAGGCTTACCACCTATTTCATGGAACCTAAATATAGTTGGCGAAATGTGGTTATAAACACTCCTGCCTACTCCTTCGGGGAGAAAGGCGTAAGACTATGTTGTATGTTGTGATCTTTAGACATTATATCTTGATTAACAGTTATTAAAGAGGTTTTTGGAATAAAACCATACAGAGACAGCCTCTTTGCATACCCTAGTTCATAAATTAAATTAACAGAAAACTAGTTGTTACTTCTCATAGTCACATTTGGACATAAAACGTAAAAACAAGTGAGAAACGGCAATGAATTGCCGTAAATCTTAGAGTTCGAAAAAATAGTTCAAGTAATATACAAATGTCACGTAATACCACGTGACCTTGAGGTCAGAGATCATAGTCATTTTGGGGGTATATCGACTATGCTGAGTCGAATAGCGTTGACCGCGAGTCTCTAGCTCTTACGGTTCTTGAGTTGAAAGTTGTATAGGTAACAGACAGACGGACGGACGGACAAAGCTGTTGTATAAGGCCTAGCGCGCATTGCCTTGCGTTTTTTTAACGCATAATCTGTGAAGTATATAGTGTCATGGAAGTGCGCGCATTGCGGTGGAATAAACGCAATGGGTAAAGTCGTCGTTGGCCTCCCGCTGCAAATTTGCGGTGAATCTACCGCACATATTTTTGTATCGCATAGAGATCTCAAGAAGTGCCGCGCACTGCGGTGAAAAAAACGCACTGAGACACTCAGTCAGTTGCTGTTAGTACGCGACACAGATATGTCGTTACCTATACGTCGGATACGAATGTAGATCGTTATATCTTACGAAAAACAAGACCTTCATAGGCCTTAAGGCCGTCAAGGGATGAACCCAATACCGTTTGGGTAACCTTTTTTTACGCAATAATAAATATTAGCGGTCGCCTGGTGCTTGAAATTCGACCAAAGTTTGTCTCAAAGATATTGCTGATATATGTCATTATATATTGATATACTAGCTGTTACCCGCGACTTCGTCCGCGTAGATTTTAACTAAAAAGGGTTTTTGTTCAGTTTGCAAAGTTTACGAATACTTAATATTTCTGTATTCCGCGTATAGAAATACCTATGCTAAAACTAATATAATTCTTCTGCTTTGTCTTGATTTTTTTTATATTGGATGTATATAAATATATTAAAATTATATATTATTATTTAATATACATTTCCCTATTTGTATCGGAAATTGTTCACTATTTTATAGGCTTTGAATTTTCTCCGCAGATTCCTTACTTTTTCAAAAATAATAGAAGCCTAAGTTACACCTTAGAAAATGAGCTATCTGCCAGTGAAAGTCTCGTCAAAATCGGTTCAGCCGTTTCGGAAATTAGGCGGAACAAACACACAGACAGACAGGCAGACATAAATTTAAAAAATATATTTTGGTATAGGTACCTTATATACGTTCATATGCATTAGTTAAAAAGCTGTTATTTTGACATTACAAACAGACACTTCAATTTTATTTATTTGTATAGATATAACCATAGTTACGCGCTTCGACTGCGTGTATCAAATGCATGGTTGTGTGCATATAGTGCTTTTTCATTAATTTAATGTATTTCTAATGCATATTTTATATAAATATTAGGATTCGCCCCTCCTTCTCCATATAAACTTTAACTGTGTCAAATTTCATACTCCTCCGTCCGCGCAATTTTCGTAAAAAGGGGTACAAAATTTTTGCTTCACGTATTAATATATAGATATACAGATAGCAACTCTTGTATCGCAGTCCATAACGATGACGTGTATGCACCACAGCTGGAGTTCGAATGACAAAACATGCGTTTTTTCCGCTGCAGTGCACGGCCCCGTGAATGCGTTTATTCTACCGCACGGTAGAATAAACGCATCGCGTTCCACCGCAAGGCAGTGCGCGCTAGGTCCAAGGACCCGTAACAACTATTTTTGGATCACACAAAGAACAATGGCCAAATTTCTATAAGAGCTGTACCTGGTTTTATTTGCCATGTCCAGAAACAAACTGCAGTGGGATTGGTTTATTTTCATGTATTTAATACCATCCTGTATGAAAACAATGTGTAAGAAGTCTAAATATTTTAATATCGTGAACAAAACACTGTGCTACTTTGTACCTACATAATACGCATATATCAGTTGCATAAAAAATGATACTAACTGGTTTGATCTCTAGGTATTTATTTATTTGTACTACTGTTAATAACTCTTCGAAAATATAAAAAAAATAATTGCAAGTATTGAGTATTGAACCTTTTAGTATGCGAAAAGAAACAAATCACATCGTAAGTGAAATGTAAAAATATCCGTTCTAAAATTATGTAAGTTAAAGAAAATACAATATAAAAAAAGTATATCTTTTTTTCCTGTTTTCAAAAAAAGATTTTGCTTATCTTTCCTAAAATCTTAAACAATAACGGATTTTTGCATATACAATACATGTCGGGTCGCCGTCAGGTACAATTTGACGATTGTTCTTTTTGTCACACTGCCGCGGTGGTAGTGGCGAGGCGAACACTTAAACCAATACGCAATCAAAGATAAAAAAAACTTGCTAGATACCTACCTTAGCATAAAATTAAAAAATATAGCTATACTTAAACGGATACATAGAGATTAGGTCATTAATGGTGTGCGTATCTATGCTAGCCACCCCTCTATCACCAACTATGTAGTGACGTACCATTCTTTAGATTGGTTATATAATTTATTTGGTGGGTGATCTTATTAGAGTTTGCTATATTAACCTCTCAACGAACGCTAGGACTCCGGCATCCGAGTTTAACCAAACTGTTTAAAACGTAAATTTTGTTATGATAATCATCTTTTGTTTGAATAGCTTTTCTGTATTTTCGTACTTTTTATTACTTGGTTGAGAGGTTAAGAACTTACTAAATTAGACGTGTCATGTATAATATTGTAGTAAGACTGTTTAGACCGTCACTATGCGCACATGATTTCACCACTACTAGAAGCATTAACATTAATAATTAGTCGTTCTGCGGTAATAACAATATCGTGCGTAGGTACTACGAATTTACGTTTTAAGGCTGCCTGTCTATTGAAGCGGAGCGAGGCGGCTGGGCGAAGAAACGGAGAAATATTAACCAATATCTTATCTTATCTTATGTGGGGGCCAGTCAGTGCAGACCGGCGACACTTTGACCCAGTGGGCTCTTTTGTGTTTACACTCTCCCAATAACGACTGCCATAGATGTTCATGGCAGCCGGGACCAACGACTTAACGTGCTTTCCGAGGCACGGAGCAGGCGATAATTGTCAATTAATACGCACATAATTTCGAAACGTCATATAACTTCCGAAAGTCAGAGGTGCGCGACGTGGGTTCGAACCCGAGACCCTCTGCACTGCAGTCTGTTGGTCTCCCCACTGAGCTATCGCTGCTCTTAACCAATAGGATTGCATAAAATCTCCGGTCCGCTCCAGTATGCAATCCTATTGGTTAATATTTCTTTATTTCTTCGCTCCGCAGCCTCGCTCCGCTTCAATGGACAGCAGCCTAAGGGTACATTATAATCAATTCAATTTATCGAACTCATCTAAACTAATATTATAAAACTAAAGAGTTTGTTCGTTTGTTTGTTTGTTTGGTTGAACGCGCTAATCTCAGGAACTACTGGTTCGAATTGAAAACTTATTTTAGTGTTGGATAGCCCATTTATCGAGGCAGGCTATAAGCTATTATGTAGCTTACATAGCACCATTACGCTAAGACCAATAGGAGCGGCGAAAAATGTTGCAAAAATGGGGAAGTTCTCTTATGTGACGCAATCGAAGTTGCGTGGGCCACCTAGTTATAACATAATGAAAACACTTGATATCGTCAGATACCTGGTATTGATTAATACAGAGTAGATAAAATGTATACGTTGTCCACATATCATGTGCATGACATGCCATGTTCGGTATGTACAATGTACTAGCTATTTTCCCGCGGCTTCGCTCGCGTAAAATTAGGTGAGGTTAGGTTAGTAAAAGTACCTTATTTCTTAAATAAAATATAGCCTATGTTACTTGGTGATAATATAGCTTTCTAATGGTGATTATTTTTTAAATCGGCTATGTATGTTTTGTGTGAAATCCTTACAAACAAAAATGAAATTTTTCATCTTTATTTTCTTTTCATTTTTGCTGTACTATAAGTACCTATGTTTTAATATGTATCATAAGTGGACTATAAGCATGCTTAAGAAGTTCTTTTTTTTTAAGAGAACTTCCTCTCTATGAATAAATCATGTGTCGCGGGGATCTGTACAACATTCAAACAACAGACATAAGGAACATCCAGACTTGGAATAACCATTTGTGGATAAGACAAATTTTTTACCCGTGTCGACACTTGGCGTAGTAGCAGTGGCGAGGCGGCCACGTAAACCACTACGCCATCAACTGTGCAGTCGATATGTATAGTACCTAGGTTTTAATTATAAGTTTGTTTTACTAACTTATTAAGTTGCAGCGGTCAGACAGAATAGGTTTTGAACTACGCCTGGTATTCCTAAATAGGTCAATTTTGATTGTTAATGTCTTCATTCAAACGAAATATTGGTATTTCTTAGTAGGTTAATGATAAATGTATTGTTTTCTGGCTAACTTCGATAAATCTGCAAGGATTCAGAAAATAAAAACTTGCTACCATCTCCTAAACTATGTATGAAGCGTCCAAATCCAAATCCTAACTAATATCATAAAATTAAAATTATGCGAATGTGAGATTGTTTATAACGCTTTTCTGCCTTAACTCCTGGAACGATAATCATGAATTAGACTTTGTCAGGGGAACGGAAATAGACATAGGATACCTTTCATCCAGGCAAAGATACTGTTACCAACATAACTTAACCTACATTTACGTTAGCGAAGCCGCGAGCGAAATCTGGTACTAAGACAAAGTTCTTAGAAGTATCTTGAACAAATCAGCAGTCTGCCATATTATATGACATTTTATTACAATACAGCAGCGACAGCCTACCCGGAGACCGTTGGGCTACCACGCATATATCACGAGTACGATCCCAAGGCGCGAACCTCAGTTCTTTCCAAGTTATATGCGTATTTAATTGTCGGCATGTCTAAGAGTTTTCTATAAAGATTCTTGAAGTCATCCAAACCGCACTGGGTCAGCGTGGTAGGTACTCTATGAACCAACTCTTTTTATACTGAGAAGCGGCCCGTGCCCAGCAATGAGACAGGTTAAGGAAAACTCTTAGACATCCCTCAACATCGCCACGGCTGCTATAAGGGCGGTGTGGAGGCCACTGCTCTTAGACCACACGACTGCTTACCATCAGGACGAGTGTGGTCATTTAGGAGAGCAAAAAAAGAATAAAAAAAACATACAGGTTTTCACGATGTTGTCCTTATTTAAATCGCACATAACTTCGAAAATGTTAGAGATGCGAGCCTTGGGATCGAGACCTCTGCATGGCAGTTCAACTATTGATTAGTAAGAGAATAATTTTCGTTTCGTGAGGGGATCGAAGCCTCATCATAATGGCGCACTGGTAGTGGCGAAATGACCACTACGCCATACATTCAATAATAGTATGTACCTATCTTGTTATAAATACGTCATAATAACATTAATGTCTATTGCGACTGGTCGGTATGTATGTAAAATAAAATACAGATTTATCCTTAAATATTATTTATTTTAATACTGTAACAAAACAACCACTTCTAAGTATCTAAAATAGTTAGGCTGGTACTTCATACCAAAATATATTGGAATGATATCCCTTGAATGGGTAAAATTTTCAATAAACAATTTAGCCATTAATGATTTATATGTCAAAAATCAAATATTTGTCACATAAAAATATTTATATGATGTTAAAAAATATGTATTTGCTTACAGAGAATTGACTTTACTATGTATGTTATACTAAATGCTATGAAGGACGTACAAGGAGAATCACATTATTTAGTTCAGTGGATTGTTTAGTTATAAAAAAAACGCTAAACGATTTACACTTATACATAATACTCACTATTATACCCCCTCCCCCCCCATCCGAGTGCAACAACTCGAATAAATGTCATGTTGTAGAAAACACTGATCGTCAAATAAAAACAAATGACTTTGTAGGCAGTGGTGTCTACAACATACGGACAGGCAATATCTGTATGAGTCTAGATCAGCGGGGTACAGAACTCAATACGAAAACACAATGATCATTTTTGATGCCGCGCCGAAATCCGTACGTTAGAATATACACTTAATCACTATGTCTAATACAGAATGACTATCACAAGATCATTATCTATATAATATTTTTCTTAACTTTAGTTTAGTCATTCGTATTTGCTGAATCATTCACGCAATTAGTATCTAAATAAATATTCAGAATCAAACTTGTACGAGGAACAATAGAGTTACTCCGTTTACTTCATATGTTATTGTTATGTAATCATACTAATCATTGTAGATGAGTAACCCCTTTCATATCTTACTTTCTACGAGTGAACAAGTTATACACTCAAGTGCTGAGACAAAGAAGGACGTTTAAGAACAATAATTTTGTGACAAAAAAATACAATATTATTCCAGTCTTTAGGGGTACAACATTTCTAAATGAGATTGACCAAATTTATCGCCTAAGTTTATATTTCTTTTTATGTCTAACAATTACGCGATCTGAACAATAGATCTTAGATTTGCATCTTAACTTAGGTACGTATAGATAAATGCTTCAGTTCACAAATTCCCAAAAAGCTCGATATGAATATTTATACTACTTAAGCAGTTATATAAATATATATTTTTGGTAATGGAAATGCCATAATTATTATCAAGAACAATGTCTCTACTATACCCCAAAATTGTAATCCATTTTTAGGACAACATGGCAAGCTGTAACCTGGTCCAAAATTTTACCTACAACTACATAATATTGTCTACTTTCAAAAGGAATAACATTCTTTTAAAGTCATATTTTCCAATACCATAATGCCTTTTAGTTAACCTAAAATTGTATCACATTTCGATAATGCACTAGAAAATTTTTCACATATATAAAAGTAGATTTATCTACACTTCCCTTAAAACTAAAATGGCTACAGAGTTTCGGGGTTAAATAAATGTAAGTAATAGGAATACACAACCTGCTTAGCATCCACTAATTTGCAACACAAAATGTAAGTTAATTAAAACTAATCTCAAACAATATGTTTTGAACATTACAAAACGAACTGCGTATAAGTATAATAGTAACAATTAATTATAGTGGCAGGAACCACGAACAGTATAAAATACTACGAATGAATAACACGATATTTCTTAGATCGAAATGTTTAATAGCCATTCAATTTAATGCTGATTTTTCAAAATCAGCATTAAATTGAATGTCGATTAAATATAAATTTTAACTTATATATGTATATAAGTTAAAATTTAACAAGTAGGTACTAAAAAAAGCTTTAATGAAATAAAATCATTTATTAAAGCCAAAATCTTATAAAACCGGCCTTAACTTAAAATCAAATCTATTGAGCCTTATTCTATGAAATGGTCATGCGTAGTTTTTAGTTGTCTTTCGAATTCATAGCTATTATATCCAAAATGCTTACATAAGACCCAGTTAGGAAGCCGAGTATTCCAAAACAAACTAAAAATATGTTTTTGCACAATACCCAGTTGAAACGTCCGAGGCCATTAGGTCGGTCCCAGTATGTGACGGTTTCAATAACAGCTGGAAAGATGAGCCCAAGGAAAGAGAGACACACAGCACCGACCAGCGAAATAAAGGGACCGAGGTCAGGAATGGCAATAGCTATGCAGAGTGTCATAATAACGATGGTAATTCTAATGCTGTACTCGGCGAGGTTTTTCTTAGCACCGAATCTGTGGCGGATGTTTTTCCAGATAATCTCCATGGGCACGTAGAATTGAAGACTGTAGGTGAAGAAAATAGCTACTGCAATCATCAGCTTCACACTTTGGCCCAATCTGAAATGAGAAGAATAACAATTACAATATTGTTGCCACCATATTTAAAACTAGTTTCATTATTTGTCAGTTCTAATAAGATTTACTTATTCAAATATTGCTAGGCCTTACACGCGACCTCAGTTGCGTTTTTACCCTTTGTCGTTTGAGTTCAAGTTATCTATTGAATACAATTTCAGCAGACAAAGTTACTTTCACATTAATTTTACTATTAGTATTGGATTTTATTTGTTAGTTTATATAATTGTCGATTTTATGATCTCAATTTGCAATGGATATATATTTGGCGATCTGTATCCAACGTGAATGGAAATATTTATCATATTGATTAGGTAAATTTATTATAATTTATTTATAATATTCCTATAGCTAAGCCGATTAAGTACATAAAGTAAATCGTACAAAAAGTCGCATCACACTTTTTAATATACACCTTGTGTATGATTGCGTAGTAGTGTGTGGTCGCCTCGCCGCTGTTGTCTAGTGTTGTGGGTTCGAGTCACACATTTTTGTGTCCGTTGTTTGAATGTTTGTAAAGTCCCCCGCAACACAGAAATTATTCCTAGTGTGGGAGTTGTCCTTTTAAAGAGAAAAAAAACTACTAAGATAAACTGATATTTAAAAGAGATAATACTCACGCTTCATCTTTGGGTAGATTCAAAGTGATGCTGCCTTCAGTCTCAGTGCCGTACTTCAGGAAGCCGAAGAATCCGACGAAGGCATACAGGGATACCACGAAGAACATGCCAAAATTGAGTACACTGGGACATCCGATAAAGTGGGTAGGAGTCTTCATGTTGTTCTCCAATGGCATCACAACACCAATTCCTTCAAGAGCGAAGATGGCTGTTCCGAAGAAGGTAGGTAAGCGACCGACTGAAGCGAATTTTGGAGTATCTGCCACGCTTGGGATGTCTTGGAAAAGATAATAGAAGGTGATTCCCATTCCTGTAGCAACCAGCAAATTTGCAATCATGGAAAGTGGCGCCAAGTACTTCAAGTTTCTAATCAGATTCATAGCGATAAGTAGAGGAAGAAGGGCGGCCATGTAGATTCGGACGTCCATATCATGCCAACTCGAGCCTTTGGCGTACTCATTGACGACTTGTTGTATATTCTTTGATACAAATACAATATATACGCAGCAACATCCGAGTAAGTCAATCACGAGAAACCAGTTAACCATAGCCCTGGAACAAAGAAACGATTAGGTTATTCATTTATAAATTAGCCGAGGAGAGGTATAGGTAATCCAAAATAGTTATTATCAAAAAGCTTACTTGGCGAGTCGAGAAAATTTATGTACTGCAGGTGGTCCAGATAAAAAGGCAGCTTCGGCAGTTTCGGCGAAACCAAGTGATGGCTTTTGTATCCTCCTGCACAGCTCATGCGACGTCTTCACCAGCACGTGCACACAGTAGGTGCAGATTCCTCCGATGAGAAACGTGGCTACTAGACCAAAGTACAGACCGGCATTGCTAAACGCCATTGGCATAGCCAGGATGCCACTGCCCAGAGAACCTTTCAGCAAATGTATAAGAGTATCCAGATCCCTGTAAATAGTAGAAACATTTCCGAACTTTATATTTTGTATAATTTTAAATGACATAATTTTTACAGACTTAAAATGTTTTAACTGATTATTTTGTCTACACGTGAACTTAAGTTTTAAAAAGATAGTAACCACAGTTGTTACTATGTAAATTTTGTCAGAAACTGACTACCTATCTTTTATGTATGTCGAGAATATTATAAATCTTTTGTGTGATCTTTCTCATATTGTTTGCTAAAGTTTCAGCATAAAATATGAGTCTTCTTATCTTTAGTATTCTAGTGTTATACGATACTTACGATGTAGGATGCGCCAGCTTCCTATGCTCGAATGGATTATAGTCCTCATCTGCCTCAATATCCCGACCCGGGATCTCCATGAGAGGCAGGGTGGAGCCTGCTTGTTGTTCCACTGGGATCTCATTTGGGTCAACTTTGTACCTGTGAAACATTCCCCGGAAACTGTTATAGCAACTTTTTTATTTTAACAACATTACGAACTATATAAAGTGATGTAGTTAGGTTAGAAGTGAGGTGGGTACGATAGTGTAGTTTCAAATCATTCATTGAATTTCAAGCAGAACTATGTAATGGTAGCGATAACATATAAAGCGCCACATTTCAAGCTAAAATGTGATACGAACGAGGTGTGGATGTCGCGGCCGCGGCTCTTGGAACAAGTAACATGGATTGGTTCTACTGACAATACTGACTCTTTGTGGCAACTATGGACTATTCGCGGATACTACAAGTTATTCATCTAATTATTAGCTGCATTACTTTGTGTGAGTGTTGTGGTGTGCAGTGTGATACATTCATTATGGTCTCCAAATCAATGCATAAAATATTTTGTTCATGTGCGCTTCACTCTGTTAAGACTCGGCATTTACAAATAAGTAGCTCAACCGTTAAATTCAATACAGCTTTACGTTATAATAAAAAATATTGAGTCTAAAACTTAACGGACAAAGGTGGCAATTGGACAATAAGGTAATGTGAAATTGCAACAATTTGCGAGTACTGAGCACATCAAGTGAGAGAATAATTATTTCACTAACTGTTCTACAGAATAACACATTACAAGAAAATATACAAAAATGAAGACTTGTAAAGAGGACATAAAGCTAAATCAAATTTGTACAAATCGCCAGTTTGCGAGCTAATCCCGAGCCTGAACAGAGATGGCGCACGAGTGCCCGCGGCGTGCGCGCGCTTGGCACGCAGCGGCAGCGGCTGACGGCACTCCATACACAATTATTTCCAAATTGTTTACCATTACCAAACAAAACAAATTAAATAAACAAAATTGAAACCATAAAATGGAATGATGTACCGGTGTATGAGTCCATTGCAAGATGAGCAAGGTCGACGAACGACATTTATCTCGTGGAAGCAGCACTCGTCTTCCCGGATCGTCTCCGAACGGCGTCGAGCATTTTAGCTCTTTATAAGGAGCGAGTACTTAACAGTCAACATACAATATAAAATACCACGACAAACAATTTGTCATTAAACATTGATATTCAGAACCGAGCTAGAGCCACCGACCGAGGCGGGCCGGCAGTGCCCGGTGCGCCGAGGAGGCACTCATATCGAACTTCTAATTACGACCGATTTAGGCTATTAACAACCTTCATAATTAAATCTATTATATATATTTTCTTTTCAATCTCCTGTTGAACAAAAATGGCAATATTATTAGGCTTAAGACAAATCTGACAAGATATTCCACAATCATAATACTTAATTAATTTTATCAACTTGCTGAATAGAAATGAGGTAAGCTGTGAAGCATGCTTTAATGTTGATTTTAATTTCTATAAACTAAGCAGTAAAACACAATGTTTGACTGAATGTGGCACCAGATCAAATTGAAGTAAATTATTAACAACATATAATAGGCAATCAAAGCTAAGTCAATGATTGTCGCTCTAGTGGCGAATGGCGTCCTCGTCGCAACATATGGAACATAGTCACTTACTTGACCATAACGACATCTGATAAGTCATTTTTGACTCCTTTTTTCTTGGGGTCATATTCAACAATCATTGGCCGCATTTGAGGTTTCTGAAAAGAGAAAAATCATAAATCAGTATAAAAAATGATAAATCAGTATAAAAAAGCTAATAAAGTATATCATTGTATAGGATACTGTTCCGATTCCTGATCGTTAAAATTAGGCAAGATATGCAAACTTAATAGTTTAAGTGCTAAGCGTTGGAATATACGAGGTTCATTGAATATGACGCCACAGTGACGTCACGCGGAGCGTTCAGGCAGGGGCTCGGTTTGGTGGCCATGTGACCAAGCCGTTGCTATTTTGGGAGGACGTAAATAGCCATCGCGGCCGCGTAAGTACGAAACACAAATCTCCCGCTGGATTATAAACACTGGCGATTTTTTTTATGTCAACATAGATAAATCATTGTCTGTATTTAACTCGCGCATAACTAACAGCTAACTTTATTTTTATCAAATCAACGATATAAAAATGACTATTATCGATTAATAGTTCTATCAGTCAACGAGTTAGTTATTAATTTTTGTACGTATCTAATAGGATACCGAATATGCATGAAGGGTTAGTCCTGCTTGTCGCAATAAATGAGTCATACGATTCATGACATTGAATTCCCCTTGTGTTTTGCTAATGATACTGTACAATACGTTTTAAGGTGCGTTCGTTACCTACACGTTGGTATATTATTATGTGTTAATGTGTTTGCATGAGTATAGTTGCCAAGTGTTCTGTTTCTGCCGACAAGACAGTTCATGCCTGGAACTGGATTGAACCAGATCCGAAAATAAATTCGGTAGGAACCGGTCGGCAGGACTGCAAAAATCCGTCACGATCAACTTTGTACGCACAAAGCTCGAGCTTCCCTGCCTATATGCCTTCCTTGTCTGAAGCCAAACAATTGAAGTTATAAAAAAATAGGAGTACGTATCTTCTATCCCATAAAATTAGCACAAGAGGAAATGAACTTTATTCCATGTATTAGATTTACTGCCGCAAGTATTATTTTTATTGACAGTTACACTACATTTCAAATACTGAATCAGAATTTGGCCACAAGAAAACGTGATGAGGTTTTCTAATTAAGTATTTCTAGATAGATAGTTCCGAGTAAGTAGTCAGCGGCTGAACAAATAAAAGACATGATTCTACGTGAGATAATGATTTATATTCGCGTTACCAATCGTAAAAAAAAAATCAATAAAACTATGTTTACCATCATAAAGTACCTGAATATGCAGTCATATTGCGTCGTTTGCGGATGCATGAAATTATTCAGAACTAACTTGTCATTTGGCAAAGCTACTGTAATATTTGATACTGTTATGGTTCGCCTGTTTCCTGATATGTACTACTAATCTATACTAATATTATAAAGCTGAAGAGTTTGTTTGTTTGTATGAACGCGCTAATCTCGGAAACCACTGGTTCGAATTCAAAAATTATTTTTGTGTTGGATAGCCTATTTATTGAGGAAGGCTATAGGCTATATAAAATCACGCTACGACGCACGGGGGCAGCGCAGTAACGATAAACGCGGGTGAAACCGCAGGCACATCTATATAGAATACAGCGCATTAATTAGCAAACATATTAATTTTAATCTAGTGTAATTTTTCCTATTGTAACTAGATCGATCGAGATTGCGATAAAGCTTATAACTATACCTACTTAGAACGCAAATTTATTGATCATTGAAACAACAAATGTAAGTATATTAATTTGACGCTACCGTCAAATTAAATATACATTTGTTGTGTCTTTTTTGGGATAGTACGTGGTTATTTATTAGAAGATGCTCCAGTGTAATGTGAGGTATCTCGCCAAAGTAAAAAGAATATTAAACTTTTAAAACAGGATTAAATATAATGACCACCAAAAATACTAATGGCACAGCTAAGTATGCTTAAGCAGCTAAGTAAAGTATATCATAAGGAACACCTATACGCCTCAAATCACTGCATTCCATCTCGGAAGGGTTAGGTTATGTTAGGTTCCTTCTTAAACCTACCCAAAAATAGGAGCCCCGCGAAGCGATGGTCCTTCGACTTAGTTTGATCTCTTTAAAATATTTTAGTAAGCATATTTTGGTGTGCAATTAGTATTTTTGGTGGAACAAAGACAAAAAATTGAGGAACAGTTAAATACTACCCTTTTAAAACTACTGCAACTTAGTATATAGTTTTACGTATGAACGGCAGTGTAATACCGTCATTTTGCCTCAATAAATTCCAAAATAAAATATTAAAATACTAAGCTTACTGTACATAACAAATTATTAACAAATTGTTAGATAGATAGCTAGACAGCGCGCAATTTGAAATTAATATCGTCATCGTTTGTCACTTTCAAGAATCTTCTCACGTAGTACAGATACCTATGTATACAGCTGGGACTATTCTTTTTATATACTAAGTTCATGTAAAAGATATATTGTTTAAACGAAAATCTTTCCATTATAAACATACACCAATAACTGACCAAAAGCGCAGGCTATTATTGTACCTGAATAACACAAAGCAAATTATTATTATATTATTAATTTAACAATGTTCTAAGTCCGTGATGTTCTTTAATGTCGGTCGCATGATCATCAATCTAAATATTTGTAACAAATACAGGTAATGTCAATAACAACTCACGACACTTATTATGGACGAGTTGTTCGTCTATAACCGCTGTTGTGTCAATCGCCACGATGCTCTAATAACTAAATACACTTAGATGTGACGCAGCTGATTCTTATTGTTTGATTCAAGTTGTGCGCACTGTCGACTAAATCAGTAGTCAAGGTTGGTTACCTATCTAATACAATGTTATAACAAGACGCGCCCCCGACGACGCTAAATAGCCAAAGTGCAAACGATATACAGATGTATATATGTCACGATTCACTTTGGATAATATAAAACGTCAATTTAGATGATTTCTTTTGTGGATTTCTATATAAATATTTATATATTTGTATACATTAAAAATGAACTATTCTAAAACAAAGCGAACCATTACTGTAAACCCGATTTTGCAGATAAAATCAAAACAAGACATGTAAACTGTAATACTACAGTATTATGATTATGATTATAAAACAATATGTTATTGTGCACTTCGTCTATTACTATTTTAAATATTGTTTGTCATTGGTCTATTTCTAACTAACTAAACTAAGACAGTCTAGTTAACTATCGTCATGTGTTGAATAACGCATTGCCACACGCATAGAAACCAGAAACTGCATCCGAATAAAATAGAAAGTTAACAAAGGGTATCCCGCCTTTCGAAACGGAGTTAGATAACTCAGTAGCTATCACCTTAGATCCAGATTATTTTTCAGGATTAAATTGTATAATTTTCTCTTAAGATTGATACAGTTAAGAACAGTAGGTAACCATGCATAGACATCTTGGTTTCTTATGATAAGTATGTTTAATTCTCGTTTCGCGATTGATAGCAGCATTTTGCAATATTTTCTGCCGCGCTTGGAGGTATAAGAAAGGCTTACTTAAATTAATAGGTACTTCTTATTAATAAAGGATTACTATGTATATATATAATGTATATAATCTTTACTCTTCACTCAGTAGTCAAAGTGAAAATCCTTTTCTATTTATTGTTTTCCCTATCTGTACCTATCGCATAGAAATGTTATCTGTTGTGTTTATAATTTTTTATACAGCTTCGTTGTTACTATATTTTATGTACCCAATCCCAAAGAATATTTTAATTTATCAATTTATCGCTCTGTCAAAATAGCCAAATAAGCTTTGTGTACAACAAAAATAGAGGGCGTAAGCTGTTTTAGCTTAGATGAAATTAATATAACCACAATATACATAATTATGTGTTTCGGGCACGTGCCGCTCTATTGGGCGTGATATCGGAGGTACTAGGATATCAGTCAGTAAAGGAGCTCTATGGATACTAGTGCGCAGTTCCCAAGAGCTAACATGCGCCGTGATAGCCGATAGCCGTCTAGATTTTTGAGCTGAAAACACTCCATGTGTACTAAGATACCATAAACTGTTAGAGGTGTTTCTTAGCTACTCACGTTTATTCACACACACACACCGAGATAGTAGTTAAACCTGTGTGTAACAGCTGGTTTAAGTAAGTAAGTTTTACTTTGCAAACTTTCACTTATGAAGATGTTAAAGTCATTTTCACGTGCCACGGTATGATGAAATATATATTTAGGTAATTATTTACGTTATAATATTAACAGTATTTAAAGTTAACATTTTAAAAATATACCAAATAATAAATACAGGCACACCCACAAAAGTACATTTAACTAGTAAACACTATTTCGTTTTGGCAAAGACACAAATGAGAGAACGACCGTGTTTTTTAACGTCTATTTATAAAGTCCAACCATTTCATAACCAATACTTTCTGCGATTCTTCATTATCGATTTAAATTACAGCGAACTTCTCGACAGTTTTTGAAGAAGTCAGTCTTGAATCGATTATGATCAACAATACATTAATTTTCATGCCAAAAAATTGGCAGTCAGTGTCCCGAATTTCATTAAAATGTGTGTAGATAGTGAGGCTCCTATTAAAACTCTATTACATATAAGTTTCAAAATTTAAAAAGTATGTAAGTAAAGTATTTATCAGGAGCTTTTAGATTTAATCAATAGACTATCAAATTTTAAAGTTAGTAGATATAGCGAAGCTACTAGTGACGCTTAGCTTTAAAATTTTAAATTATCTATACATATAATAAAATCGTAGGAAAGTCAAAACTGTACATTGAATACTTTTTAAAAGAATACTTGGGGCGTGATCTGCAATCGATATCGAAGCCAAAAATATAGTTTTTAGAATTTTTGTCTGTTTGTCTGTATGTATGTCCGGGCTAAACTCAAAAAATACTGCATGGATTTACTTCAAATTTTGCATGAATATTACTAACAGGTCGGGTCAACATATAGGCTACATATTATCACGCTATGACCTACGGGGGAGGAGCTGTGAATCTTTATTTTTCTTACGCATTCTGTGACAGCGTGTAATCTAACGACGCATATTTAAATGTTGTTTTTGAGTAAGCCATGTTATTATCTAGCTTTACACTATAAAAACTACGCCATTTAAGTAACTTGGGCAGAGAAATATAGTTGGGTTCCGCAGCGACAAACACTTTTTAGTTAAAATCTACGCGGACGAAGTCGCAGGTAACAGCTAGTATCTCATATCCACATTACGTTCTTTAACCACAATTAATGTACCTAATTAATGTTTACCCTGTTCAACCCAGAGGCCGTAAGTATGCCTATACTTATCACAAAGCGGAAATTCCTGACAGCGTAACATACATTTCTTAATAATCGTTTTACTTATACTTTCCGTACTTACTTATAGTTTCAGGTATATACGCGTCTTATACGTTAATAAAATATATTTACGTAAAGGACGTTCTCGGAAGCCTAAAACGTTCAATCTAATAAAACTAAATTTAAACAAAGTTAAATTTACAAAACTAATAAGGTACTTCTGGTATATTTGTTAATATTTTAACTGTGTGAGTTTAGCTATCGTAAAAACAGCCACAAGTGATACTACTAACTATAGTTGAAAATAATGCCAACGAAATTAAATAAATTGTTGAATTAAATTATATTACAAAATTATGGTGTTTGATATTATTGTCCAAAAATATTATTGCGTATTCCTGAAGCATGTGTATAATTACTGATGATAATTGACTCAAACGTTTTAAGCAAGAATGCCCTATCCTTATACCTACTACTTATTTATTACTTACTTACTTATTTTTTATGTACTCTATAATCTAAAATAATACAATTATTTTATTATGGCTTGTGACTTATGTAGTTTAGAATAAAATATAAACAAGTAGCTTTGATATTTTATATAAAGACGCAACGTTTCAATACTATACCTATCTTTTTATTTTACCATTGCTATATGTGCGCAACTAATATTTAAAACAATCAATATGTACCCCTACTAAATCACAAAAACATAAATAAAGAATTGGTACGTTAATGCATGTAAATGCACATTCTTTATATATTTTTGCATAATAATTATTTACGTTGTTACAATTGTTTAATGTACCTACTCTGCATAAAGTAGAGACATTTATTGTCTCTATTTAAATTGTTTTAGTCTGGCTGCTAGAGAAATGTTTGTATTAGAATACGAAGTAGTAATGTAAAGTATCAGCTGCAAATGAATTTGCCTGCATATACACTTTTTATATTTATATAAACGGTAGGTAATCTATACTAATATTATAAAGCTGAAGAGTTTGTTTGTTTGTTTGAACGCGCTAATCTCAGAAACTACAGGTCGAATTGAAAAATTATTTTATTGTTCGGTAGCCCATTTATCGAAGAAGGCTATAGGCTATATAACATTACGCTACGACCAATAGGAGCGGAGCAGCAATAAAAATGTTGTGAAAACGGGGATAATTCTCCTATATGAGGCAGACGAAGTTGCGCGGGACAGCTTGTTGTTAATATGCCGCATTTTTTAAGCATCATTTGCTATAATCACAATATAAAGTTACACTGTGAAGTGTAACAAACAATAACGATGTAAGTGTCAAATACACTTTAAACATTGGCTATTTAAAGTATATTTGACACTTACTTAGAGTTAATGTCGTTGTTATTATAAAGTGTTTGTTACATATACGCGCAGTAAGGTTAATAATAGTTTGTCTGCTGTCCTTATTTGCGCATAATGCCGCGTCCCGTACGATAATTGAATTGAATCGCAAAATTGATTAAACTGATTCTAAGCCGGATCTGAACGATTTAACACTTGAAATAATCAGTGAGATGAATGGGGAGAGGTGTGATTGTAAAAAGTGACGGTTAACATTCAAGAGGAAGCCTTGAGTGTCAGTCATGCGAAACCTAATTTCCGAACGTTTAAGTAATTGGTATTTGTACGCATATAACAATTTAACGCCTCAGATTTATCTGTACGTAGATTAAATGCAAGTAAAATTTAACGCCTCAGATTTATCTGTACGTAGATTAAATGCAAGTAAAATTTAACGCCTCAGATTTATCTGTTCGTAGATTAAATGCAAGTAAAATTTAACGCCTCAGATTTATCTGTACGTAGATTAAATGCAAGTAAAATTTAACGCCTCAGGTTTATCTGTACGTAGATTAAATGCAAGTAAAATTGCCTCTTTTCTTGTACCAGCAGTTACTAATGTTGTGTTATCTAAGTTTCAAAGTAATTTCAATAATTGACAAATGTGATTGATATAACAATATTTATAGTTGCCATCATAATTTACTAGCTGATTATTGCTGCTGCTTTTAAATATTAAATCATACAATGGCTACGCCCATTAAGTATATCCATAAAATATTTGGACTATCAGTTTTAGCACGCACCCCACGATTGGTCATGAACATCAATTAACAATATCTTTAGTACCTATATAATTTTGCATGCATTGTCTATTCACCAATAATTAAATGTCTTAGCTATTTGTTTTACAACACGTTAATTTCACCACAAAAGACAAGCAATGTGATGTGGATAACTTTATCTAGAACATTGATAATAGTTTTGTATTGCGTGTATTATTGTCATAATTAAACTGAGATTATGGTGAGAAGCGCCAAGATGCCTTGTAACACGATATGTCTATTTATGTTCTTTATGCAATATTAGTTATTGACTCGCCACAATGCTCAGAGCGTTCAGTTCATTGAGCGTTCATCCGTGATGAGCCGTCGGCTGCCAAGAACACGTGAGTTCAAGTTTGCAGGTAACACATTATAATATAACGGTACATTCTTGTTCATTTTCTGTAAATTTTAAACTATGTTCATAGCAATAAATTAACTTGAGACTAATACAATTCCTATTAGAAATGTAATCCCCCTTTTCAAGCGTGACAAACTACTTAATGAAGATCTCTGAACTTGCGCCAACTACTAAGCGCAGGTTGATTGTGTTTGTAGGCTAGGTATAATGTCTGGCGGCATTCGAGTGAAACAGTTCGACCTTGCTGCACCGGAAAACCACACTTACGACGGCGACAGATTTTTCAAATTAATTTCGCTGTGTGAGCCACTCATCTCGGATAGAGTGACCATACAGAATTAGATGAAATAGATACCTTCTTGGTAAGTACATCCTCGTCTCATTTACATAGGTACCTATAATTTATGATTAAAGTAGTCTTGATGCAGTTAAGTGAATTGTCGAGAATTTACAGTTCAGTTGTTATTTATAAAAAGTGTCACGTGTTTATTACCAATAAGTAACATTTTATTTACTTTTTGAACTGTTAGATACTGTTAAAACATCTTTTCATGCAAAGTTCATACGCTGAATATATTTCACGGTTGAATAAGTTTCGAACAATGTCGTAAACTAGGCCTAACTACTTATAACCACTCTAACTGTATCACATAAGTAAACGCTAGTGATTTTCAACCATGCTATTGAACAGGACTGTGAAAACATAGAGTTACGTGCAGTGATAAAGTACTTGTGCTTGAAGAAAGTATCCACTAAAGAAATATTTTTGGATATCCAGCAGACATTAGGGGATCCTAATGTCTGCTGTATATCCAAAAATATTTCTTTACTGGATTATATTATCCAATGCTTTACCATATTCTACTGTCGCTTATTGGGTTGCTGAATTTAAAAGAGGTAGATCGAACTGTGAAGATGATCCTCGTTCCGGACGGCCTTCAACCTCTGTTACGGAAGAAAATGTAAAAAAAATTGAAAAGTTGGTTTTAGAAGACAGAAGAAACATTTAGTCGAGATCCTAAAGATATCATTTGGCAGCATTCAATCCATTTTAACCGTATCTCTGGGTTTCAAAAAAGTGACAGCAAGATTGGTTCCACGAATGTTAACCGAT
This sequence comes from Catocala sponsa, assembly GCA_963564715.1. Classification (NCBI taxonomy): domain Eukaryota; kingdom Metazoa; phylum Arthropoda; class Insecta; order Lepidoptera; family Erebidae; genus Catocala; species Catocala sponsa. The sequence goes on from OY751326.1 coordinate 26,886,518, forward strand.
GAAAACTAAATACGTTGTTAGGAAATTTCAAGGCGCAATCTCGAAATGTTGCAGTCTGATCCGGATCAATTTTGCGGTCGTATTCTCACTATGGATGAAACAGATCTACCATTTAGATCCCGAAACAAAAAACAAAGCATGTCTTGAAAACGACCATCCTCACCGTCCATGAAGAAATTTCGAGTTGCTCCTACCGCTGGCAAGGTTATGGCCTCTGTGTTCTGGGATAGTGCAGGAATTATTTTCATTGATTACATGCCGAAAAGGCAGACGATTACTGGATCGTATTATGCAGGTTTAATCTCAGAAGTGCGTGATGCAGTTAAAGAAAAATGTCGTGGGAAACTGTCATTGGATGTGTTGTTTCTTCACGATAACGCTCCTGCTCATCGGTCGGAAGTTACGCTGAAGATAATCCGCAATGCTAGTTTTGAAATTCTTGAGCACCCACCATATTCTCCGGACTTAGCCCCTAGTGATTTTCACCTATTCCCGAAATTAACGGAACATATTCATGGGGCTAAATTTGAGGACGATGACGCAGTTATGGCTGCTGTTGACGAGTTTTTAGAAAGTCAAGAAAATGATTTTTTTGCGGAAGGAATTAGAAAGTTAGAAAAGCGGTATCCTAAATGTATTGAATTAAAAGCAGATTACGTTGAAAAATAAAATAATTTTGTTTATGTTTCTCGTATTTTTATAGACATTCTAAGAACTTTTTGATTCACCCTCGTACTTAAGCCGCAAAAAGAAGTGTGTACATCATGATTATAAAATAGTCTAACTATTATATTATTGAAGTTTTGCGACATGGGTTGACACGAGTTACGTACGATGCATTGTTCAACTAAAACTATGAAACTTTCTGGGTCAGGTTCATTTTCTTGAGTTATTATTATTGATCAAACAGAGAGCCTAATGAGTGCCAGCATTATTTAAAGTAGATAGCAGGATGACCTTAATGACTTCCATAAACAACCTTGACTGTTCGCATGAAATCGAGAGGCCTTTGCACTACAGTCGGATCACGCTCAAACCTACAACAACAAAGCCCCGTGAGATATAACGCCTACATTGTGGTCCTTCATTATGATGTTACACAACACAAAACGGCGTGGATGTCTTGACAGCTAGTATAATAATAGAATTGTTACTGTTTTACTTACCACGTTTTAAGATAATCGTGATTGATTAAGTAAAGCAAATTTTATGTTTGCACATGCTTCGCTGGTGTCATGAACGTAAACATCCGCAAGTCAAAAGCCGACTTTGTTCAAGATTCAGACCCATCAATTGCGTGAAATATCAATGTCGTGGTGATAATTAGCGAATGTCGTGACTGCGACACGTGAGAGGCTAGAGGACATGAGGATGGAAGACCGACAGGTTAAACTTTTGGCACAACTGATATTATTTTTTGCTTAGTATGATGTTTTCGCGTGAATGATGAAAATAACTCATCTCCTGATACGCTTGCGCCGGCGTTTGCCAATCAATGTGTGTAAAATTGAAAATCTATAAGTATAGACAGCATTATATTCTCCCTGTTTAACATAACGCACGGCGTAATGCATGACATACGAATTTCGTGTTCTGAAAGTAAATATTTTCACTGATGTGTTATTAAAACATGTCTCCTCATTTAATCCAAAGCTATATTGCCGTAAAAATACCTACCTACGCAATTTTGGATAGATGTACCTATTTTTCTTGTAATTAACAAATCCCATCTAAATCAAAAAATAGGTAGGCACTGCCTCGCTACGAATCGTGTAACAATGATTGTGTCTATTAAGCTTTTTCTGTATGAAATGGTGATTTGATTGATGGTCACTATAGCGTACGATGTAATTCTTGCGAGCGCTTCCCCGCGATCGCGGTACGAGCAAGGCCGTTCTAATCATTGCACTGCACGGATACCGGCGACGCGCAACGGGGCGTGTGACACTAGTCAATAGATGGACTTGTGTACGTAACGTTACATGATTGTGCCCGCGCAACCATGTGGAAGTACCTAGATTGGTATGACATATTAATAGCCGTACAAACACTGCGTGTGTTGTTGTTGTTGACTAAAATAGAAGGCAGTTTCCAGGTTCATAATAACGTCTAACATTATTCGGTATACTTAAGCAACTTATACCAGCTTAACATATTATTGATTGCCGTAGTCATTATAATTTTAGAAGCTAGTAACACAAGTGTAATATATAGTATACCTAAGTTATAAAATAAATCCAAGCAATCAATCAAAAGAGTAGAGATTTAACGAAACGTGATCACATATTTATCAATCTTATTTTTGCACTAGGTAGACGTAATCAAACAAATAAGATACAATACATTTTGATGATGCATAAGTACATGCAAATTGATAGTCACGTTTTATCCAATTGAAATATGTGGTCTGTCTTCCGACATATGAATTTGGACCATTGATTGTCATATGTCTACATTGGACATTTCTATACAAGAAGTTTCGAAAGACGATAATTATGGATGTGCCATCTTATATTGTGCTTAGTACATATTTAATAGATAATCGCACTAAGTATCATAATAACAATATAGGTATTATTATGTTACATACAATATGAGTTATACGTTAGTATAATAATATGTACTAAGGAGCTACTTAACCGGCATTTTTGACTGTCCGACCTTCTATTAACAATAACGTGATGGCTACGACTTCAAATGACCTTCACAATTCGACAAAAGTGTCTAGTAGGTACTCGGTACTCTCGAGGCGAGCCATAACAGTATGACTGAATATTAGGTATATATTGTTATTAGATACTTTACCTACACAACAACAAAACATTTTTATAACTCTGCTTCTTTGAACGTATCGGTTAAATGTATTAAGGTCATAGCACACATATCAACTCGGAAACGGATCGGCGACGCCGTACTTATCAACTCGAACCGTGCAGTATTCTTTGTATGAAACTCCCTACTACTGCAACGCATATTAATCGGAATCCTAACAAGCTTGCAGTCGTCGCGCTTACGGATCGTTGTCCCCGCGCTTACGGCTCGTCTAGGGTTACCAACCGTACTATAATATATAGTATTTTACTATATTTCGGGTCTGCGTACTATATACTCTTGAAGAAATATATAGTATGCTAAAATACTATATTTCAAAAACGAAAAACAACTAACCAAAACCTTTATACAAAAAAACTATCGACGCTCCTTTACTACTCATGCGAAAGCATATATCCGTACATAATCTGTTTCGAACCTGTCCGTGATGTCAAATTAACAAGGTCGAACATATTTTAAAAATCCTTAGATTACAAATAAATGTTTTTCCATAAAATACTATATTTTTATAAATGTACTATATTTTGTTATAGCTTATTTTAAAAATACTATATTTCGTCGAAAATATGTTGGCAACCCTAGGCTCGTCGTCCCCGCGTTTACGTCTCTCCGTGTACTTCAGCTGTTGCCGAACGTGCTGTCATTCACAAGATAAGTAACAGCCGTGTTGCGCGCGTATTTTATTGAATTTGTAGGTCAGATTTCAAACAAAAATAATGATGAAAAGGGATCATTGAAGAAGTGAGAATATATCTATATTATTATTAATATGACTTAAAACGCGGCGTAAGTGCGACTTCGCCACGGTAATGTTATCTAACAGTATTGTAACTCGGCTCTGTCTTTGAAATAATTACCTACAGCCGCGCGGTTCGCGAATACGCGAGAGGGCTGCCCACCTACACTCTACAGAATTTTAATTTCATTTACCTACTTGAGTTTCTTTCTAGTTTAGTGATTACAAATATAGTAATTTCTATTTAAAAAAAAATATTTGTTGCGAATGAAATGTTCAATAAAAATCATGTTAGGCAACTGTTTGTTTTAGGAATCGTTTTGAAGCAGCATTCTACGCTTAGTTTTGATCCCACTACTCTCACTAACAAGCGTCGAAAGCACCACATTTGTGACAATCTAAATGTTCGGTGGAACACAGCGTTCGCCGGAAGATTTTTTGGCTTCTTAGGAGGTTACCTATATAACAAAATTAGTAAAAAGATCAGCATTTACTCACTCACACGCTTCAATTGTAAAAAGGTGGTCACAACCTGGCTGAAAACACTCAGCTACGACGAGACAGAAAACCTTTTACACATTATTTCCTGAATTGACGTACACCCCCTCCCACACACACACACGCACACACACACAAACCCTCGCACACACATACACACACACACACACACATACACATATACTTACTCTCATTCACAAGCTTATGCATACTGCCAATTGGTAGTAATGTTTATACCACCGAGACACTTACCTGACATTCTTGTACTGCATGAATCCAGTTCTTAGAGAGGCTGGTAATCTGTCATACAGGTCTCCTAGTACAGATACCAGTCTCTCACATAGTAGCAAAAACATGTCTAGACTAAGTTTCTTTTGTGCAATTTTGTAATATGTAACTATGTGAGAGAGAAACAATAAATAAAAAATAAAAAAATGTTATGTTTTTTGATTAGTAGAACAACCTTATATATTTGAGGGCGAAAAATATTTGCGCCTCGACCGAGACGTACGAAAAGCTTTATTGTTAAATTTAATAGTTTAAAAAATATCCTCAGTCGGATAAAAACTTTTATTAAAAATACTTTTGTTTACAATTTTACTTTGCCATAAATATTATGTAAGTACTTGTACTTATTTCAATCAAATATTAACAAGTCAAGCACGCTTACTGCTTGCAAAACCATCATACCGTCCGTTCATCACTGCGGCGCATTCGCGACTGGTTGCGCGTAGGTATGACTCGCGTTCCAACCGTTTGTATGAAGATAGAATACTGTTAGATAACATTACCGTGACGTCGCCTAGCCGTAGCCAAGTCGACATACTGGAGCTGTTGATCCGCTTTGGTTACGTTATGTTGACGCCTGTTTGACGGCGAGGCGAAAGGCGATACGGTGACGATCCTGTTCAGAGTTGATACGTGTGCTATGACCTTTAATAGGTAGGTAGGTACCTACGTAATACTTTCTTTGTGAATATTATAGCGTTTTAAAATATTATGGGTTGGAGTTGGATGCGTAATCCTATGGACAATTCCAAGTGTCCTGTTTAATTTATTTATATATTTACTAAAGCGCACATCATCGATATTTATGAAATAGGTATTACCATTTTTAAATTTAAGAGAACACATACAGATCTAAAATCCAATGCATTCGGAACCCTGTGACTGGCTATGGTCAGTTGGTAAATATACAGTCATTTTTTTTTATGGTATAGGTACGCGTCCTAACTCTGACTTATGGTACTAGTAGTAAATAGCCGGAAAGTCCTCAATATATTGTCATAATCTACGGTACTAGAAATTCCAGTTATAATGTTGTAATCATTACAATTCGTTCGTATAATTAGATCGCCATTTTATGATCGCAAACAAGCCAATCGTAATTATGCTCATAATTTTCGATAGACTTATTCAGTCGTTCATAATGTGTTAGAGCAAGAGTTATCACAAGTGCGTCAAACACTCCGCAATAAACGTATCGTGTTCGGTTCTCAGCGATGCGGTTTTAATTGCTCGCTGCAAAGGCATAAACACAGACGTTTACGAAACACACGCAGCCGACTTTCGCTGCTATTTGTTACAGTTTCGACTTATATACTGAATGTTTCAACATAGCACGCCGTTCATGTGGAATTTTGTTCAGTAATTTTGTAAATATTAATTCTTCTGTATAAATAGTTATCGAAATACAGTCGCCAACTTATTCATAACGGTTTTTTTAATTGTTGGTTCGTTCTAATTTCCATCTCAAAACATTCAATGAATGTTTGGAATTTACATTATGGACGTTTGTGAAAGACTTTCGAGATATAATTCGTTACATTAATATTTCTCTACCGAGCACTTTTGTATTCATGTCCGGTATTATATATCATTCAATAGAGCCTGATGTTACAAAAAACAAAACAAGGCGTGATGGAGACGAGATACATCTGTTCAAATGAGATATAGCTACTTATTCACAAAATAATAATCATATATGCCAGCCAAACGGGAGCTCATTTTTTTACTTACAAAATTAAAGTTCTAGTAATATAGATTGTAATGTATTATAAGTAGAGATAAAAACCCCCGACACAAAATAATAAAAATAGTATGAACGTAAAAATCCTAAAACAAGTTTAAAAAACTATGAAAAAAATAGCCTCAAATACAACAAAAAAGGTATAAACGTGAAACCGTATAAAAAGAAAAATATTACCTTGAAATTATGACCCTACGTAAGTACGTATGAAATCTTTTGATTAAATGTTGTCGCGTCGGGGGACCGCTAACACCTACCTAAATAAAATGATATTAAAATTACAACGAAAATGTTAAAGTAAGTATTAAGAATTACAAGTGAACCTACTTAAAAACTGAATAAACAAGCTAGCTAAGAACACTCCCGACTAATTCAAATTTAAAACAAAAAAAAACAAAATCAAAATCGATACATCCGTTCGGGAGCTACGATGCCACAGACAGAGACACACACACACACACACACACACACACACACACACACACACATAGACGTCAAACTTATAACACCCCGTCGTTTTTGCTTCGGGGGTTAACAAACTAATATGGGTTCATTAAATGTTCATCTATACCTACTAATATTATAAAGCTGAAGAGTTTGTTTGTTTGTTTGTTTGCTTGAACGCGCTAATCTCAGGAACTACTAGTCCGATTTGAAAAATTCTTTCAGTTTTAGATAGCCCATTTATCGAGGAAGGCTATATTCTATATATCATCACGCTAAGATCAATAGTAGCTGAGCACCAATGAAGAATGTTTCAAAATCGGAGGGTATTTTTTCCTTTTGAGAGCTTCCGCTGCGTGCGCTGCGTAAACAGTTAAAGTTTCGCAAAAATGATGTATGATAGAATTGTTCCCCTTTAAAAGTTCTAAAAAAAAGTCCGCGACAACATATGTCTATCTTTTAAGGTTGGCTCACTATAACCATTTTTATGCTAACCAAATTTGTTCTAAAATAATGCATTATTTGCGAAGGTATTATTATAAACATGATATTAATCCTTATCCAAATAAATACGTTATTCATCACAAGTATTTAATTTAAAACGAAATTGCCCTTTACATCATTCGATTTCAATGAATATCTTAGGAGATATCGCAGTTTTAAAATAACATTGCAGCAAAATAATTACCCAGTACAGACGATGTTTCTCCTGGTTTATTCTGCGTGATTACTACTGGTTCGATTTGAAAAATTATTTTAGTGTTGGATAGCCTATTTATCGAGGAAGGCTATAGGCTATATAACATCACGCTACGACCCACGGGGGCAACGCAGTAACGATGAACGCGGGTGAAACCGCGGGAACATCTAGTGTATAATAATTGTATAATTATATCTCATGTTCATCCATCAAGATCTTACCTTTAATCTTAGGATTGAAAATGTTTTATAGAAACTGTATACGATACAAAAAACTGTTTACGAATGCGTCTAAAACTGAAATTAAATTGCATTATAAACATACGCATTTTCTGACAGCCTGAAAGCATATATGAAGAAAAATAATACCGATAGAGATTGTTTAATTTGTCAAGTCTTAGAATACCATATATTATTAGAAATCTATTGTTTCTGGCCACTGGTGTGTTCTGCGTATCTATAGGTTAATAAATCTTAAATACTTACAAGTTGCTCATACTAAATATTTTATTTCTTCCCGATCAGTGTTATCAAATAAAGGTATAGGTATTGTTATTATATCAATACGAGTAATTGCAACTGACGTTGAAAATATATCTATTCAAGTTTAAAATTAATTTATATTGACAGAAATATGCTAGTTTTAAGAAAGAATCTCTTAGGAATTTAGTTCAGAGTCTGACGCTGTCTAGAAATCTAAGTGCGTCGTAAAGTTAGCTCTCGTGTCGTAGTATATCAGTGTTAATCAGCCGATGCGATGCACTTAAATCTTACGCAGAAATACTGAATTGAATCCATATGACCTTGTGATTTTCATGTACCATTGGTGAGGACAGTTGTTACATGTTTATTTTCGTTTCGTACAGGCTTTGATCTACAGGGAAAAGCATGTTTTTCGTGTGACGTAACTGTCTCGACGCCACCCCGCCACGGCGCCAAGTTTGGTATCCGAAAACCCCCTCCATTCGACATTACGTGACGATAGCTGCATTGAATAAGTACTTGAAAGCGATTAATGACTAATTTTATTTGGCAGATAGGTACAATTTTGCACGTAATTACAAGTGACTGAAGTGATTTTAAAGGCCTATGGGTACATATACCAAGTATATTCTAGATGTGTGTGAATAAAGCCAGAGAAGTGTGTCAGGATCGTAGCAAATGGAAATCCGTAGTCTAGTAGGCGTGAATTTATGTATGTATGTAGGTATTCTAGATGTATTTTTTATTTTAGAAGAAATTGGTCATGGGTGGTGTACGATTTTAGCGGGAAACAGTATTATATGATGATTAAAATAATAAAATATTTTGTAATAATATTAACCTATTGAATGTAAAATTAAAATGTAATACTTAAGCAAATTTGGATTATTATATGAATTTACATATGAGATACAGTCCTAGCTTTTTAAATATTTATTTAGCTTTACAGCTAAGTAACCGCTATAGAATATTTTCTATTCAGTTATGTGTACAATTACGGAGAAAATGGTACTTCTAAGAGATTGTTAACGCTGTTAAACGCTATAATTACAGTCAACGAGAATAGAGACAGAGTTATAACCCGTCAACGTCGCAAACGAAAGCTAGCATACAGAAATACAGACAACAGATTTCTTTAATAAAGTGGCTTTTGACCTCAATCGTCTCTTAATATATTTTAAAGAGTGATAGAGACCGCTCGCTCGTTTCACAAATCACAAACAAACGGTAAGTTTTACAAGCGAAAGGCAAACGTTTATTCTGCCAATAAGATACATCCTTGACCTGATAATGGAGACATGTGAACGTATAATGAATTACAGTACAATGATCGTATTAGACATTATCTGGCAAAAATTCTTTATATAACAAACTACATATATATAATAAACCGTACTTGAATAAAAACTAAAGATAGATTAATACCCACTAGTAGTATTTATAAATACTAGCGGTCGCCTAGTGCTCGAAATTCGACCAAAGTTTGCCTGCATCATAATATGTCATTATATATTGACATATGTAACCATAGTTACGCGCTTCAACTGCGTGTGTCAAATGCATGGTAGTGTGCGTGTAGACATAAATAATAAAATCTTGTCAAATATGAGGGCTCGAATTTATCAAGTAAACGAGAATCCCCGACACCATCTCAGTTGCCCGAGATCATCTTTATTGGCAATCTAGCCATTTTAATAGACATAAAAAGAGACAAAGAAAGAGTTTAACTTAAATATAGCCTGGAGCACTGGTAGATTGCAACGTAAAGAAGATTGCATCAATTTTTGAACCCCTTTTTTAGTCCAAAAATTACGTATCTAACTTTAACATTATATAATCTATCTAATTTAAGAAATATATTATTATTTTAGCTCATAACTTTGTAAGTTATCTTACATTTATTTTTGCACGCGTTTCTGTTTCCGACGGAGCTAGATATACTTATTCAAGTTTGTGGAATACTAAAAATAGTATTGTAGGTATACTTAAGCCATGCAGTGCGTAACTGTAGTATGTGTCATTCATGAATCACCTAGTTACCAGTCACTAAGATAGTGGATAATACGGAATACCTCATTAACGATAATGAAAAGATTTTGAGTTTGAACCAAAGGCAGAATTATAAAATCAACACTGTTTATTTTTACACGACTGCGTCTTCAACGGTTTATATTTTTATAAACACTACTCCGTTTTGCGTTTTTATGTTATTTGTTTGTATTTTAGAAAGTTAACTATTGTTTCGATTATCTTTGTGTCTCTGTGCATTTTATAAACATAAAAATCGCCAAGGTTTTTACTGATATTACTATTTTTAAAATGAAGGCGTTGGCCACACGAACTCTGCGTCATCATTCGAGCGGGAATAACTTCTGTTTATTGCAACGATAACATCACGAAAAATATATCGGGCCAGCGGAGTGGACGTAATTTTCAGTTAAGCAAAATGTTAGTCAGTCATAAGTGGACTTTTATTTCTTCTATCTTATTCTACTATAATAAGTTTCGCAGAAGCTGTTTGCCAAACCCTATTTTGGACAACACTAATTACCTATATCTACAAAGTTTTCCACAATAATAAATTAAGTCATCGATCAAATCGAGAACTAAGGAAACAGGAAATTCATATTCGACCTTGGTTTTGTTTCATTAGGTACTTGTGCGAAACCATGATATGGATTTCTGCAGGCATAGCAGAAATATTTAATAACATAACTATGTAGTGCACATTCATTGGTTAACTCGACGCAATAAAACTAAGTACGTAGCTACGTACCTATAGTCATCGATAATAATATGTAGTACGCAGGTCTGCACATGCGGATATTATTAACAAACGTCAAGAAGTGGTATTATTCTATGCACCGATAATGTACTTATGACGACTGCATAGAATATTACCTCTCCTCTCGCTGTTATTTTCAACTACTTATTATTGCATAAGCGCCGTGAGGTTTCAGATTCCATTTCTGGTACGATTGCAGTTCTATTACGTTTTCTGTGATTTAATTTTAGTAGGTATTAACACCGACTGTGAATGAAAAAGTGATGTGTAATACTTATACATTACAAGCATAGTTGGCGAATGTAGGTGTAATATGTCTGGTCATATTTCTCTCTTCAGGGATATATACAGCTGTAACGATTTTCAGAGATTGTTTTAATTTTGTATGTGTAGCATGGTCCGTTCTGTTTGAATGCAGATTTTTATTGCGCGATAACTTTTATAATGCTACTGATATTATAAAATTGTCAATCACGTGGATGAAACTTGATATATCAAGGTTGATCATGCCCATAATATCACATAGGATACTTTTAAACGTAGTATGCGCACCCGTGTTATCTAAACGGGAACGCCATGGCATGGTGGCGCGGGCGACTAGTTCCAACCATAATAAGTAAATACAATAATGATTATTACGATACGTATTAAGAATAAAACCTAAGGACATAAATGACTACTAAAAGAACATAAAAATATATTACTACTAAGAAATAATTATCTTTTATGTAATATGTAGTATGACGATTTCCCTGAAGAGTTGGTCAGAGGCGTATTGCTTCCACATTTTGCCAGCTATATTTTTGGGTTCGATGGACCATCATATGGCCTGTGGAAATATGTTTGTTAGATGGCAATCAAACGAGCACATTTTCAGAGGCTCTGGCTACCGAATTTCCAATGAAAATAGCCAGAATACGCAATAAATAGCCAGAATACGCAATAAATAGTCAGAATACGCATAAATTGAAATTTAATCCACGGAACTAACGAAACGAGGCTGTCTTTTCTAGTAATTTTGAGAAATTGTCAAATCCGTAAAGTTCACCAAGTACCGTTTCCCTCTCATATAATCTTTTGCATGGAGTTAAAGTACTCAGCCATAACAGTCATGGATGGTATGAGCTCCATGGTATTACTGGCGTGATGCCCACTCTCCAACAAGAGTCAAACGTTGCCAGCAAATATTTTTTACTGAGCGAGGAAAATTCTGATACCTGTACTAATGGCATAGCTGAGAATGAAAAACCCATCAACGCTAGAACCATTTGTAAGGTTAATTACTAATTACGTGCGTATTTCTAGATAATTCTGCCAATACTCAATTATAGAGTAGTACTAGTATTATATAAATGATTATTTATCGTTATTCTCTATTAATGTAAAATCGACTAACCAATTCTACCGATTATTATTTCTTTACACCGAATTGTCAAATTGCGTGTGGCAACACCACAACGAGTTGTATCTTTGCAGTAGAAGGAACATCTGATCACATCAGGAACATTATATTTCGAACCGTTGAACTGAGTGGTTGTTTTATGAATCCGTTAATATGAGCCGAATCTTCGTTACTTTTTCTGGTATAAGGAGTTGATCATTTACATTGGACTTGGAGCCCTAGGAACCACTTTCTAGACATTCTGCCATAGAGCAGAATGAAAAAAAAAATCCTCTCACAAAACTAACTTTGTGAGAGGATTCTTTTGTACCCTACAATTTATAGAATCCATGAATGCTAAATTTTAAATTTAGATATTATATTATTAAATAGTGTAATTGGCGCAAGTCGTTCTATTTGATGTAAATAAATAAATAAATAGAAATATATGAAACATGTACCTATTATAAATATTGCTATTAAGTGTCTTTCTTGATTCTTTGTGGTAATACCTATAACGAATAATGTTATAGGTATCAGAAGATTCATAACTCAAATATCGCAGCAATTTCTTTCTTCTTTTATAATTAATATCAGGGTTTTCTTATAGGAAAACGTTGCAAAGAAATATGACGTACTATTGCAAATAGATTTTAAATAAACACGTGATGACGTACATCAGCCATGACTTCGGGAAATTACCTGAAAGGTAAATATTACCTAGATTAGGTACTTAGAAATCGACGCGTCGACGTGGCGTGCTTGAAGTATGCGAAGATCATTAATAAAGCAAAATAGGGCAAGAGGCATATCGGAACGGACTCGTGAAGAGGAAATATGTTATATAGACGTTATCTTTCCTTTTAGTTTAAAGCCGGGAGATACCAACAATATAAGTATTTCCCAATTACTCAGACTTTTGTTAACCTTCCAGTGAAGCTAAACATATGTCTTAGAATTTCGGACTTTAGTTAATAGACAATGTCCCAGCTATTTGAAAATAACCGCTGCTCGTATGTAAATACAATATAACTAAGCCATTCACTTACGCGTACAGAAGAAAAATATAGCTGTATACAGCTACAGTCAAACCCCTGCCTAAACAATTAGCCAAACAAAGGCGATACCATGAATTGTACACAATGAAAAAGTACTCCATGAGCTGTTTTACAATCAAACAGTTTATCTTTATGGCAGTGTTAAGAGATTAACTTTACTTACAGTGAGGTAATCGAACCAAACCAATTGTAATTTACGAGACGCTCAAATTACTTATCGAATTTTATTAGTCAAGTTACGACGGCTGTGTTTTAAGTACAATCGATTCTTTGGTAAATTAAATATTATGTAGGTACTGATAGGTAGCCGAGTGGCTAATGCACTTTTTTATGCAGCTAAGCTCAAGGACGCTTTAAATAGAATGTTAATACTGCATTATAGGCTGAGCTGCTAACGAAAGGAATAAATACTACATATTATACGCTTTCAGAAATATATAGCTCAACGTATATTTAAAGGCATAGTCAGCTATACTTCTTACGCAATGTTTAAGTCATACGGGTGATTGAATAATGCTTTGCGAATGAAGCATACTAAATATTGGTTTGCCGCAATGTTCCAAAGATATATGTATAATGGTAAGTTTGGCGGCTGTATTGTTCGTCGAGTCGTAAATCATCAATCACAGTTGCGTGTTTTTTGCATCAAAGCCTGTTTTCGCGGGATGGCTTCGCAGCCGTGTCGTTTCAAATTTGGTCCCGTAGTCTTTTTAGTTCTGCTTGAATTTTACTTGCAGATCGGTTTTGGCATGTCTGTTTTATTTACTGAAAGCGTCGGAGTGCTTTACTGATACCAAGTATTTTTTTAAGCAGGTTTTATAGTGACTTATGTATATATTATGAATTAGGTATATAAATATGGTACCTAAGTAAAATATTTAGAATTAAATATAGAAATATTATAGAATATGTATAATAATAATATATGTATAATCAATATCAATATTTCAGGGAACCGTATTCAAAATAAAGTTCTTAGAATTTGAAGTTAGGTAAATTAGTAACATACGTACCAACGTGTCTGAATATCTACACGCAATGGAGCCTGTGGATATTCTAATCCAAAATCAGCGCTGCTTCTGGCAGGTATTTTTGTGACATAAAAAAGGAAAATAATTTTGCCTTCGAATTTAAAAGACTGATTGTCTTACCGGCATGCTTAAAAACGCTTAAACTTTCGCAATAACGATGTAAAAGAACCAAATTCATAATAGTTATTATATTTTTATAATAATAGGAATACGAAATTTATGGATGAAATGGTTTGTGAAATATATGAATGGAGAATAGTCCGTTCATATATTTCAACAACTTTTTGTTGGATAAGCGAGCACCTATATATTTTGACATTCATAAGTGTTACTTTGTGACCTAAATGTATAAATGATTTTTGACCTTGTCTTTGACTTTGGGATGTCCAATGACTGACGGACTGTAAGCATTTTATGTACGCAACAGGGTTCTCTATTGTGTTACCTAACTTTTTTATGCATAATCTAAAATGCCATAATTTTTTTGTCCTAATCACCATTTGCCCAAATGATAACTTGCCCGAACTTTATGTCACATAATATCACATGCCATAAAATTGAAATCCCTAAATACAACATGCCTAAATTTGTTTGTCATAAAATAAATATCACAATCAATAATATATACAAAAGACTAAAAACTGTTTTCAATAAAAGTTATAAGTCTTAATTATGTTTATTTATCCTAATAATGTTTTTAAAACTAATTTGTATTACAAAGCTTGGCTTTTGTCACGGCTCCGGCGCTGCGGGTCTCCGGCGGACCCACGCGTGCTAATTGTCGTAGACGGCTTTCGCTCACGCTCTCCTGCTTCTCAGCCCTCGGGCCGCCTCGCCCCTACGCGCCTACGCGATTCTAAATTACACTCTAGGAGTAGGGCAGACAAGACTGCGTGGAGTCGGATACACAGCGATTCGTTTCTGTTACTACAACCAAATTTTTAGTAAATATTTTAGGGCGAACAATTTTATTACAAATAAACATTCGGAATTATCTATATATATAAAGGAAGATGTCCTGACTGACTGACTTAGAGACAACGCACAGCCTAAACCGCTGGTCGTAGGAACTTGAAATTTGGAGAGCATGTGTGTTTTAATTTGTAGGCGTGTACTAAGAAAGGATTTTTTGAAATTCCCCTATTAAGGGGGTGAAGTAAGGGGGTGAAGTTTATATGGAATTTGCTCATTTCTGGACTTATAAGTATAAAAATAGGTATACAAGTTATTGATTATAATTGAAAATGACCTGTGTAGGTAAAATAGACAAAACTCCCCCTAAAAAGGTAAAATGGGGGAAAGGTTAAGTTTGTATGGCAATTTTCTCATTTCTGGATTTAGAAGTATGAAAATTGGTATATTGGGTCCTAATTACAAACAAAAATGATCTATGTAAGTGGAATGGACAAAACTCCCCCCTAGAGGGGTAAAAAGGGAAGTAAAGTTTGTAACGAAATTTTCTCATTTCTGGACTTAGCAGTATGAAAATTGATACATAAGTTTTCGATTACAATTGAAAAATATCTATGTAGGTGAAATGGATAAAACTCTCCCCTAAAGGGGCGGAAGAGGGGATAAAGTTTGTATAAAAATTTTCTCACTTCTGGACGAGTACGACCCGAATTGATTGTCAAATTCTAAATTAACGCGAGCGAAGCCGCGAGCAAAAGCTAGTACATTATATAATACAATATTTAGGACATATGACTTTATTTCATGCAAAATTAGGAGATTCAATTATTACTAGCGGTTGCTCAGTGGTCAAAATTCGACCAAAATTCCTAGGCTTGCTACTTTGTTTTCTGTTTTTCTCTATTACATAATATATAAGTAATGTATAGGTAACCATAGTTACAAAGAATTGTACGACGTCAGACGAACAATGTCGAAATACTACGAACGCGATTCGACTGCGTGTGTCAAATGCATGATTGTGTGCGTGTAGTGCTTTTTTATTAATTTAATGTATTTCTAATGCATAATTTATGAAAATATTAGGATTCGCCCCTCCTTCTCCATATAAAGTTTAACTGTGCCAAATTTCATACTCCTCCGTACGCGCAATTTTCGAAAAAGGGGTACAAAGTTTTTGCTTCACGTATTAATATATAGATAGTACTCGAATAGTTTAAGAAGTAAAGACAAACAGAATAGTTTTAGAAGTAAAGATAATTATGTAAAACAAAATTTCGAATTTTGGACATTATGGTTACTGAAGTTTATAGCAAACGTTTCAAATATTTTTAGGAGAAGAAAGGGAGTACTACGCAACAGTTCACAGTAACATTTACCAGTGTGTACGATTTCATAGCTGTGTTAGGTGGAAAGGATCGACTTACATTTCTTTGTTATTATAACTAAAACCATACATTAACATAAGTCAAAGATTTCGCATAAAATTGTTAGCTCGCTAATCTTTTAAAGTAAAGAAACGGATAATTCTTGACTGCCCGGTATGCGCTCTACCTTGAAGTGGCCGCCTGCTTTCACCGAAAAACAAATGTCTTACAAAACCTGTGATTTACAGGCATTTGTGTTGAGTTCGCGTACTCTTTGGAGCCATTGCTTAAAAACGCGTACCCTTGCATCGTGTTTCTTTGTCACTTTAGAAGACTACTTTTTCTAATCCGTGTTATCCAGTCATCAATTAATCATGAGCGCGATACGTAGTAGTAGCAATCTGGGCAAGGATAGATCTTTTCTAAGGTCTTTATATAAAATGATAATATTTTGTTAAACATTCGCTGGTGCGATGATAAAGTGATGACGTAATTGATAGCCATTACGTATAAGGACATGCCTTTTAGATACAAAAGTCGTATAATTTACGACATGATGATAAATTGATTATCACATTTTTTATTCACAGTTGAACGCTAGGGTTGACGGAACCAAAAGTGTCTATCAAAACGCGAATCTGTTGATGATATTTATCGTTGCGAATACGTACGTACAGTATATGTTTTTAATACAATAGCTCATGAACAATGCAATATCCTGCCTATTTTTAGATATATAGGAAGTACTGAAATAGAACTAATGCTTGTTTTGTTACAAGCGTTAATTCCGCTTTACAGATTTTTCTTTAATGTTAAACCGGTTCTTCGCTTTACTGTGAGACATTTTGAACATTCATATGGAGATAAAGAGATGGACTTGTTAACTAAGTAAACCCAAAGATTCTAAAGCTTTTTGTGACGTTAGAAGATAATGTAGAATTACAAATGCAATAAAAATACTGGCTGTAGGTATTTATTTATGAAGTATACAAGTCATTCAACAGAATTTCCCTTAGGAATAATGAAATATAAAATGGTATTAATTATATTAATTCTTTTATCATAATTATAGCCAGTTGAACAATACAGGAAATAAATAGTTGTGGTTTCGTTTAAATACAAATAAATTGTTTGCACTTATGAAATTAATAAATCATTGTTCTAGATCTAATTTAGAGATAGAAAATGCAATGGTTATTTTCAAAGCTATTTTATTTCGAGAAATGACTACATTTATTATTAATGACATGTATATTTGATAATTTACATGATTTAATATTAATACAGTTTGTGTCTGATGTTAGGTTCTTTAGTGTCACTGTCTTCCCGCATTTGTTACTTATTCACGATAATTACATGATGGTTGATGTTTTGATTATTTAAGACAAAACACTGTTGTTCCGAGCAAATATAAGTCAAATTTTCTATAAAAATTTTGAATAAATAGTTTTGATTAAATAGTTTTGATTAAATAGTTTTATGCAATACGCAACGTTACCAATGTTCTTTATTCAAACCCGCAATTTCATAGGCAAAGATAATACTTGAGTATTCAACCGCTAATTAATAAATTGTTTGCAGCAATACTTAAACGGTTTATAGATAGATATTAGCGGTCGCCTAATGGTCGAAATTCGACCATAATTGATTTAAATTTTAAGTTTGATAGTTATTATGGTTTTATTGTCTACATAGATCAGACGTTCCCAGACTTTTTTTCTCATAGACCACTTTTAAAATTGGGCTGGTTCCGGTGGACCCCCTGCAGTTAAACAAGTTCATGCAAGTAAAACATTTGATAAAATCTCTACGGGCTGACCTTTTTTTTAGAAATTCTCGGTACTGGACCTGCCACGGTAGGCGGAGTGACCTTTTTTTTAGTAATTCTCTACCGAAAAATCGGTAGGTTCGAGACCACTAGTACTGAATACGGAATATGCAAGTTTTTACAAGTAACAGTCGCTGAGCTTGTTGAACAGTCGGTGAACTTCACTATCGAAAACACATAAATTGTCGTGAACCCACGCTTACGAATGTGAACACCCATGTTTTTGTCACGCTAACGTAGACGCCCGTCGAGTACCCCGTGGACCCCTGGGGGCCACCTTGACCACTTTGGGAACTAATGGTCTAGATCTTATACCCTTATAATCACATTTCATAAAGAATTCGTTCTATGCACGTTAATTTAGCTATATTTTTCAAACAAACTCGTTAATTGACGATATTCCTAAGCTTGCTACTTTGTTTTCTTTTTCTTTATGCATATAAATACTTAAATAAATTATAAATAGTATATATCATTCCAATCCGCCCAAAGGTTGCCTATAGAAGATTGCTGATGTACCTATGTCATTATATATTGATATATGTAACCATAGTTACGAAGAATCAAAATACTACGAACGCGATCCGACTGCCTGTGTCAAAAGCATGGTTGTGTGCGTGTAGTGTTTTTTCATTAATTTAATATATTTTATAAAAATATTAGGATTCGACTCCTTCTTTATATAAACTTTAACTGTGCCAAATTTCATTGTCTTGCGTCCGCGCAATTTTCCTTTTTTTTCGTACCTGTATATAGGTAGATTGTGACGTCATCATTTAAATCACAATGTCGTACATTAACTAATTTCTATTTGATTATGTTTTTATTAGGTACATTCGGTTCTGAAGTACGGTTCTTCGTTCGGCAAATTAGTAGGTTATTTTATCAGGCAACTCTTAGAAACCGTATGAGGTATGCTGGCTTCATGATAACCATCTCATTCAGGATATTAAACAAATCCAAAGGAATTTGACATCTCTGCCTAACCTTCTTTGAAACACTGGAATGATACTCGGCTATTTCATCATATACAAAATGACCAACGACATTAATTAAAAATATATTTTACATAATATGTATGTCTTAACTGGATATGGCATCAGGTTTATGTCTATAGAGTAATAATCATTTTATACTTTATAATAGTGAGCAGCGATAGCTCAGTGGGGAGACCAACAGACTGCAATACAGAGGGTCTCGGGTTCGAACGCACGTCGCGCAACCCTGACTTTCGGAAGTTATATGACTTTTCGAAATTATGTGCGTATTCATTGACAATTATCGCCTGCTCCGTGCCTCGGAGAGCATGTTAAGCCGTCGGTCCCGGCTGCCATGAACATCTATGGCAGTCGTTATTGGGAAGTCAGTGCCCTCTAATATCCTGACACTGGTTTAGCCTTAGGTTATCGTTAGCCTTCGGGTTGCGAAGGTCAGATGGCAGTCGCTCCGTGTAAGAACTGATATCCAGTCAAATCCGGTTAGACTAGAAAGCCGACCCCAAGTGACTTGGGAATAATAAAGGCTATGGAGAAGATATTTATAATAGCTGTATGTTTACATAATTACGAATTTTATTTGCTTGGTGTATCAATCAATATTATCTACTTTGTATTTCATTAATACTTTAAGCTACTTTATATTACTTTAGTATATCTACTACTAACTTTGCATAAATTAACTATAAGTACCTTGTCATTTTAAGTCTGTTTTTGAAAATTATTACCCCGCACTAGTAATATTTCCTGTGTCGCGGGGGACTTTACAAACATTTAAACAACGGACACAAAGAACGCCCAAATTCGGAACAAACTGTACTATAAATGGTGAAATTGAAGAACATCAGCCCTTATAATCGGATATAGTCTCATATACCTATAATGTGGCCGAGAAATGCATCTTCGTCAATTCATCACTTTTACATGGTTACAAGTTACATAATATAATCACATATTATCTATACTAATATTATAAAGCTGAAGGGTTTGTTTGTTCAACGCGATAATCTCAGGAACTATTGGTTCGAATTGAAAAATTATTTTAGTGTTGGATAGCTCAATTATCGAGGAAGGTATAGGCTATATAACATCACGCTACGACTAATAGGAGCGGAGCATCAATGAAAAATTTAACAAAAACGGGGAAGTTCTCTTATGTGAAACAGACGAAGTTACGCGGGTCAGCTAGTATTATTATATTACAGACCTGAGATCCCATTTCATTTTTCAACAGCAAAAAACTATTGGACCTATAAATGTGTTGGACTATTTATTAATATTTCTTTAAAGTTTCATCAAATTCAAAATTGTTTTTATGTAAGCATTTCTGCCTTAATTTGATGCACGATTTTTAAAGTACTCTTACTAGAAACCTAAGTAATTATGTAACAAAGCTGTGTACAATATTTCAAGTTTCTAGACTCTGCGGGTTTGATCTATGCGTTGATACACCGCGTCAGCCTGTCAGTCAGTGAGTCAGTATATATATATATGTATATATATGCGGACTGGTGGTGGAAGGTTATTCCAGCAGTGTGATGCGGCATACTTGAAGCTACCTTGTTGCCTGTGCTCAGGAATGGATAGTGGATTTGTGACTAATCTCACCGTATATTTGGACTGAGATTCTCTCCAACATAGCTTGTCATACAAGTATGTAGGTGTTTTTGTTTCTATAACTCCGAAAAGTAAAGTAAAACATAGAAGTTACCATTTGTGATTCTTAGAATAGCAAACCATTATGAAAACATGTTTCTACAAATACCACAGTGTGCCACATTATAAGGGTTTTATTAATATTTTGATTGGCATACTTCACATATTATTAAATACACACTTAATAAGATTTCACTGCACGTAGAAACCGTGGAGAAACGAAATGGCCTCAATTCTAACTATTCGATGTAATGCGACATGCTACAAAAACTGCAATATTTGTAAGTATAAAAATGCAAACTCAATACCTGAACTCTCACATATTCTGTGCCGAGTAATAACACGCTTCGGTTTATTATAAATAATCTAGTAACATTTCTAATTTCGTAAGAAAACTGAAGCCACGTGTTAGCGATATTTTTCCGTCTGTGCATTTTTATATTGCGAATAGCAGCGCCTGCGCACGCACACATCTTAACAGCGATATATCGACGTGCCTCTAACGAATGTATAAGCGATGCCGATATATTATGTTTATGTATAGGTTTCCGTTAATTTCCCAGAGAATACATGAGCATAGTCATAAAAGAATCTAGCTGTTTTACGATCATTTCTTAAACAATTCCTTTTTTTAAATTCGGACCGCTCAATAAATATTTATCACTTTGAGTGCGGTTGTTACTATGTGAGCTAACAGGAGTGCGGGTATAGTGATGGGTATTTTAACAGGATAAATTGTTTGCAGATAGATTAAATAATTAGTTTGTCGGTAACAGGGTCGCGTGTGTGGGTGCCGTGGTCCGTGTGCTACGGATCTTGTTCCGGACTTGAGCACGTTTGGCGAGAAGTAGCGAGAGCACGCATCCATCACGTGCACGGGGCATGCGTCCGCGCCGCGCACCATCACCATCACCTAGGGCTGCCACGCTGCCCACTTATTTCTAACAAATATTTCTTATAGTCGTAATTTTATCTAATAACTCGATTGATCGCATTTGATGTAATTAAGTGTAAAAATAAAACAAATGCGGCAAATTCTATTACTCATTTAATTCTATATAATGTAAAGATAGTTAATATTCAATAATATTATACATATAGATAACGATACCTATAGCGCTGACTCAATTGTCTTGAATTGTCCACATTAAATCACATATAGAATTTTTTTTGACATGTAGAGTTACACGAAACAAAGTGGAGCAAATCCTTAAATATATCAAATTGGCTAACTTTTTGATGGTAGGTACCTAACGCGTAAAAACAAAAAGTCTGTCCAGAACTGTACAGTCTATTAGATGTGCCATGTGAACAGTCTTGATGAACAGTGAACACAGTTTGTAGTCACTAAGTGACTATAAATATAGTTCCCAGTATTTCCATTTTTAAATCGTTACTTTCATGGTTCGATATTACATAATGAATATAAATACGTGAATCTGTTAGCAAGTAATACCTAAAGTTTCATAAAAAAATTCCACAGCACATTAAGTATAAAACAATACATTACGCATACCATTAGGTTTGGATAAATTTAACGCCTTCCACTACAATTTGTGGCAACTAAGAATTATTTACACTTACTTGAATACGAATTTAAATTAATATAATAATTATTATTGACTGCATGAGTGACGCGGCGATTTAAGTAGTCATTACGAATGTACGTGAGTTCGGTCCAATGAAAAAAGCGTGTTAGTTGCTGATAGTTAATTCACATCCACTTTTGCGGCCGTTGTTTTTATGATAAGTTCTGCAATACAGCAAAAATTTCAGATGCACACATGTATAAATAAAAATCAATTGTATACAATGCTAAAAATCATTGCAACTTGTTTATATTCGGAATATGGATGTTATTTACTGCCTAAGCTGACGTAGTTGCTAATAAATAATGTAATTTATTTACCGTCATACCCAAACTACTGTGATATTATGACACATAGGTTTGTAAGAACACGTGCCGTGTACGATATATTGCCACTTAGAACAATTCAATATGACAATAAAATCAAATGTGACTAATAGCCCGCATCCTTGGTTTTGCCCGATTGTAAATAAATAAAAGCATGCTATTTTTGCAGTAGATAAGTGTAGGAGAAATCGATTCGGTCGTTACTGAATATACTTTCGTTTCAAGTATAATATATCTAGTAAGTATACAATAACATAAATACATGCGTTAGTAGGGATAATAACTACTTTTAAGTTTAATAAACCTTAGTTTCTAGTGCCAGTGTAATTAAATAAATTTATCATCGGACGTGAAAGTACGAATTTAATAGTGTGCGTAAGATACTAAATGTATAATAATTTAGAACTGGCTGAGTTTATATTGAATAGGCATGTAGGTAAAGCATATAGAAGCAAAAACTATTAGGTTCTGGAGATTTCCAAATATTAAACTACTTAAGTATATAAATACATATGAGTATCCAAAAATGTTACTCCAGGTAAATTTGAATTTTTCTAAACATTTTAAGAGGAGCTATAGTTTACACGCGGATTGAGAACGCAGTCAAATTATTTAATCAGAGAATGAAAACTTCGCAGCTTTTGTAACAAGACGGAATTGAAGATCGTTTTAAAGAATCACAATAAAAATGAATCCAATTGGCGGACGAATTGTTCGAAAGCATTAACAATAAAGGCAGGCACGTGTTAAGGTATAGATTGTGCCCACAACACTACTCATGACTTCAATTAATTCCTACAATTCCGTGAAAAGATAAGCTGCAGGTTTTCTTTCAATCTTATACATATAACGCATGTTCTATATCACCAGCACTTTAAATCATTTGATTGGCATACAAAGTAAAATATTCCTATACTTAGATTTTATGTGAATGATTTATTCGTGCAATCTCATTATGAAATCGCAAAAACGTGACTGCCACACCGCGACACAATCTATGTTGAATTATTACATTAGTATCGTAATTTACACGTTTACATATAAGGCATATATTGAACTACAAATATGCCTTTCAATACCCAATATACAAATTAATTTATATAGATACGTGTTCATACGTTTCTTTGGATAGCGCGAACTAATACAAGAAAACAAGAACATATAATACAAGAAACATTTAAACGTAAAATCTGTATTCGATATCAAGTGCTCTCTGTATTGAAAAATAAACTGAACAATCCGTAAATTCAGTAGAACAGCACTCGTGTAATTGTCTCACCCAAGGAGACAGTAAAACCTAATGGGACCTTCGTTACGCACACGAATTTGACCGCTTTTAACAATAACTTTTTTTTTACTAGGAAACGCCATGTTAAATCATGTTTTAATATTTACTCCACGTAGAAAAATACATAGAAAAACATAAGGATTGTTGTAAGTGGTTAGCTTTGTTAAAATTTGTCTATGTAATAATTAAAAAAATAACAATAATATAAATTGTTTACTGCAGGCAACATCCTAGTATTTATTTATTAAATGTCGGAACTATGATATACTTCTCATGCTATAGTTTAACTTGCCAAATTATGCGATAGTTGGCAATTTTATGGCACGTCAGGCATCTAATTCCACTGTCAATTGACCTCGTTTCGTACCAATGTGCGATTCATGATTTCCGAAATAAATACATAAACTATATTTACTGATTTTCAAGCAAAATTATATATTTCAGATTCACAAAGTCGTAATAAATTATAAGTCTAAGACATAAGAATACATTTTATCTATGTTGTTAATTAATTCAAGGATATTTAATAAATAATCATGATGTTAAATTGATATTCAAATGCAAAAATATGCATCGATGCATTTTACTTTGTCCATTGGCCTCCACTCACGGCTTATGGTTTTTAAGTAAATCACAAATGTGTGTATGAACAGTAATTTCTTAACACAATGCTAAATACGTAATTCTAATAGCAGCTTCTCTCACAATATGCCTGACATTTATAAACTGACTCGTCGTGTTGACATACACATGGGCTAACCGCTTTTAACTAGTTTATGCGATATTATCTCATTATTGAAATCTGCTTAGTGTTCGATATCACTATAGTTACGCATAACTGATATCGTATACCAGGAAAAACAAGTAAGTAATACAACAACGATACAACGTTTTCCTTTTTTATATTTTCTACATGTGAATGTCAGAAAGATTACGATTCATACGTAAATAAGCATGCTTACTTTCGTCTAAGATAATGGAAGCTCTGAAACCGGTTCAAATGAATAATAGCGTTATCACAACCGCAACAATCTTGAGTTATCTTGAAAGCTAATGCCGTGATATCGACGAAATGATAACTTTATTTCACACAGCTATTGAAATGACTACCTATCTCTATGATATCGTTTTCAGGGTACCCGATATATTGCAAGGAAAGAAAGAAATCGCCTTGCACGCTATAAAACCTACAGCTTATAACTATATCCATGTTCTATATGGCAAAGATTAAGTTTAAATTAAAATATTCGACACATTAAAAGACTGTTATTCGGCACATAAAATAATCCCGCAAACTTGCAAAATAAACCGCAGCAGAAAATATATAGAATACTAGCTTTTGCCCGCGGCTTCACTCGCGTTAATTTAGAATTTGACATTCAATTCGGGTTGTACTCTGCTTGTAATAATATAATTCAATCATGATTCGAAAGACTTGTGGCGCCATCTATGATCATAAGAACGTTATTGTTGTTTTCCTCGGGAACAGTAATTTTTTTCGGGATGATAGGTAGCCTATGTCCGTTTCTGTACACCTGACAACGTATATGCAAAATTTCAGAATGATCGGTTCAGTGGTTTAGGCGTGAAAAGGTAACAAACAAACAAACTCATTTCCGCTTTTATAATATTAGTTAGGAAGTTAGGATTAGGATAGGATTAGGATAGCTGTCCCGACAGACGAAAAAAAAAGAAGAACCAGAACCAAATCTAAACCATTCTCGAATTTGTGTTTGTTCAAGTGAACACACACAAAAAATTTCATCAAAATCGGTCCAGCCGTTTAGGAGGAGTTTAATTATAAACACACGCACAGAAGATTTATACTTATATATAAAGATTTGATAATTGTAGTTTGGTATACTATTATAATATAGAGACTGTGTCAGTAGGTGGTGTTCTAAAGACAATGCACATACCTTCATAGGTAATATTTTTATTGTTCCTACGGATCACAATCTAGGGAATTGTTCGTAATAGCAGGTACCTAACATGTATGATAGGTATGTTCATTGTACCTTTTCTCTTTAACATAGAATGGCACCGTCACAAGTATTGATTAGTGACGTACAGATATGAAAATATCAACAAAACATTCCTAATGAGATAACATAACAGCGGTTTATATAGTGCTATTTATACCAGTTTTGCGTTGTTGATATACTTGTAAAATATACTCAATACAATCTAATATTGAGTGAATATGATATACCTACAGTATAATAAGCGAATAATGTTTAATTGCAGGAAGCCTAGGTATAAGAATTACACTACACTGATATTATACAATTAAAAGGCTAAAACGTTGCGGAAACGTTTCGGCCTACAACGTAATATAACAATAAAATCTTAATATTTTACGCAATCACTACAATACTTCCTATATTGCTCTATAATTAGTTACTAAGTCTAATCGTTATTATGATTTCGATGAAGATATAATCACAGCGTCACTAGATTCGACCGCGTGCGAATTGTTATATTTCATGACAAGCCGCCATGTGATGGGCCAGCCAATAATGTTCGCCGCGCCTACACTGACACAATAGGAAGGTGTGCCCCTTATTTATCTTTCCATCGAAATAATTAATAAAACTTGTCATACCGCATAATGTTCATGACAAACGTAGATGGTGTGTAACTATTCTGTATTCATAATTTGGCAAGTGAATAATGTATTAATAGAATTGTTGGGGATATAAATTAGTCTAATAACTCGTCCTAATTATAAGACAGTAAAACATATAAGTCTTTTAGAGAGTTATTCTACTCTACGTTATGAAATACTACTTCTCGGGGACAAAACTTTAAGTTCTTAGGCATACAGTTCCTTTCAGCACGTACAATAGCGGACATAGGCGACGCCTAAGGCATATATTATGGCATTTATGACTGTTTGTTTAACGGTATATCCGGCTGATTTTCGTTCTTTCTTTTCCTTTCTTTCAAGCCCCATAGTTAATATACATATGTATATTACAGTGTAACAATGTTTTGTTTGTCCATGTTAGATAATAGCCGCAATTTGTTTTAGTTACGACGTGTAATCTATATAATAGAAGTTAAAAAGATTTAAAGTTCGTTGACCTACGATTTTCTCGCGTCGAATTGGCACAAACATAATAAATGTACTGTAAATTTATTTAGGGTAATTAGATTTTATAAAATTCGCCGTCTGTCTATTCTTATTCGCGGTAGTTAACGTGGCAAGTACCTACCTATATCAAATCCGATACCCAAAATAAATAAACATAAATTTCTCAAGTTTTGAATTATATGAGATGTCAATTTATTAAGACGTTAGAAAGTATGTAGATATATTGTATAAAATACTAATATTATAAAGCTGAAGAGTTTGTTTGTTTGAACGCGCTAATCTCAGGAACTAGTAGTTCCATTTCCTTTTTCCTTTTAGTGTTGGATAGCCTATTTATCGAGGAAGGCTATATAACATCACGCTACGACCCACGGGGGCGGCGCAGTAACGATAAACGCGGGTGAAACCGCGGCAACATCTAGTATTGTATAAAACGAAACTATTCTATTGATGGTACAGATTTATAACTCGATGAGATACACGTCACATAGTGTGGCAAGTATAGAATCAATAGTAGTCCTCTTCCCAGCGTTTAATAATCACGGAACCTTATTATTGATCACGTTGCTGGTAGACTTTTAAGTAATTTACCATATTATAAACTAAGGCACTACGCATAACTAGCAATCTTTATGTGCTTTTAAATGTTTAGAACTTCGATCAATATTATTGATCGAAGGCTTAGAAGCGCCCAGTTCTATAAAGCTAAGCACTTTGCTGATTCCGACGTCTAATGGATAGAGGCAGCATGGTGGATCACTGATCTTTAGTCGATCACCCAACAAACAAACGGGCCCCTATTACGTAAATAGTCTATTTCCTATCTTTCATGACTCCATTGTATTATTATTTAAATGCAAATTTCTTCCATTATGTAAAATAATTACCGCGCGCTGCTACTTAATTATAATTATTTACGTAGGTATCCCGATATAAGTACGTACCTAGGTTTCATTATTCTTGATTACGAGTTGTGTAACTGTAAATTGCTTTTTAATTGCTATGTGAATCACGTTCCTACGTAGCCTCCATACTCTTAAGAGTAAGCAAGCGAATCCATGCTGTGACTTGTCGAAGTAATTGTTATATACAAATTTTCCGAATGACAAAACCTTTCGTTACTTATCATATTATACTTATCTGTATAATGTGTAGATTATTGGAGTATAGTCTTATAATTTTGGACTTGAACTATAGCGACCACACTAGAATAATAATATTTGTTAAAGTCAAGAAGTTTCGGTTCGCAATACCGTCTGTCCAGTAGACGAACTCTTATCGTAACATGTCGTATCTTTAAGCAGATTGGACTATCTAATTCCATCTATTTAGAATAATTGAGTTTAGAAGAGAGTACATAGGCGGCTGCACGTAGTGTTGAGCCAAGGACAGCTGACCTTATCTTATCAGAATGGTGCGTGCTCATGGTAATCGATGGCGTTGTAAACCCATGAACGCGCGGATTTTATATGAATTACAACTAAGATAGTAGAAAATGACACTAAAGTTAACACTGCTATTTATAAAACTCGGCTGCGTTGTTATAAACCCGTGAATAAGGCGCAAATATTAGTCACTATACTTATAATATGGTATGTAATAGAACAAGATTATGTTAGGCATCACAGCTAGGTACTTCATTTTAGCGAGCTGATAGATAATTCGGATCAATCAGAACGCTTACAAATAGGTTTAAAATGGCCATCCAAAAAATATAACATACTAGCTTTTGCGCGCGGCTCCGCCCGCGTGGTACCTATGTCAATAAAAAGTAGCCTATGTCCTTCCCCAAGTTTTAAACTATATCTGTACCAAATTTCATCTAAATCGGTTGAGTGGTTTAGCCGTGAAAAGGTAACAGACAGACAGATAGACAGACAGAGTTACTTTCGAATTTATAATATTAAGTAAGGATTATAAAAGCCAGGGTTGCAATTATATCGTAAACCAACTTATTTTAGTAGTAAGTCCGATCTTAGTAAGTCTGAATTTTTTATATACAGCATTTGGGTGACTATTTTAAATTTCTTTGTACAAGTCGACCCGATCATCTTCAAAAAGAAAATAAAAAATAAAAAATCTAATTTTAAATCTCCCCGTAAGCTCTAATGACCTAGGTCTGCCAGCCTTGTAATCTTAATTATTAATTATAATTATATTAAATTAACTTTGGCTTTGGACAACGAGCACTGGTCCTACAGCTGCCGGCAGCACTTCGTTATGGACTTCTAAAACTCTAGGCATATAATGCGAGTTGATATGACTGAGATCTTCTATAAGGTGGTAATTCTATCCCACTACCGCAAATTGGCTGGCAAACACATTGTATGCAAACAATATAAGATAATAATATTGTCTCATAATTCAACTTTAATTTTGTTTTTCTGTCGTCTTTTTCTAAAGTTAATTAGACGTTACTTTACTTTCTATTATTTCTTTATCTATGCACGTTCAAGTGCCACTTCACTTCGGTCGCGTACTAACCCAATTATATTAATTTTTATTTTAAATTAAGAAAATGCGAAGGTAACATTCCTAAAGTGAAAATTGTAGCACTACGAGTTAAATGGTAGTTGATAGCTTAAATTCTTTAACATAGAATCGTTTTTATCGATGAAATAACTAAAGAACGTGCGTAGTCGCGTGTTTCTCTCAGATTACAATTTCACGGCGCACGGCTGGCCAAGACGATACGCGTTTGAAATCTAATTGACGAGTGCATCGCAACGTTTCATTATATATTTTTAAATACAAAAAACTATAGTGGTATTTTTATAATCATAAGTTTAATAATTAAAATATGCCTATATTCGTTCTGGAAACTTCATTTTTGGAGCAGGAGAGAACTGTTAATTTATATCTTTGTAAACCCGCAAATCTCTCTTAATTTATTAAAATGGTAGCTAAATGTGCGTACAGAGTTATGTTAGCTCTAATTGGCTTCTAAGTAAGTTTTATGCATGCTTATGTAAGTTGGCAATTTGAGAGCCGTTTACTTCGCAGTTGGCACGCTTCCTCTCAAGTATCGTCTGATCGATCCGGTTTTAATCTATAGTTTTTTCCACACAGTTAAATATCCATAGCACAATATGGAATGTATGTATATCTACAATAAGTATTTACTATACCCTCAAGAATGTTGTGTGCCAGTTAATACACAAATGCAATGGATACAATGACATATAATATTTCAAAGTACTTAATCAATTATATGCGAAAGTAAGCATAAACTTGGAATTTAGGTACTATTACATATGCTGTGTAGTGTAAGCTGAGTAAGTACCACACAACAAAAAATATTAATACATACTATAGGCCTTTAATACCGATAAACTTGCTTACACGGGTGGCGCAATAGTTTTAATAGTCACCTTGGCGTCGGCACTAACGCCCACCATTTTGAGTCCTCGGTACTCTCAAATTAAGTCGCATGTTCTATAGATAAACGGTTCTGACTTTGAAAATATATAACTATATTTTGCATCCGTGATTTAATTGTTTGTTAAGACCGCTAAGCAAGATGGTTTTCAACAAAACCTTTGGCACTATGAACTTCAAATAAGGATAACTATGTCTAATGGACAATGTTTCAGACTATTTACTAGGCTCTTGCCTGTCATGTTTAGTAGAGTTGTTTGGACAACCAACAGCGACCTCATTAGTATTTCAAGTGCAGGCAAAACAATGGTCATGTGAAAGCCACGTAGGTAATCCGCAACAGCCACCCACACACAGCAAGCCCACACACTGAATATATTACATTATATTTAGTGCATATATTAATAGTTTATTTTGTAATATATTTAAGTTGATTTCTATTTATGTTTTAAGTAGAAAACATTTTTGTACTGGCGTCTGTAAAATACGACTACAGTTGTATTTTAAAAGTACATAAAATCAATGAGAACCTAATCTCCGTTCATTAATTGCCTTATTTGGAGATTCTCTTAGATTTATATATACTTATATATCCATAGGTCATAGTCGATCACGGGTCTAGTGCATATTAGCCGACTTTCCACATTATTAAGAAGTCTTCAATTTTCATTTGTCATGATCACTGTCTCCAACTCACTACTGGGTTCAATTCTCTTGTCTGTTAAAGCCTCAGTCCTGTGCCAGCAAATCCGTCAACAATCATGCAGTATTCCAGATTATTAACTTCCGAGAATAAAAAAATATACTTTTGTAACCCAATCGTTCATATAAATTGCAAGAAGAATACATGCTAGTTATAAAATAAAATTTAATATTCTATCAAAAGCAGTTAAAATTTTCGGAACACATTAAGGTCACTGCATCGCGAATTGCAACTCGCTGTGTGTGAGCAGCTTATTAAACATCGCTGGTAGAACAAGACAGTACATCAAAATGTAAACCTGAATTATACCCTTGCCTGTGTAAGCCAATATGAACTCTACGCCATTGACATAAATTGCAATTCGGTTTACGTGTTAGCATCTAAGGTATTTAGACTTATCTTTCTCTGTATCTACCTTCGGTTGTTTCGCTTAGAATATACTGGTAATTTTAAAGTCGTTATTTTGTGCAAGTCTGAATTGTTTGTTTAAACTTTTTTTAGCATGCGAAAAAAGATTGTGTAATTTTTAGATGATAACTATATTTTTACCCACGGTATATATATCGTGTTTTATTGTCGTCATGGATAACTTTGAGTATTTTGTGTTCTAAATTAGTTTCAAACAAAAGATTTTTTGACATGTTCCTTTTGGAATGTGTTGAAATATTAAAGTGAACTGTGTCTTGACCACGTAGTAGGACTATTACAGGTACATTGATGCTATCATAGAATACAAAGCATTCATTTTTTACCACAGTGCCAATAAACTGGTAGGTCGCAGACGCGCGTTTCGTTTATCAACTGACACGCTTTAATCTTTTTGTTTAGGCGCGTCTTATTATTAAGTAACCTTGATTTGATCGTTTGTATTTAATTGAGATGGTCTTCCATTATATCTCATACAATAATTAGCTATAATTTCAAAAGGAGTTAAAAATAAATCTCTTTGGAAAAATGAATCTATGGTTGTTATGAGTGGCGTGTAGTACAAGCTGGAGGCTCTTTAGTCAACTGGGGCCGCTCGAACTTATCCCGCGGGATCAGTTGACCTAACGAATGTTTTGAATCGGGCAACTGCTCCAACTTTAAAAAAAGAATATTATTTATATATAATATACAATATAAATATGTACTCACGTGAACTATAGTGTTTGGGGAAAGCAATGACACACCATCGCTTGGTCATACTGATATATCTATTAAAAAATGGGATTAAGTATAATGTCCATTAAAAATACTAATTGCACAGCAGATATTGCACAGCATAACGAGCACCTATACGCCTCAAATCACTGCATTCCGTCTCGAAAGGGTTAGGTTATGTTAGGTTTCTTCTTAAACCCACCCAAAAATAAGAGCCCCGCAAAGCGGGGCTCCGTCAACTTAGTTTGATCTCTTTAAATATCTTTTGCTGTGCAATTAGTATTTTTTTGCTGAGCATTTAAATGCTACCCATAAATTACAGTCATAACACTTTTTTTCGTGTCTATATAAATTATAAAATATATCAATGGGATCGCTTGATTCAAAACATTTGTTAGGTCAACTGATCCCGCGGGATAAGTTCGAGCGGCCTCAGTTGACTAAAGAGCCAGCTGGAGCGGTTTGTATAGAACCCTTTGATTGTATGAAAGGGGAGAGCTCGCCATGAGAACGGTATTCGGGTATACGCGCGAGCGGCGCCGGCGGGGCGAGGCAGGTGTCGGCGGCAGCGGGGAGCGTCTCTAGAAATTTCCATAGCCCAAGCGCCGTTCTTATAACGACGTGTACACACTTATCCGAGCGAGAACGCTAGAGCGAGACACATAATCGTCGCCTTTACTCACGAACTACACGCTTTTAATGTCCAGATTAATCGAAGCTAACTTGTGGATTTCTCTAACTGCGATCACGATAAAATTTTATGTGCCTACATATAAAATTATAGCCAGTTTTCTTTAGAAATCTTGGTATATATATGTATAAGTATAAGAAAATCTAACAAAATAGTGGCGCATGCATTTAAGTAACATGTTAGAAGATGCATTCTTCATGCTGGTCGTATGTTAAGAACGATTCTTATTAACGATAAGTGAACCAAGTCGGGAGGACAAGCATTTCGCGGTCGCGACGCAACCGCCTTTTCCATGAACAAAAATTTGGAGGCCGCGGTATTGCGCCCGCGCAACTTTCGGTTACACGCTTCAGTAATACTGAGGCCAGGCTCATCGGGGTTACACACGACAGACAGAGTGTTCCTACCCCTACTAAAATGAACTCTAATGCGACGGTCTAAGTTCTTTTTCAGTTTGAACGGCATTAGACAAACTTGAATATATCCATCCTTGTCTAAGACATCCCGTTTTAGGTTATTTTCCATTGGACGAAAATGGAGACGGGCACCATGCGCGCTTCTATTTCTAGATTAATTGTGACGAGTTTCTGATATTTTAAATAAAAGGTACCTAAGTAAATACTTACTGAAACTACTTAACTGAAATCAGTTTAGTTATAATATTACATTAAATGCCGCTTGTGTACCATGCGTGTGTATTAAAATTAATGATGCCTACTTGATGTTGAAATTATTACATAATACTACTGTTATAATGTAAAATAGATACATAATCGTCAAACAAAGTATAATGATGAAATATCAAATACAATACATTACTTAACGACAACAAGGAAACTAATTAAGTATAAAGGAAAAATATGTTATTTGAGCTAATCATCACTGTGTTATGTATTAAATAGTTTTTCCTCTGAAACATTACATTGTGGTACCAGAATTGTCGCTTTTGCCATCATGTAAGTACCGAGCTGCATACACGTGAGTGAGTGTCCATTTGCACCGGGTCGTGTAGACAATAGCCAATGAACACCTGATACTGTTGATGTTGATGAATAAAGACATGCGAATTGTTATAACATTACCATGACAGTACGTTTGTCCAGTGGAAGGTAAGTACATGCGGTTTCACTTCACAAGTACATCTGAAGGAAATCACTTGAATGGAAAATGCGGCATTCATTTGAATACGTTTAATTAGTAATTCTAATTTACGTTCGACACGTGCGTTCAGCTTTTAAGTCTACGAAGATAGATCAATATAGGGAAAACAGTAAAGTAAATTATAATAATTCATCCCGGTTTTATGTATTTATAGACCCGCAATTACACTGTATTCAATTTATTTTTGGGTAATCTGGTAAAAATCGGAAGGTGATAACACTGACAACTATATTGGTTTAGTACATTTTGTATCTAATACCTAAAGTGCACAAATAACTACAACTTTTTTTATTAAATAAGAATAGCTCAGACTCAGATAATATAACGCCTTTGCTTTCTTGGATAATATTGCAAATATAAGACTAGTATTACTAAAACTAACCAGCGTTTTCTTTAGTTAAAATTATATCTTGACGCTTTATCCGTGATTATGATTACGTTATTAATTATTATTATTACATTTTACAGAGTGATCAATCACCAGTATGTACGTAAATAGATTTTGGTTTGCAACACCACGCATCAATCTACCTGTATGGTAACAATACACTCATTCACAGCATTTATTACAGTAAACCGAATGAGCAACAGTCCCTAACCCCTGCTAAAGATTGCGGTACAACCCTAACTTAAAGACCTGATTGGAGGGTGTTTTAGTGCACCCTCCATAAACTAAAAGACCTGAGTGACTACTGCCCTTAGCTAAACTTGAAAAACAGAAATGAGTGTGAATATTACATCATCTATTAGAATATATGCCTTATGAACATTAACCAATATTACATGAATTTTACCTTTCATTTAATAAAACATTATAGTAGTCAGTAGATAAGATATCTGATGAATCAGTCCTTAAATATTGAATGTGAACATGGTTGTATAAATTTAATATTATATATATTATATAGTTAATACGTGTACTCTGAATAAGGACCCATTTAAAATGTGTGGCTATTTTCATAAATAGCCACACATTTTAAATGGGTACCTACTTATTCAGAGTTAAAAGTAAAACAGGCAGAACATTAGAGTAACTAATTATTATCTTTACTCTGTATGTGAAAGGAGACATGAGAACAAAATTGCAATATGAATAGCCCCAATAACACATATTTTAAAGCATTACTTATAATATATACATTATACATATAACAGTATCAGCCTTGTACACTGTCCCACTGCTGGGCTCATGCCTCTTCTCAGGGTGAGAAGGTTCAGCGTTAATTATTGCTGTGTAAATGTAGTTTAGTTTGTGTGAATACCTATTACATTGACCTGATCTATAATAATTATGTAGTTTGAGTGCGTCTATTGTTTACCTAATTACGTTTTACATTAACTGTCAAATGTTTCGTAGTCTATTTAGACAAAATGGAAGCATGGAGTCTATATTACGTCAAATATATAACAAAACATTTAAATGAACTCATCGAGTATTTGTATCACACATTGTTCACTATTATATTCCTGTTTTGCATAGAGTTAGCAAAAATTGTCTGACGTAAGTGCTACAGTTCTATCGATGGTACTTGTTTTATAACTGCCACCAACGAGCGAAATGACTCAATCTGATTTGACTAGAACAAATACTATACTGTCGATGAGTTAATCAAACTGAAACTGTAGGATTTGTTTTGGTTTGTATTGTTCAGCTTGATCGTTTAAAACAAACACAGTTCATTTGATTGAATAGTAATCTCATACTAGGTCCTAGCTCGAATTATTTAATTAATTATTGTGTATTTTACGGGGTAGATTATTATCAATATATTTATCAATAAAATTAATCCTGAGTCGTAACGTATGGTTGGTTATTTATGCATAACGACGTTTCAAACATTTTAGTAAGTAGGTACGAGATATATTGAAATTCTAAATGATAAGCAAAATTATATAAGTCACGTATGTATAGCTATTGTCACGTATTTCATGTCTTGAAAAAAGCTGAGTGTGTCTTTTATAATAGTCTAATTTAATAATTTTCTAACTATAATGTACAGGCATATTTCATAATCTGATAAATAAACTACTATAGTAATTAGTATGCAACATCAATTATTGTTGTGTCAAATTAACAGTTTAAGAATGGTACTATAAAGGATAAATAAACAAACTTCTGCACTGTAAATTCTACCTTCACATTACAAACGCGTTGCGCAAACACAGACCTCTAAAGTCTAAACGAATAGAGCCGAGAGTGAGGACAATAAATATCTATTTATTTGTTAGTCTGTGTGGTTATTATATTTGTTTACTCTATATTTTTGTGAAAGTTTTGAGATAGAAAAACAACTCAAGGCCTGGGGCGTTGCTTTGTTTTTATTGTCGAATGACTCTTTAGACATTCCCAATCTAAAAAATAACTTTCACGTCATTGTCGTACTTTAAATTCGAATAAAGACATACATAGTTTTGTTTTGGATGCCAAATATATAGTGATTAGTCATTATATACCTATATTTTATATTAGTAACAAGCTTCTGTTTTATATGCGAATACCCTTGGTTTGTATGTTTAAACTGGTAGATTCAAGTGACTAACTATCAACGTACTAATTTTGATGAAAAGTATTTTATATACCTAATTCATCATAACAACATTTCTCATTCTACGAAATATAATCGCGGGTAATAATATTATACTAGTATACTAAAGGAGACCGTCCATATCGTTTTATAAACAAAGTAAAATATTAAAAGTTTTATTTTAATATATAAAATATATTTGTTACCATCCAGTAGTATGAAATTGACTTATTTTATTTATATATTATATCAAAATAAAACACACAGCCTGAAAGCAATAAGACAGTATTACTGCAACTGCATAGTCGGCCGAAGGACTGTTGGTTGCTGTGCTCACATAATGGCTGTAATATGGTACCTAAGCTGGGCAAGATATGAAAATGTCACGCAACCAGCCCAGTTTTTAGAAAATATTTTAATTACTTATGAAGGTGACGGTAACACATGAAAATAAATATTTATTTTAAACAATGTGTTTTATTTTATTATTTAACGAACTTGATACTAAACTTCAAAGAATAATGTTATCTACTTAGTTTAGGATACTCAAAATTAATATTGTTATATAAAATTGTTCACGCCCAGGCCAGGGTCCCATACAAGGTGGTCGGTCTCCTTTATATTTTAAAATGAAATTTATTATAGATATATAAAATTATAAATCCCGTTTCGTTCATGAAGGAATTAGGTACCTATTTGAATTACATCAGTATTTGTAATATGGTAAATTCATACCCAGTCTATTATAAAATAAGGTAGGTAAATCAAGTAGATAATTATATTGAATGGGGACGAGTTAATATGACCTGAAATGCAAGAGCTCAGCATGCACAATGTTGACAAATACATGAAAATACAAAACTTAAATAAATAAATAAACATGGCCAAATAAGAAATGGTTAAATTATGCTTCTTAGCATTATATTTTTGATATTAAATGAACTTATCTATGGTTTTAGTTTCCGGTACTGTTATCAAAAAAAGTAATAATAAAACCATCTAAATAATATAAAAAACAACTAGCCAATATTAATTAATTCAACAAATGTTAAACGTAAAAATAATGTTAATAAAAAAACTAGATAAACATTAAAAAAATTGTGTGTGATGACTGATGATGGTACAAGAAAACAAACGCACAGCATCTAATAATGCATCTCCACGAACAGTGTAATAAATAGGCTTTGGTGCGACCGAAGCAATTATTCCGCTACATTCCGCGCCGTTTCAATACTTCAATAAAATTTCGCGTCACTTCAAGGGGCGTTCGAACGCCGCGCTACTATCGCGAAATACTTTATTTACCAATTGTATAACTTTCGTTATTTTACTAGTATACAGTGAGATTAACGAACTAAAAATTAAATGGCACTTTTCTCGTAAGTTTTAAAACAAGGCTATTAATATAGCCACACACGATGACGCTTAAAATGGTCGCATAGCATTTATGGAAAGTTTTAAGTGCGGACCGGAACGGTATCCTAGAAAATAAAATAACATGTAAAACAAATTCGCTTTTGTATAATATCAATATATATAATAAAAAAGAAACTTACCTTAAACACCGCCGGAGCTAACGGTATCGCTGCTTGGTTGTGAAGATGTTTTTTCGACATTTTCGGATCTTTTCCCGTCCACGTCTAATAGAAGAATTGATCGGTCTCGTCACAAATATTTAAATAAATTACTCTTTGTTATTTAAAAAATAATTCTATAATATTCGTATACTGAAAACGGGTTACGCTCTACAAATCGCTTTTGACTCTAAAGTTGCGATATAAGTTTTCGCCGAGCGAAAATTTTATTAGGTCGTCGTGTTTGGTAAAAAGTCGCTCGTCGTTATTATACAATTTATTTTATATGTTATCACTATTTGGTCGGTTAAAAATCGTACCAAAAAAATAAAATTTAATTTTAGTGAGACGCGTCGGTAAGTGTACCATACGTCGTGCCACTCTTGCGGTCAAGTCGGCAATGAACGGGTGAGGCGCGTCTGAACGCGCCAAAAGGAGTGAGTCGTGTTCGGACGGTGTGGGGTCGTGGCTGAGGCTGAAGCGGAGGCGCCAAGTGACGTAAGCGCGTCTAGCGCGGTATTGACAGCGCACTGAAAACGCTGCGGTTATAACACTCTGCTCCATAGTAGTTTTTTAGTTGCGTCAAATTATTATCACGGTACTGCACGCCTCTAGCCTAGCACTGGCCAATACGGCAAGCATAGCCTTCAAAACACGTGACTCACGATCGCATTATCCTGAACTATTCAAATCGAAACTTTGCATTGCACTTACTTAGTCTTGCCTTCGAAGTTTGTGCCTAAAGTCCCATTGCTGATAATGAACACTGTCTTCGGTTTACTATCCATCGCGAGCTCAAGAAAAACCCAACACAATAAAATAATTGTATTATATTTATTAAACTGCACTATCTCGCGGTTTCTTAACAACTGTTATACACAAGTCAAAACATTCCTTTTATAAATTTCTATTTCTTCAAGGATAAAATATTTGTATCTATTGTAAAACCCGGGTAATTATGTGGTATTAATTCAAGTGTGCTTGCTCGAGTGCGATTCTACTATGTAAATAACTCAAGAGATAAATATAATGTAAACGTTGTTGTTTCAGCAAACTACCTATCTAATTTTTATAGCATTTTGGGTATGTTTTAGTAATTATTATGGTGCTTGTGTTTTGTATCTGGTACCTTATTACTGGGCACCATGCCCGGCCTGTCACCTCACCTCTTCCTTTGTGCGACAATATCACATCAATTTATAGTTGGCGACAACACCACAAACTTGCTCATTTAACCATATTATATAAACAAAATTTTAACAAAAAAGAAAACCGACTTCAAAAAAGAATATTCTAAAACTATAAATGCACTAAAAAGTTAATAAATAATTGCATATTCTTGTGAATAATTAAATTATTGTTATTTTTGGAGTCGGTGTCAGCCGCCCGCGCCGCGTGCTGCGTCTATGTGTGTAATTGTGCATGCCAATGTTATGTTATGATTATAGTAAGACATCTCATGTTTAATAATTAGTTACAAACCTACCTTGGCTGACACCGACTCCAATAATAACAATAATTTAATTATTCACAAGAATATGCAATTATTTATTAACTTTTTAGTGCATTTATAGTTTTAGAATATTCTTTGTTGAAGTCGGTTTTCTTTTCGTTAAAATTTTGTTTTTTTCTCAGTTTTTAGTGAACCTTGCCAAATATGAGAACATCATCAATGTAGCCAAATACGCATTATTAAGTATAACTCAAAAACGAATGGTCAAATCTTGATCAAAATTAAATGGGACCACACGGGAAGCACTAGCTTTCTAATAAAAAAGAATCATCAAAATCGGTTCACCCAGTCGAATGTAACGAAGTAACAAACATAAAAAAAAAATACAGTCGAATTGAGTACCTCCTCCTTTTTTTGAAGTCGGTAAAAATACTTTTCTAATACTTTTCAGATACTCACTTTGGTTTATCTAAACAGTACTTTGTATTTCCATACTAGCCTAGACTGCTTCAGATATATTATAAGATTTTAAAATATAGGCCATTATGAAGAGATTTGTTTGAAAATTCTCTATTGAAAGGTTAAAAAATATAGGTACATTTTCTCACTGTTTAATATAGATTTTAAAACAATATATCAGCTTTCTAACTATTATTAAGACAGTTTTACTGAACTCAATTTACGTCATATGAATATGGAATACTTATGGCCAGTGCTACATCTAACAAGTAAACGTTATTCGAAAGATAAATCGCATGCTGTCTCACTCATGTTAGGTTAAAGAAGAGAGATGGCGAGACTTTTATCTTATAAATAAATGCTATCTGCAGGTAGTAGGACAAGCCCTTAAATACCTATTAATAGTTTAGTTAGACTACTTAGCCCTCATTTGCGCTGAGTATTATACGGCTTATAATTTCAAATGGACATGCGTAACCAACAGAAATGATTAAATGTATAGCTGTAGATAAAAAAGATACTTGGAATATAGACTACAGATAATAGATCTGTAAATAAACAAACAACTATAGAACAATTATTTGATAAAATGATACGCTGATAAAATAATGGCAACTGTTTGATGTATAATCGAAACCGCAATATTTATGTAAACAGTGTTATAGATACTTACTTATTTCAAAAAGGTTGAACTTATAGATGTCCTTCAATTTGCAACCATTAACCTTTTGTACTGTACCTACTTAGCACACCGCATATGGCACATTGCATTTAAAGGGTTTAATTATATTTTGACTAAGTGCGTTAGCAGTCATCGGGACAGTTTTAAAAACCTTTTGTTAATATAAATTGTGCTACATACCGTGTATAGAGATGATGCACACATTATCTTTTAAAAATGCATTTACATATTTTTGATGGAATAGATGGAAATAGACAGACGATTAAGCGTGCACAGCTACCTTCAATCATTTACTGGTTTTTAAATTTACCGGGACTTTATTAAGATCCTACCAGGAGCAAGTAGCCAGGATGCTTATTCCAGACTCTTATAACTACAGCAAATCTATCTACAGCATGTTACAAAATGGGTGGACATTTAAGGCAAACTATATAATTAAGACTAATAAAATCCTGAACTAAAAAAATATAATTTAGAAATGTCATCTAATACTTAGTTATAGGATAAATTCGAACATCACATCGGTACCTTGGAGACTTACTACATAAATAAAGTTAATTCCAAACAGCTCATCGCTCTGCTAAGAAATTCACTATGTCAAATGTTTTCCAGTCCACATTATAAAAATAGTACTGTATAAAAATAATCTTTTGTAAAATTAATCGTGCAAATTGCAAAGTCAAATATTAAACCTTGAAATACGACCACGCTTTACTGTTACATGGTGTATAACACACCAGAGCTAATAAGTCACATCAAAAACACCATGCAGTACAAGTAAAACATTGTTTTCGAACAGATTCGAGAAAAAATCATTAAAATAACATGTAAAACCATTCATGCCTGCCTTTTAAAATAACCATTCAACACAGGTTCAGGCAACAGGTTAAATTATAGCACCCCAGTCAAAAATATTTACAACGCTCTTGAATGAATGAAGTTTTTGTAAGTCTTTTGCTCGAATTCTGGAACATAATCTCGTCCCTTTGAGCGAGGAAGGCAACACTGGAATAAAAAAGAATCAAACAATTGAATCGCTACGGCGAATTTATTGATACATTTTAAAATAGAACCTTTGTTTCGCTAAGAACAGGTAAAATATCTAAGTTGCCAGCATAGCGCAGTAACGAATTAATCTGCGATTTGTCACAAGGAAAACATACGCTATTTAATACTAGCCGTTATAACGTGCGAATGACGTAACCATGGAGGAACTGAATGCCTAAAATTGCGCGTACTTTTATGTGCTAGCAAATTATAATAGCCAATAAAACGCAAAACATAAATCTTGAAATAGACTGTTGATTATAGCGATGGTATCGGCTCCTTCAGTGGCAACCTTATAAGGATTTACGACGTGCATGCATTAGAATTAAAAAGCGTAAGTACCTACTAAGTCATGGAAAATTCCACTGAGTCGTCAGAGCCGTCACAAAATCCTTCCTCCTAACGTTAATTCTGTAGCCGTTTATGCGAAAGTTTGATTGGTTGAATGTTTGTTCTTACACGTTAGCGAACGCTTATTTAGACTAACATATAAAACCATATAATACCTATATAAAATGTTAAATTATAATAGGTATATAAAAATTTAATCTCACTATAACAACTAAGACTTGTATAGACCACGTGTTAGCAATTGAGCGATTTGTATATATTGCTGTAATTTTACCCCTTATAATGTCTTTGTACGATAGTGCTTTGTACTCAAGAATCCCTGCTATACCTTTTGAAAAGATATGTTCGCTCTCGACATCATCTCGTTTCGCAGTCGTGAGACTGACTACTCAATGTTCCTTTATTGAAGTTATACAAGTGCTTCCATTCAAAAATACCAATATAACAAACCTAGACTGGCATAGTAGGTGATTACAATACAATGGGTATGACGATACAATAATCTTATCTAGCATTGTTATGGCATGCGCAGGAACGAGACAACGCATCAAAGAGTGCATAGCTTTGTCTTGTTCTCGCACATGTAATTAAAGTTCTATATGGGAAGGTTGGGCAACAAATCATACAACTACGCGCATTTGATAAAGTGGTTTGTATATACGTAGTCGTATATGCATTTGATCGACAACGGATTTTCTTGTCATACAAGTATGGCAAATAAATGTTTGGCAAAAGCTAAATTGCGCTGATACTAATAAACAACTGTAGTCAGTAGGCTACCAATGTATTCAATTTCTCACCAGTCTTTTACTCAGAAGAAATCGATATTGACATGTACACACGGCTACACATCAAGTTAGACATCCTATATACGCATAACTACGCTACATACAAAATAGAGAATTGTCGGAAAGGGACAGTGCATAGTGGTGTCGATGTAATGGCAAGGATAGAGCGTAACAAAAATATAATGCACTCTCTCGCACGATTCGCAGCGTTTAACTTCTAATAGTCCAAAGTCCAAACAGTCTAGGTTGATGTGTCGCTGTGTGTACTTTAAGTGTCCATGAGTGCAAAAACAACAATCAGTAGTATGTGTAAATCTGCTATGGTATTTTGAGATGGCAAGAGTACTACTATGTATTAGTAGCGCTAATAAATTATAATCTATGATAAATCCTGGCTACAATAAACTTCTGTGACCTACATATGGTCAGTCAGAGCAGTGCAATACGTTGTCTAAAAATACATCTACTGCTGGAATTTCAGACACTTTGGAAAAGATAGGTTTGCGGCCGAGGTTTCTGAACCCAAATCTCACAACTAATTAATTTACTTAATTGGGAAATAACAAGACTATTATAAAGGTGCATCAAACAAAACTACAAACCGAGTACTCGTTAGGCTGCACGATAGCGACAGCGGGCGCACTGATATAATAGTCACTGCCTAGGCGGAATCAGTCTTGATGCCGCACTAATAAAATATTTTAGGTTTATTATTAAA
The DNA here is from genome assembly GCA_963564715.1 of Catocala sponsa. Classification (NCBI taxonomy): domain Eukaryota; kingdom Metazoa; phylum Arthropoda; class Insecta; order Lepidoptera; family Erebidae; genus Catocala; species Catocala sponsa. Next base: position 26,930,225 of record OY751326.1, read on the forward strand.
AATTATAGTCAATTTTTTTCTGAGTATGTGGTATGCTAGTTTTATAGTCTTACTTACGCCCTAATGGGTAGGAATGGAGTGGCAAAGACTTTTGTGTTACAGTTTTGCCAGTTGTAATTTAGGTTCTAGGTAAAAGGAGCATGCGTCGACGACTATTGCCACGTAGGTACTGAGCACTGTACCGAACATCGTCCGAATATTGAGAGAATTTCTTAGAAGAAAACCCCGATAACACTTCGACTGATTCGGGCGAACTTAAAACTTAAAATCATGCATACTCGTAGCAGTCGCATTCATAACCGTTGCGCCGGATTTATTTATTATGCATTGATTTAGGTATGTGACGAATGTGGGAACACGAACCGTTGCGTGAATATTGAATATTTGCGCTACTAGCATTAAAGCTTAATTAATAAATGTCGCTGTATAAATCGGTTTGGACTCTTTACGTATTGGTATGATTTTCGGTTCAGCATTGCACCGCCTTGTAGTATCGCTACAGTGTTCGGCATAATTAAGTTCTTATCACAGGTAATATTGTGTTATATATGATTATGTGTGGCATTATTTACGATGCCAAATCATTCTGTGACGCGCTGCTAAAGCCTAATTGCTATCGTCGGTATCGTCCTTAAAATAAGCCAACAACAGCCTAGCATTGCATTACGGCGTCGCTTTCCACTTCGTTTGTTTGTTTCATGACTTACGTAAAGTTATATCGTACGCTAATAATAACGTATATTATGATGCGATGCAAAGAATGGCATGGCGTTGCATTGCTAACCTAGCGAAATGCAATATACCGCATTTGATTTGAAAATATTTAAAATATATCTGCTCAGTCAGAATCTGGTGCAAAAACTAGTAGATCTATAAAACAGTACTGTTGAAACATGGCGTTGGCAATCGTTAATCATTAAGATTAGGAGTGTTATGCTATAAAACACACGAATTGCGATAGCGAACGTTGTATTCAAACGTGTTAAGTCCATGAATACATACGTTAATCATGATACTTTGTCATAAACTGACAAATGTTTACAACATTTGATGTGTGTATATTACGTGTTATTTAGTTCAAATAATTGTAAGATATTTTTCTAATAAAATAATCAACTTTATCTTTGAAGGAGATTTGACGTGGACGTGGCTTTCTTGCAGGTTTGTCTCGTAGGCTCAACCCTTTGCCAGGGTTGAGCCTACGAGCAGGGTTTGCCACTAACATAGGTAAATGTAAATTCAGTAACTTTATTAAACTCACTAATAAAAGTTACTTTGTGGGTAAATTAATGCATGCTTTTTGAATTTTACATAATTCGTTATTCGAAATAAGATTAATTCAAATAAGGTTAATCGAAAAAGAGACAAAGTAAGTATAATTCATAGAATTAGTCTTTTACTGGTTATTACCATTAAAAGACCACATTTGACTGACTCACAGAGGTGCCGATGAGGTCTAAATTTGGCATAAAATATTATAAGCCGGTCTTGCATTTAAAATATATTAATTAAACAGATTAAGTAACATTTGGACTTTTAGGATACAGAAATAAGCACACAATATATTTTGTATGTACAGAATTATATTTATTCAATAAACATTTTCTTCACTACAGTCAGATGGCTCTTCGTCACTCTCATCGGTGTATGACACCTCGTCTGTTGATGAAATGGTGGATGAATTAAATCTGGACAGTCAAATGGCTGTATTGTATCCTAATCTAAGCTTGATTTGCGTTTTATCGGTTGATGCATACTTGAAATCAAAGGATCCGATGCTATTATATCTATAAATGTTATGTTTGGTTTTAAGGGTTTAAATTCAAGGGTAATATTTGGGTGCAAACTGGTGCAATATTTCTTTGTTTATATTTATGGGATTCACTTTTACGCATAATATAAAGCCATAAAATAAACACTTATCACCACCTAGTGACACTAAAATACTATCAGTTTAGATTATTAGCCACAAAAAAATATAACTCGCATTCTATATTATTTGAGCTGCTTAATTACTAATTCAAATCTAACAAATTATAAGTTATAAGAAACACTTACCTCCTTGTAATGATGCTATAATAATATTATTTACTGAACACTTTTTTATTTAAAATTACAATCACAAGAATGCAACAGTTTTTCAACAGATTTCTCGGTGCTAGCAAACGATCCGTATGAAGTTCAAGTTTTGACTTTACCTGCTCTCGCGCTACTCGGGTTGTCGAAAACCGTTTTCGGGTAGGCCGCCGGTTTCTGTTCTAACAATGACAAACACTTCTACAGCAATCTGATTTTGGATACATTTGTGATTTTGGAGTTTTTGCCAAGTTTTATGGTAATGTATGGTGGTCTGTGCGACTGGTAAAAAAGGGCTCCTAGCGTGGTTAGTGAGTCTAGGCCTATCTCGATTGGGATGGTCGGTACATGCACCCATCAACTGAGGAAGATGAGTGAGATAAATTGTATATTTAATACTCCATATTATATGTATTTTCTTACGGAGCTACTTTGGTATTGATCAACAATATACTAGTAACTACAAACATTTTTTCTCTCAAATCAAGTCTACATTCTATCTTATTTATTTGAAAAGGCTACTATACCTTTATAACAGGTAGTCTTACCCTAGAATTCATTTCTGTGAATTTGCAACCATTTAAACATCAGGCACACAACATACCCAAACTGGGCAAACCTATTGGTGGATCACATAACTGTTTCTTCCGTGTGGGCATCAAACGCGCAACACGACGCACTGTGGCAGCGGCGAGGCGAGCACTTAAACCACTAGGCCATAAAAAGTTACTAATTAAACATTAACCTGGTAATCCTGGCATCGAGTCTATATGCTTTCAAAGTATATATAATTAACTATTGCCAAATGCACATAATAGAGGAAGAGTATCTACTCTGTCTTAAACCACTACGCCATAAAAAGTTACTAATTAAACATTAACAAGGTAATCCTGGCATCGAGTCTATATACATTCAAATTATATAATATTAACTATTGCCAGCTGCACATAATAGAGGAGGAGTACTTTGTCTTAAAACATTACGCCATAAAAAGTTACTAATTAAACATTAACCTGGTAATCCTGGCATCGAGTCTATATACATTCAAATTATATAATATTAACTATTGCCAGATGCACATAATAGAGGAGGAGTACTCTGTCTTGAAACATTACGCCTTAAAAAGTTACTAATTAAACATTGACCTGGTAATCCTGGCATCAAGTCTATATGCATTCAAAGTATATATAATTAACTATTGCCAGATGCACATAATAGAGGAGGAGTACCTACTCTGTCTTAAACCACTACGCCATAAAAAGTTACTAATTAAACATTAACCTGGTAATCCTGGCATCGAGTCTATATGCATTCAAAGTATATATAATTAACTATTGCCAGATGCACATAATAGAGGAGGAGTACTCTGTCGTTAGGCTATCAAAACTAGCCATATACAGTATTAAAGACAGTCAAACAGTCACAGTCAGATAGACATTAATCTTAAAGAAAGACATTGATATCGATCAACTTCCTACTTGATCTTAATAGTTGCCTAGTTAGAATTTCAAGTAGAATTGATATTCATGTATAAAATGCATTTTTGTCGTCTTATGGTTAACATTATGGCTCAATTTGATTTAAAATTACTTATAATAAACTCAAGGCTTTTTTCAACATACATCGGATGTTAGGTAGAGGAAAGTGATGGCACTTTCCAAATGCGTCGGTAAATTTACCTTAGAAATTAATCATTATACCTACATAAATGAGTGACCGTAGATCGAATGACTTACGGACCTACAGGGTAAATAATATTACTCACGCTATACTCGTAGACCAGAGACCATTTTCATGTTTTCAAGCCCCTTATGATATCAGGATATCTTAAAATTGCTGTCAAACCTTCGCAACTGAACCCTTTTTTTAATCTGGGGGAATACATTTACGCATGCCCCTCCGCGGGGGAAAAAGGGAAGTGTAGTGGTTATATCGGGCTCACCCGGGGAAAAATGGAACTTCCCGACCCGACCGTGGTTTGCGACCCACCCGCAGTGCCCAATGCAGGCGAGAAATTCCAGCGGGTGTAGCCACAGACCCCAGAGTAACCTATTGCTAAGCTACTTGTTTAAAGTTACCGTTTAAGGAGGTCTGTGTGCAGTCGCTCTGTAGAAAGCTACAATGTTAGCCCGAATATAGATAGCGTCAATAAATTTATTTTTATATAAATATACCAATTAAAATCTCGACATACCCCGCGGATATTTCGCTAATTTTCGTTCATACAAACCTTGTCCTGGCAATTACAAACACAACAAAGAAAACAGGCAAATCGGTCGAGCCGTTCTTAAGTTATGCGCCGTGAAACATGTTGCAATTGATTTTTATTTAAATAGATTATATGGGTTGGGATGAGAAAGCCGAAGGTGTGGGAATCCGGCATCACTTTACCTACTACGAAACCTTTTTTATATCATTATGGAGTGCAATAAAGTTTTAAAAGATTATTGTTTCAGATAGACATCCTTATTAATATCTATTATAAATGAGCTTATGAGTTTGTTTTAGGCTTTTACACCTTAATTCATCATGAAATTTCGCATGCACGTCGTTAGGGGTACAGAAAAGGACATAGGGTGCATTTCATCCAGAAAATGTAGGTTAGGTTATGTTAGAAACGGTATTTTCTAACATAATAACCAACATTTACGCGAACGAAGTCGCGGGCAAAATCTAGTATGCTAAGCCCAAGGGAAGTATATAAGTATATTTTATATTTTATTTCAAGTAATAAAATATATTTTTTTAATCGCTCCCTTAGCTTCACCACGCAACACAACATCGCGGTAAGGTTTCCTTAAGCGTTATGCTGCCATCCAATAACTTGGTACATGTGCTTGCGTGTTCTCAAATAAATCTGGCGTAACGTTTCCGAGAGCTATGACTTGTCCTCCTTATTCAGTAACAACCATTGAGTTGTACTACGTACTAGAGTGCATGCTTTTTAATAAAATGTAGGTATATAGAAAATGGACGAGAATGTAGTGATTTAAGTGATCGACTCGTCATTGCCACCGCGCCGAGGATTCGTATCCCACACTGAACAAAATATTGTGTGTGATCCATAAATGGTTGTCTCGAGTCTGGATGGTCTTTGAGTCCTTTGTTGGAATATTTGTAAAATCTCCGCTATACAGGAATAGTTCCTAGAGCGGGATCGACATAAAAAAATATTGAAATATCTATTGCGTTAATTGCTACATTCCACCAGAAAATACCTACGCTACATAGTGAGCATAATAACAGGTCACTGCTTACTCAACAAACACCTATTCAACATTGACATCACCGACAGACCCTCACGTAAAAGCTGCATAGAGACTAAGAAGACACAGATTAATGTTTTCCTTCACTGAAAAAGAGTGAGCAACCAACGGGCAAGACCTCTGAACAATCTAGAAACGATGAAAGACGTACAGCTGTGCAACATCGGTCCCCTTTTGCCTTTATGGACTTTCGTCTTTCCTTTAGGGTGGCATAAGTAACCGAATAGTCTTTGCGTCGGTCACTTACGCATGATGGCCTAATCGTGAGGCTAAGTGCGCATAACAAATATCTAACTAATTACTCAGTGATAATTTTGGATTGCTCCAGGTAGGCGATAACAGTTTTGCTTAAGCTTGAGAACTAAAACATGCAGCTGGCAAAGTTTGGGAATGCGGTATTCTTTCATTACGTTCGTAAACTCATATTACGCCAGCACACCAAACAATCAATATAAATAGAAATAAATTCCAATTCGAACCTGAAGGTACAGGAAGGGCTGTGGAATCTTCTCAAAAGTCAATGATAAATATCTGAAAATTTAAATCTGTGAGTTCTGCATACAGTAACTATAAATTTGTCCCTGCTGCAAGATTTGATAACGTGTTAAGTGTTATTCATTGAATAGAATGTTACTCATTATAATTAGGTATCTGAAAATCATTGTAGATATGACTCGAATGGTTCTTTTAAATACATAAACATGTTGAACGACACGCGACCCAGAGAGATGGGTACTCGCTGCAAGCCTGAAAAGTAATCATGGCTTTCTTCATTTTTTGACATTGGTGAAAATCGACAAAACCTAATCAAGACCATCTTAAATACACCATAAATTTAAATTGAGCTGTTTACCTAAGTAAATTATTTCTTTATTACGTTAGCATTAAATAATATCACATTGAACTGCGTTCAGCCTGTGATGAAAGTTCTTGAATATTACAAAAATATTCTACATACTTCAATGTATTTATGTAATTCTTAAAGGTAATGTATATAAAAATAACAAGTCATCATATTCTAATGTAGATTACTTCGCGGTAGTGTTCAGCAATTAATTGCGATGTTTGTCACAATGAATAGATACGTGTTATGCTGAATAGTCATTAAAAATAATAACATAAAATATATGCAACATATAACCGACTTCAACGACACGCGCAATAAAGGTAGACAATTGAATATTATGACACTTAATGACTGCGATAGCGCATCGTTGCTAAAGTACATTCTACAATGCGTTTAGTCTTACAGAAAGCATTTCCGATCATTATTAAAGAGTTCACGAACAGGCTTATCTCTATTTTAGCAATACTTGAACCCAAAAGAATACATTCCAAAATTGCAAATAAGATAAAAACAACTAAAGATGTTTGTTAACACGGATTTAATTATTTTATCGATGTTATTTATTCAGCATTTTTATTCTACGGATAACATGTTCTTACACTGCGCAATAGGTTCAATCACGACGATTCTAGTTTTATATGACGAATCAAGATCAATAGTTCGCGCTGAAAAAAGCATGCACGAAGTTGTGAATTGAAACATCACACACTTTGTAGAAACGTACAAAGTAATAAGAAGTCAGGCGTTTAACACTTCAGCGGTGATAATGAATCAGTCAATTTCATGATACAACCTGCCTTTAGACATCTCGTTGTAGTTTATTAACCGGTACACGACGAATCGCGTCAGTCAGTTTTTATTGATGGCTACACAACATTTGAAATTCAATCATTTGTGATTTGTACTGCTAGACTTAAAGTGAATAATATTACTGTAAAAAAAACATGTCCTCGGCTAAGCCATTTGAATCACATTTTGTTTTGCAGCTGAACATGTAGGAAGTGATTTAATCATTTTTTATTTTAGTCCACGGATGAGGCATGCCTTATCTCTAAGATGTTATCTCGATGACGCTTAAAATAATATTTATCAATAAATAGAATCAATGACTAAAACTTCCAAGATAACGTTTTTAGGAAGGATGTATTGCGCAATACAGTAGGTAAGATGATCAAGATGCTGAGCAACCCGATAGACAGAGACACATAATCCAAGATATTTGATCAAGTGTTTAAAGACAGCTGAAAATTCTCTGGTTGGTCATCAAGTAGATGCGTAGTTGACATTACACTTTTACCACCAAACTTTAAAATATATATATTAGGTAGGTGTTATCGATACTGTAAAACTACAAATCCAAATCCTAACTACTATTATAAATGTGAACGTAAGTTTCTTTGCTACGTTTTCACGCCTTAAGTACTCGACTGATTATCATTCACATACACGTGGTCAAGGGTACAGAAAAGGAAATAGGGTACGTTTTATCCTGAAAAATACTGTTCCCGAGCAATCGACGCAAAATCTAGTTAATTATATCTTGGACGGCTGAATGCACCGATATTATTAATATGCGAAGTCTATAAGTTTATATTTGAGTTTATAACTCTGCAAATCATGTAGATAAATCAATTTGACTGTTGGTTCGAATCTCTCACAGGACAAAACTTTGTGTAATTCATAAATGATTTTTCTGAGTCGGGGTGTTCTTTATGACCGTTGTTTGAATGGTTGTCTCCCGCAACACAAGAAATATTCCTTTCCTGGGATATATATATTTTTTTAAAGTATTCCGAAATAATAAATCTCTATTATAATGAGGTGTTATGTATCTATCAGATAACATCTCCAACTTCCGTCGGTGCGTGAAAAGCTATCGCGATACGTCCGAACAGAGTGTCGCTATCATTATTCCAATAGATGTAACCGCGTCACCTTGTGATGGGTGTGTTGCAACATAGTGACTCATCAGATAACTGATAGCCTACGCGGTCTCATTGAGATTTCGATGCACAGCGAACAATTCCACAATTAACAAGAGTACCTAGTAATCAATAACATGAAAATTGGTCAATTGTTTATGGTGAGGTCATTTCGAGCGATGTTAAGATTTTATGGCGATTCCCTTGTTGGTCCCGTTTCGGAAAATTCCGTAATGATCAAGTAGGCAAGTAAGTAAACGAATCTATTACGTATTACATTATTCATTTTTATGTATATATTAGATGTATTATTATGTGTATTTCATGTTTATATTTCATGGCGACCCTGCGAACTGTCGTTGCCTCAGTTCTGTGACTCAAGCATACAAGATTATGAAGAAATAAATATCTTACGAATACAAGAAGAAGCCAGAATATCATGGGAAAACATATTCCAAGGAGGAAGTCGTTATAGTACAGAACGCCAACGATGCAGCTGCTGCAAATCCACAATTGTTGCAAGAAGTTTCCGACAACATATTCAGTTACACGAGCATGTAGGTTATAACTTGAGCTCAACAAAGAAAGTTAGACGTTCAAGTTGTCATGGAGTAACAATCAACCGAGTCTTTTACCGTTCCCGGGACTGATCACCCCGCGGTCGTTGAAGTTCTTAAGAAACCTAAAAATATAATTGAATTACGCTTTATGAATTAACGAGTACATTAGCGGTTCCAATGACACAATGACCGACGCTAAATGTTGTACGTATACACCATTGCAGTCAACAATATTCCTAAGTTGTCGATCGTTATCGACCTCGTCGGTGTTAGCGACAGATTTAGAGAAATTGTTCTTAGTATATGATATTAACGAAGTACTACTTATTAAGTGTAAAAGTAATGAAAATTATATAAAATGTTTGCTGGGCAGCATAAATAAATGTAAAATAGCGTCACCGCGATTTTTAATAACGAAAGATGTAAAAAGAGTATTTGACTATGATGAAATTATAACTATTCCAAATGATTAATCATCTCCTGCCCACGAGTGGACATGCAGGTATAAACCGTATGTTAAATATTATAAAACAACATTACTTTTGGCCAGACATGTCGAATGACGTTGCAAATTAAGTAAAAAGATGTAATAGTTACCAAATCCAAAACTCTTTAACAAAAATATTCGAGAACTGCTTACTATTACTACAACTGCAAGCATTTGATAGAATAAGTTTAGATATTATGGTCCCTTCATAATTAGATAAATATAGCAATAATACTTACGATACAATGTGACTTAAACAAATTCGTAGAGTCCTTTATAACCAAAGAACACTGAAGCAGAAGCAAGAATTATTGTAAATAACTTTACCTAAAATAAACTTTACTAAAAATCGCTTCTGCGCCAAGAGACTATGACTGAAGAAGATTTAGTCTCTGACCAAAAGCTATGTATAATATTGTCTTACGTTTACGCGAATGTTATACATTGAAATTAAACAAACTTTATACGGATTTTATCGCGTTGTATATTTTTTATAAAACACTATTATTATATAATTTTGAAACTTTAAACTACTATTTTTATACAACGCTATTATTACATAATTTTATAACTAGTTACTGTTTACTTCTATTTAAAATAAAATCCGTATAAAGGTTGTTTAATTTCAAAAAAAGCTATGTAGATACATTTTGCATTTTATATCCCAAATGTAAAGTGTATCATTGCTGCGCATGTGCCTCTTCTGATTTAAGGAAGGTTAGGCCATAGTCAACCATGCTGGCCATATGCGGATTGGCAAACTTCACATATCTTCGATAACATTTTGGAGAACTCTCAGACATGCAGGTTCCTTACGATATTTGCCATCGCCCCGCTTAAGCCAACAATACATTAAACAATTAGCACTTACACCTTCGAAAAGTTAGGGTTGCGTGCCTGCGGATCGAACTCGAGACATCTGCTTGGCAGCCCAGCGGTCCTCCACAAGGCTATCGCTACCTTGATCGTATAATACTGAACTATATATGTATAGCTGTACGGCATTGCTCGCCTGAACATGGAGGGTGATAAGATCACTCCATTGCAAGTTTGTACCTGCAATGGGTTTGTGCGTATAGATCGCAGATACAACAGCGAAAGTACAATAGAAGTTGATTCATCCTAACATTCAAAAGAATGATAGCAATTATGCTCCAGTACGAATTGCTGCGAATGAACAGAGAAATCGGATGAATTTCTTTTTGTTTGCGTAATTTTCTAATTAAATTGAATGATCTAGCAGTCCCGCGTTTGAAGGTTACGGTTATGGATAAGATATGTTTAAAGGTAATCAAAGATGTCGATCCCAGAAGATCTTTGCTATACCAAAATCTCCGACACCATTGCTATCGCATGCGCGAGAATGAGACTTCGCTATGCACTCTAAAATGCCGACACTCTGATTTGTTTTGTCGTACGCAGTAATAACCATTTGAAGGGGCGAGCAAATATAAGAATATACATTTTTACAGTGGCGCTGGCTTCAAACGAAATACAGCTCGGACTGATTATGCCTTTGAAATCATTATTTCGTATTCGCCTTCAAAACAAAACCGATTTTAATATTTTTCATAAACAAAAAGGCAAGGATTTTGTTTTTGTCTGTATGTACCTATGTGACTGACTAAGAAAGTTTATAAGGCTAGTGGGAATGGAACAGTCGCAAGAGGAAAACCAAGGCGAACGTTTCTCGATCAGATTGGAGACGTTCTGGACAAAGGCCAGGTTAAGAGCACCTTCAACCGACGGGCGTGTATGAGGAATGTGATAAAATTGAATGAAGCTAGAGAAGTGTGTCAGGATCGTAGCAAACGGAAATCCGTAGTCTCTGCCTACCCCTCTGGGAAACAGGCGTGAATCTATGTGTTTTAGTAGCTTAATTAGATTTGTTGGCTGAAATATAGAAGATTGCATGCCAGGTACTTTTAAGAGAGTTAATGCAGGAATACTTGTTACTAACTTACCATACAGCTACATAAATATAAGTTCTGCATGCCATAATCCCTCATAATATAAACTAGCGAAGAATACGCTTATAAAATGAACGTACATGTACCAAAACTGCATGACAGCTGTAATATTTGATTAGTTCGTCTTTTAGTATATTATAAAGAGGAATGATTTATATTTTTGGTATGTTTGTTTGTTGAAAAACGAATGAAGCGATATTAAAAATTATTTCATCGTTTGAAAGCTACTTTATCCAAAAGTAACATAGGCTATATTTTCATTTTCTTTTTTGTTTTAATACTATAAAAATTACTAATAATACAGAACAGGTTTCAAAAATCAAGAATTTATTTACAAAGTTCAAAACTTTCTAAGGCTAAGCCTGTCCTGCAGGAAATTGTTGGATAAGGCTGATTAAACCAAAGGCAATTTTTTCATAGAGCAGTTTTGAACCGAATACAAAATTATAATGTAGATAAAATCAAACGTAAAATAATCTATAACATCACGCTATGAGCCACGAGAGCGTAACAATAAAAATAAACATAGGTAAAACCGAAGGACTGCTGGTAGTCAATATTGCACTTAATATTCTGAGTTTCAATTTAATGTGGCCACATTACATAATGCTGGGAATGATGGCAAGTATATTATTGACAAATGTCAACCAATAAACCAGTTGAAACGGACTCCGATAAAGTACGGTTAAGTAATTTGAACTCTGAATATGGTTAGGGTTCCCCTTGAAGCATCTAGAGCAGAGGTTCCCAGACTTTTTTTCTCATAGACCACTCTCAAAATTTAACTGGTTCCGGTGCAGCTACATTTCTATCATATTCCTTGGCATTCATATTTATATTGGTGAAGAATCAAACAATTTCATGCAATTAAAAAATTTTATCAAAACTCTACGGCCTGAAAATTTGATCTTCTTTTTTTAAATTCTCGGGGCTGAACCTACCACGGTAGGCGGCGGGCTGACCCTTCTTAAAATATTATCTGCCTACATTGATAGGTGAAGTCGAGCCAACATTTCAGTTCTTCACTATCGAAAGCAAATACATTTTCGTGGACCCCCGCTTACGAATTGTGAACCCACATTTTTTGTCACGCCAACGTAGACCCCCGTCAAGTCTCCCGTAGACCCCTGGGGGTCCACCTGGGGAACCACTTTGGGAACTAAGCGATCTAGAGCATTCCAAACAAGCATTGTCGGTTTAGATACAGATGAATACAATATTAATGCATTTTATTGACTTTCGTTAGATTTCACGTATTTAGCTTTTCGATGGCATACATAAAATAATCCTAACTTAATATTGTATCATACGTATAATTTTACGTAATATTTTTTCTTTATTTATTAAGAATAAGAGGCTTGATCACTTAGTGATCATGTCGCCTCCGTAGGAAGATACAATAAACAAAACAATAAACGGAATCAATAACAAAAAAAAATTACCATAGGTAGTATTAGGATCTAACTTTGTGCCCTGTTTACAATTTTATACAAGCATATCGCTCGCTCTGATAAAGGAGCAGACAAGATGCTGTTACAGAATCCAATAGATCTTAAACAACAGGACTCATCTGCCTCAATCTGTTGCCGCTCAATCTCGATCCGTGCACATTCCACTAAAATATGGTACACATCTTCTCTGATATTACATCTAGAGCAGTTAGGTGAAGGTTTCTTCTTCATCATAATTATGCATGTAACTGTTCAGTGGCACGTGTCCGCATCGGATCCGCAAGGCAGTTATAACATCTTGTCTTATTAAACTGGAACTCGCAAACCAAACAAAACGACAAGGATTTGGTTGTAAAGTTTTGTACCATATACCTTCAGTACGGGACCTCTCACCAAAGTACTCTTTCCAAATTTTAAGAGCATTCGCAAATACGGTAAAAAGTCACTGAGAGCCCTAAATATGTTGGCTGTCTCGCCAAATGGTCAACCGTAATATTACCCCCCAAACCAATATATGATCGATTCCACTGAAAGAATATGGTTTTACCATTACATTGTAATTTAATTATTGATTTTAAAATGTCATAGGCTACAAGCGCTCCACATTTTTGGTTGGACAATAGCAAATAACAGCTGTTAGTTTACACCTGCGCGGGCGCAACGATCATTCGCAACAAGCTATATGGTCGGTAAGTTATAGAGAGAGTACGTTTAAACATAGACCCATATTATGTCAAATTGGCATACCGCGCACAGTAGAAGTACATCGAACCAAGTGTTGGAGTGCACTGCTAGAATCTGTAAAAATTACATAATTCTCTGACTAGAGTGATTCAATGCACCTACAAAACAGCTTCTGCGATTAAGCGTTTCCGTGGATACTAGCCATGTCTCACTTAAAGCAGCAATGTGAATTTTCTCCTGTGATAATAACCTCTCAAAAGATATTAGCTTAGGTTAGTTAGGTTACTTTGCCAGTTCCATTGAATAATATTAAGACGAACCGATGACCGGCTTTTATCCATGTATATAATCTGAAATCATTTTTAAAACAGGCCAATCCGAAATGTTTTCTACCGCTACTAATATCAACCATTCTAAACAATACCTAATAATGTATTTAACTTTATCAAAAAATGTTCCACTCTTTGCCAATTTCGCTAGAAGCTCCTCGAATTTAACCTCTTTTTCTGTCTTTTTTTTATTGTTAGGTGACGAATGAAGTTTTGCCTGTTTCGGACTGCTATCGTACCTATTCATATACGTTCACTTCAGGTTCGAATGATGTAGGACAGCGTGAAGTTTTATCTTTTTTGCTGTAGGTTTCTTCAAACATAGCTTAGGCCAAGCTATTGTCGCATCGGTCAACTTCTCCTGGCTAGAACCAACATTATCTTCGGTGTTAGAGTAATAAGAGGCCGGCTTAATAATATCTTGCGTGAATAACACTGGTTCTTGTGTGGATGTATGTGATTTTGGGAGGTACGTAAATCGTTAGAACCTTTTTATATGTACAATTGAATTGAGCCATCAACTCTCTTATTTTCTTCTCTTTTAAGAAAAGAGGACCAGAGCGATCTAATGTCATGCGGTCACCCAAATAATTAACGCACTTAAATGACCAAGTATCACAGTTCTGATGTTTGTCTCCACATTTAGAACATACTACTTTAGGTGAGGGGCAAAACTTAACAGTATGGCCGAACTTCCAGCATTTAGAGCATTGTGATATAGGGACGACGTACTACTCGACCTCAATGCGCAAATTTTCAACACATACGTATGTCGGTAAGAACGAGCCCGCAAAACAAAAACGGACCGATTCGCAGTCACTTCATGCCCCTTATCCATGTTTCAATTCATCAGATGTTTAGCCGATATTAGTCTCGCTGGACTTGGACTTGGACAATAATATCCTCCTCAGATATTTCCAACTCGATGTTGAACACCATACGACAAATTTTCTCCATTGCTTTTTGTATCTTCCAACCCTCTTTACCGAGATGTTCATCCGTCATTAATTTTAAGGCACTAGCTTCATCTGTAATATCTAATATAATTTTATAAGGGCTAATGTATTTCACTCTTATTATATTCTTCGCATTAATTTCGTTATATATATTTGCATAATATCCTCTTTAATCTTCTTTTCTTTTCCTCCAACTACAGTCCATTCTTCTTCATCTCGTATCCTCTTTATATTTTCTTAATTTTTTTCTGTTTGTGTAAGTGCAACTAATTTTCTTTCTCTCACTACAACCATTTCGCTTTCATTCATAGAATCATTATACTCCGAATTACCTAATCATCTTCATAATAATCCAATAGTTTTTATCCATTAGCCGGTAAAAAAAGGTCCATCGGACCATTACGTGTCAGGTACCTACCGGCCGACCGTCCTTCTCGGAATTGCACCGTGATAATACAATGAATATAGTAAACTACTTATTAAAATAATAAAAACGCGTATAACACAGCTGACCCGTACGGATGCCGCATAAACAGTGTAACTTAATATTGCGAATGTGAGATTGTTTGTTTATTTCTTATTGTTACGCTTAGGCCTAGCGCGCACTGCCTTACGGTAGAACGCGGTGCTTTTATTCTACCGTGCGGTAGAATAAACGCATTCACGTAGCCGCGCACTGCAGCGGAAAAAACACACGTTTTGCCATTCGAACTCCAGCTGTGGTGCATACACGTCATCGTTATGGACTGCGATACAAGAGTTGCTATCTGTATATATTTATTATTACGTAAAAAAAGGGTACCCAAACGGCCTTAATGGCCTTAAGGCATATGAAGGGCTTTTTTTTCATTAGATATAACGATCTACGTTCGTATCCAAAAAAGTTTTTCGCCATCACCGGTGAAACGCCAGATAACGACATATCTGTGTCGCGTAATATGTGCGGTAGATTCACCGCAAATTTGCAGCGAGAGGCCAACGACGACTTTACCCATTGCGTTTATTCCACCGCAATGCGCGCACTTCTATGACACTATACTTCACAGATTATGCGTTAAAAAAACGCAAGGCAGTGCGCGTTAGGCCTTATCGCATTAACCCCTCAACCGATCATCATGCAATTTCGCATACACGTTGTAAGAAGAATATCTGATAGAAGTAACTTTGCTTATGGAGGCAGAAAAACATAGACAAGAAAAACTGTGTTATTATTTATTGGGATTAAATATAATGATCAGCAAAAATACTAATTGGTCAGCAAATATTGCACAGCATAACGAGCATCTATACGCCTCAAATCACTGCATTCCGTCTCGGAAGTGTTAGGTTATGTTAGGTTCCTTTTTTTAAATCCACCCAAAAATAGGAGCCCCGCGAAGCGGGCTCCGTCGACTTAGTTTGATCTCTTTAAAGTTTGCTGGCCATGAGTTGCTGATCAATTAGCTTTTTTTGCTGCGCAATTAGTAGTTTTTTGCTGCGCAGTTAAATACTACCCTTATTTAAGGTTTTTAGTAAAAGTACTTTACAAACATCAAATTGATAGAACCAAATAATTCTTTACAATGCATCGTATTTCTTTTTGACCCAATTGCGAATTGAACTATACAAAAAAGAACTAGCTGTAGGCGAAATAGCAATTTAAACCAGTGCACTGTCCGTATAATCAAGTCAAGCATAGAAATAATACATATTTACTTTCAAACCTATTTTAACACATCACTTACGGTTTGAAAATTATATAATAATAACTCAAAGTCAACATACTTAACGATCGATCGATCAGTTGGTTCTCGAAATAAATCAAACGCTCTCGCTCATCATTTAGTGATGGCGCTCACTGTGATAATTTGAATCAATCATTCTACTCAGCGGCTAACAGATACGCGGACCATACAATAACATGCCATTCTAATGCCGGTACTAGATATATGTAGCAAAACAACTTTTGATAATGCACCTCCCAGGTCCCAGATAGCTATTAAATGCGGGCCCTTCTATTTAAATAATATAATTTAGACATCACACCTAAAGGCAATCCGATACCTAAAGTTATGAGTTGTGTGTTAGTGTTTGAGTGGTCGCCTTGCCACTGCCACTGCGCCGAGTGTTGTGGATTCGAGTCCCACACGGGACAAACCTTTGTGTGATCCACAAGTGGTTGTTCCGAGTTTGGGTGTTCTTTGTGTCCGTTGTTTGAATGTTTGTGAAGTCCCCCGCGACACAGGGTATATTCATAGAACGGGAGATGTTAAAAAAATATCTTCGAAGCATTTCGCGCAATTCTCAGAAAATAATAATCTATATATATAAAGGATAAAATAAAAATCTATATATATTAATAGGTAGTAGAGCCAAGCTGGTTACAGCAGGAATGGGCCGGCTCGACCGGGGAAGTACTACCCTCTCACAGAAAATCGACGTGAAACAACAGTGTTTCACTGCTGTGTTTCGTTCGGTGAATGAGAGCGCCGGAGGCCTAAGCATGAGGTGACGATTCTCGCAGCTTATGAGGGACCTGCAGAGTATCCGTAGAGTCATTGTGTGGGTGGCGCGAGTCGACCCGGCGGCCAGGGAGAGCCGTAGAAACGGTGCTCAGCTGGCCGCCCGCGGTATAGTCCAGAGGCCCAACGGAGTCTAACCAACTAGGTTGGCTGCCTTATAATGCCGCGCATAATCTCGAGGTGGCTCGTCGTGCCGGATGGTGACCGGAGGGTGGGTCCCGGCGACCACTTTCGGGAGGGTACGGGGGTCCTTCCGTCCGTCGGATCGGCTATCGCCATACCATACAGTTATATGACAAAACTTGCTCTGCGCCTTGCCCCACTTTGCTGCGAGAATAGCCGCCTCTTTTTTTTTCACGTTTCCCCTTCCTTTCACTCTATGGCAGTACGAACAAAGCATTGTCGTTCAACAGCAGCCAATCGCCGTAACCCCACTGCTGCTTCCTGTGTCGTGGAGTTTATTAACATCAGAGGACTCCACGCTAACCTTAATGCCGTCCATCACCACCCTTTTTCTAACGGAGACACAAATACGCCGTCCTGCAGACACGAACTACCTGCAATATCCCGGCTACGTGCTAGAGGAGTGTTTCCTCGCGAAAGCCGGGGTATGCTTGTTTGTTAGGGCGGATATTTGCTGTCGCCGTCTACAATGCCTAGAGGACCCTTCCTTCTCTGTCCTTTGGGTAAACGTAGATCATGGCTCTTTCAGCCAAATCTACATGTGCCTCTACCGATCCCATTCAGGAGACGCTGAGACAACTCGACTCTTCAATTACCTGAGTCAGGCGGCAGACGACGCGCAGGAGCGGTTTCCGAACGCTGAGTTGGTGTTCTTGGGAGATTTCAATGCCCACCATGAGACCTGGTTGGGTTCTCCCAAAACAGACCACGCGGGACGAACTGCCCATGCGTTCGCTCTCACGCATGACCTGTCTCAACTGGTACTCCAGCCCACCCGGATACCAGACATTGCAGGTCAGGCGCCCTCTCTGCTCGATCTGCTGCTGACGGGTAACCCCAACCGGTACAGTGTGTCGATTCGTGCTCCTCTGGGCACCTCAGACCACTGTCTGGTTTGTGCCACAGCTGTTGTTGTTACGCCCCCACGACCCGAGGAGGCAAGACGACGACTGTGGCACTACTCGTCGGCAGACTGGGATGGAATGCGGGAGTACTTCGCATCCATCCCTTGGGCTCAACGCTGCTTTGAGAACAGGGATCCATCAGAGAGCGCTACTGCTGTCGCTGGTGAAATCATCCTGGTATGGAATATTATATTCCATACAGTGATGTCACGAGCGGTGGCAGGAAAAGGCCCTGGTTCGGTCGTGAATGCGCTGATGCTGTTGAACGCAAACAGACAGCGTACCGCGCTTGGACCAGGGCTCGCACTCTCCACGACCCTAACGTAGATCACCTGAAGGCAGCGTTCAACCAAGCCACAAAGGTCTGCAAGAGGGCATACTTAAGAGCGAATGCCCAGCGCGTCCCACGGTTCGGCCAGGAACTCATGTCGCATCCTACGGGCAGTCGTAGCTATTGGCGCCTGGCCAAAGCCGTGCAGTCCAACTTCTGCCAGACCTTGCTGCCCCCTCTGAGGTATCCGAATGGATCACTGGCTCATCGGCCGCAGGAGAAAGCAGATCTGCTTGCAAATCTCTTTGCGGCCAACTCCCGAATCGATGACTGCGGTTCGCAGCCGCCTAACATTGCCAACTGCGGCTACACCATGCCTGATATATGTATCAGGCAACGAACCATTCGTGCGATACTGCAGTCTCTCGATGTTCGGAAAGCCAGTGGACCTGACGGCATCCCAGCTGTGGTCCTAAAAAAATGTGCAGCGGAGTTGTCTCCCACGCTTACGCGCCTATACCGGACGTCTTACGCCGCAGGCATTGTGCCTGAGGCTTGGAAGGAGGCGAACGTTCAACCGATTCCGTTCCGAGCCAAGCAACTATCGTCCCATAGCTATCACCTCGGTGCTCTCTAAGGTGTTCGAGCGTATTATAAACACCCAAATTGTCCGCTACCTGGAGGATCAATCGTTGATCAATGATCGCCAATACGGCTTTCGGGCTAAACGATCAACGGGTGATCTTCTAGCGTTCGTCACGCACCTCTGGAGTGAAGCTATGGACAAGCACGGCGAGTCTTTGGCTATCAGCCTTGACATAGCCAAAGCTTTCGACAGAGTCTGGCATCGGTCTCTTCTTTCCAAGCTTCCGGCCTATGGCTTGCCCCCTCAACTGTGCACCTGGATTGCAAGTTTCCTGCAGAAGCGTCGTATTCGGGTCCTTTGCGACGGTCGCGCTTCTAAATTTATGCAGGTTAATGCAGGAGTGCCTCAGGGTTCTGTCTTATCCCCTACGCTCTTTCTTCTGCATATCAATGATATGTTGAATCTCGGCAACATACATTGTTATGCGGACGACAGTACCGTGCATGGGCGATATCTCGGACATCCTGGGGCCAAACAGGCTGAGGTTGAGGGGAAAAGGCAGAATCTTGTCGTTGAACTTGACCAGACCTTGGACCGCATCTATGAATGGGGTGCCAAGAACTTGGTCGAGTTCAACGCCAAGAAGACCCAGGCATGCGCGTTCTCAACAAAAAGTCTCCGTTCCTTCCCCTCCCTTCTCTGAAGAACACTCCACTGGTGATACGTGACAGTCTCTCCATCTTAGGTATGGATCTTTGCCGCTCCCTTAATCAGAAAACCTATATCGAGAGCGTCATTAAGCAAGCTTCGCGAAAACTCGGAGTTCTGAACAGGGTGAGGTGGTTCTTCACGCCTGGGCAACTATGCCTATTGTATAAGGCACAAGTGCGCCCTTGCGTGGAGTACTGTTCTCATCTTTGGGATGGCTCCGCGCAGTACTTGCTGGACGCTCTCGACCGGTTACAGCGGCGGGTTGTCCGTATCATCGGAGATCCAGAGGTCACGAGTTTACTGGAACCTCTGCAACTCCGTAGGGACATTGCCTCATTGGCATGTTTCTACAGAATATACCACGGGGAGTGCTCTGAAGAGTTATTCCACCTTATCCCGCCCTCCCCTTTCCTATCCAGAACAACGCGTGCTGGGCTCAGATGCCATCCTTACACGGTAGAGTCGATTAGAGCGCGTACCAAAAAGTTTGGGTCCTCACATCTCTGCCGAACGACCAAGGCATGGAATTCTCTGCCAAGGCACGTGTTTCCTTCTTCCTTCAATCCTGGGTTCTTTAAGCGGGGCGTGAAAAAGCATCTTCTCAGGCCGTCAAAGTAGAGACCTCAACATCGCCTCGGCTACTGTGGAGGCGATGTGGAGGCCACTGCCCATAGACCACACGATTGCTTACCATCAGGTGGAGTGTGGTCATTTTGACGAGCAAAATAAAAAAAAAAAAAAGGGAAGATATCCTGACTGACTTAGAGACAACGCACAGCCTAAGCCGCTGGTCGTAGGAACTTGAAATTTAGAGAGCATGTGTGTTTTAATTTGTAGGGGTGTACTAAGAATGGATTTTTTGAAATTCCACCCTAAGGGAGTGAAATAGGGGGTGAAGTTTATATGGAATTTGCTTATTTCTGGACTTATAAGTATAAAAATAGGTATACAAGTTATTGATTATAATTGAAAATGACCTGTGTAGGTAAAATGGACAAAACTCCCCCTAAAAAGATAAAATGGGGGGTAAAGTTTGTATGGAAATTTTCTCATTTCTGGACTTAGCAGTATGAAAATTGGTACATAAGTTTTCGATTACAATTGAAAAATATCTGTGTAGGTGAAATGGATAAAACTCTCCCCTAAAGGGGCGGAAGGGAGGATAAAGTTTGTATGAAAATTTTCTCATTTCTGGTTGAGTACGACCCGAATTGATTGTCAAATTCTAAATTAACGCGAGCGAAGCCGCGAGCAAAAGCTAGTAATAAATAAAGCTAGCTAGCTTGGTAGGTATAAAAATTATAGCTGAATTATAATTTATAACAGTAAACGACTATCCAATAAACAAGACATGAACTCACGACCAAGTAAGCTATAATTCGTATCTATTATTAGTATTATTACGGCAATTTTAACTCTTTATATGTAATATTTTACTATGTACAAGTATAGAAGTAAAAATGATTTACAATTTATTAGATTCGTTGTATAATTGTGTTTATCCTATTTACATCCTAGCTAATATTATAAATGTGAATGTGAGTTTGTCTGTTTGTTCGTTACTTTTTTACGCCTTAACTACTCGACTGAACAACGACAAGTCTTCACAGAGATAGACAGAAAAATCGGTGGGGAGGTACGAACATCATCATTCAACCAATCATCATGACTCATGCACAAGACAGAGGTCCAGAAAAGGACATTGGCTATCGTTCTTCCTGAAAAAGTTATGTTGCCTAGGGATAGCTAGTTATAAATATTTCTGTCACCGCCTTAAGATACGCACAATTCAGTACAATTATTCAAATATAGGTGAAGTTCCTGTACTGATTATATTAATTTGCAATCCTTACTGGTTCAATCAAGTACGTTTGAATTGATCAATATATCAATCAGTTCATCGTAGTCCACATCCAGAATGGTTCACCAAACATCCAGACTACGATGGATGTTTGATGAACCATTCTGGTGGCAAAACGTTAGAAAAGTAAATACAGTTTGACAAATGCTAACCAACAGAACTCTCTTAGAGTTTATTATCCGCAACTTTTGAAGAGATTTCCATCTAGAAAGTATGCAGTACTTTCCGTTCATAAGTGTTACTTTGTGACTTAAGTTAATAAATGATTTTAGACTTTGAATCTCATCATCATCATCTAAATAAAGTTACGTTAGATTCACAGCTGTCGACAGTTACATTTATTGAACCAAAGCGGGACTCTCAATACGCCGCGTGCCATGGCTTTATAACGTTATATATATACATATATAGTTTATATTAATTCCACGCGCCGTGCATTTGATCCTCGCATAACACTGATAAAAATATCGTTAAAACAAATTTACTTAAAGACTATGCTGTTCCAAAAATAAAAAAGATAATACCTTTTAACTTTTAACTAGCATAGTTTCAGTACTTACTGGCATACTCATGAAGCCGCTTTAATATTAGCTTATTTATTCTTATATATTCTTTCATTCTGCTTAACAGATAGAGTTAAAGTTTATTTGAGAAAATGTATCATTAAAATTTGTTACATTTCCTCGGAATCTAAAAGAAACAAGGCTTGAGCTAGGAGTATATTATATCTACATCTGCTAGCTGAATGTTAGAAAATCACTTCAATATTGATCTTATTTGTTAAAGGCCATTTCGAAAACATACACTAGAGCTACATACATCAAAATTGTAGTGTAATTAAATAATAATAATATATATTATACGATTGCATTTTTTATATATTCGAATGTGTTGACAACATCATATTGTCATGATGTTGCAATACATTCGATTATAACAAATGACTAAAAAGGCATCGCGTTGTGCTCGATTGTATCCGAATATGATTCGAAAACAATTATTCGCAATGGTATAATAACAAAATAGTATATCATAATTATATTGCACTTGCGTAACGTGTGTACGTAAACATATACGTAGGTTTTAAATGTAAATAAAAAACGTGAAAGCCTCGAACACTTCGCCGCGATTTACCCTTCACACCATGTTATCGTACTCAGCTATTATTCATATTATCTTATCTTAATCAAAAAGCATGTTCACTGTATCCATAGATAAGCACCTCAACTGATTATTTTTACGGAATTCTTTAGTACTATTTCCTATGAATATTATGGTAAAATTCCACCCGATTATAATAAATTGGTGATTAAGTTTATTAGTGTAGAGCTTATTAATATAACATATTTGGATCAAACAATTTTTTGTCATGTGCCAACCATGGTTTGAACTCAGTGTATGTTAAAATCGAAATACTCAGTTTCATTACAGGTTAGCGAGATGACAATTTATAGAACAGTACCGTTTGTGTCAATATAGCAGCGATAGCCTAGTGGGAGACCGTTGGACTGCCACGCAGTGGTCTCGAGTTCAATCCCAAGGCGCGCATTTCCGACTTTTCGAAGTTATATGCGTGTTTAATAGGTAGTTAATTATCGCTCACTTTAATGGTGAAGGAAAACATCGTGAGGAAACCTGCATGTCTTAAAGTTCTCTATAATGTTTTCGAAAATATGTATGTGAAGTTTGCCAACTCGTATTGGGCAGGTGTGGTGGACTATGGCCTCGCCCTTCTCCCACTGAGAAGAGGCCCGTGCCCAGCAGTGAGACAATTTAATACAAGGCTGATATCATTATATTTATGTACATCGTTTGTGTTAGCAAAAATGTTGACTCTGGTTCCTACCACCAAGTTCATCAAGAATAGTAAGACGGTGTTATTGAGATATTGCAATTGAAGCAGAAATGACTGGCGATTATGATGATTAGGTTATGAATTTAATAAATGCACTACCACATCACACACGATAAACGCGGGTGAAACCGCGGGAATATCTAGTAATTATATAGCACTAGATGTGCCCGCGATTTCACTCGCGTTTATGATTACTGCGCCGCCCGCGTGGGTCGTAGCGTGATGTTATGTAACCTATAACCTTCCTCGGTAAATAGGCTACCCAAAACTAAAATAATTTTTCAAATAGAACCAGTAGTTCCTGAGATTAGCGCGTTCATCTAAACAAACAAACAAATTCTTCAGCTTTATAATATTAGATTTAATTTAGTTCATTCTCTGTCAACAAAATCGTGCACGAAGCTAAGTCTATGTTAACTAAGTAGGTACCTACTAGAGTTTATATCACGTGTTATTCGCACGTGAGTAACAGCGATTATTATTATTAACATTACAACTGTATAGCTACATATCAGTTAAAAGGTACATCTCGTGAAGCTTTAGTCATCTAGATTCTAGAGGAAGATAATTACAATCAACGTAAATGGTTCATACAAGCCCAGAAGACCGACTTATCTTCCATAAATTACTATCTACTAATTATTTTATCTAGTCTTGTAAGTTTTAAAATTGTAAGTAGGTAAAACATTGCATTTTATTTACTGTCAAAAAAATAGTTACATTTGCTTTGCTTTATTCCGAAACCCAAGGCACATCACCGGCGAACTAGCTCTTGTATTAAACCCTCTTAATAACACAACCTTGTTAGCCTAGACTTACAGCTTTTTCCACACAGCTTACTCTATACTTTAGCAAAGTCGGCAAGCTGGTGAGTACACTGTCAAACTTTTTCTCTAGTAAGTTTACCACGAGTTTCATCGTTTCGCACCTCAACACGATCCATAGTCAAGAAGTCTTTCCATACAGTTTCTAGAAACACTCTTAGCAGTTAGCAGTATCGTCACTAAATTAATCATCGTATGGCAAGACGTGCCGGCTACAGTATATCGAAAAGTGCTGTGATATCTCAAGGTAGACTCCCTAGTAGAAGTTTGCTACACATTTTTTAAAATTATTTCTTTTAAAACATCAAAACTAAGCAAAGTAAACAGTATATCATTTACATTTAAATTATCGCGGGAAGCTCCTTGAATTCAAAGCGACAAGATTGAACTAGATTTGGGTGGGGTTTGTCTGCTGAATGCATCCACAGAAAGGGATGGAATTATTGGATTTGCAATTATTATAATCGCGGCAACGGCAACGTCGTGAATAGGAGACGATGTAAATAAAACGAAAAGCATTGCCGCAAAGGAATCATCTGAGAGACAGGAAGTCTGAAGTTAACGACTAAGAACGAGTCTTGTAATTAATAAAATACATAATATTTTTTAATTCAGATCTTGAGGTCGCAAAAGTTATTAGTTAGACAATTCTTATTAACAGCACATAGGCTATAAAGTTCAAATAGACGATAATACAGCAGCTCTGGCCTCTTACGAGGAACGTAAATCATAGTAAAAAAATAATTATAATATTTTTTATAAAAATATAAGAGGTGATCTCAAATCTTTGTAAATTTAAACTTCATTAACTAAAAATATAATGATATAAATGTTATTATTGTAATAACATTTATATCATTAGGTAACCATAATAATTTTTGATGCTAGAAGTAAACAAAAACTGACGAATATTTCCTTACATCACTATTTATACAGTTAGTGTCAAAGAAATAAGGGACATTGCATAAAATATAGGGTGGATACATTCCACTCTAGCTGTACGGAGTCGGCGCCAGTGCTTCTGCCTACCTCCCCAAGCATATAAAGTCGTGGATCTATGTATGTGTTTATTTTATCCCGGTTGAATAGAAACGACACAATAATGCCTGTTAACTAAATAATTTCGAAGGTGAGTGAACCTTGCCAACCCACACGTTGCCAAATGCAGTGTTCTTGAACTGTTAGTTAGTTTCGAGGAAGTGTGTTATGTCTTTCTGTTTATATAGGTAGTGGACATATTATGTAGAAGTATTACATATTTTAAACCGAAAGAAACTTGAAATTACCAGTATTTATGCTACCGTAATGATAAATGTACAACAAAATCAGCGAGATTATGTCAAATTTCCCACTACTGGATACGAGATTTTTCTTAACTCAGTATAAGAAATGTTAGAATTTAGTACACTATGTAGGCTCACTCAGGCGGCGTAAGATGACAGACACAAATCTTTGTAGGAAGTATTCTACGAAATCTAGGATGTTCACGATGTTGTCCCTTTACTTTTAAACTACCGATAATTAACGACGCATATACCTAATTCCACTCAAACAAACACAACGAATGCACACGTCTATCGCTTAGTTCTGTCACTTAAATTAACCCGTCAACTGTCGAGCGGACATACGTATGTCCGCAAAAATGAGTCACTAAAAAAAAAACAGACAAACGTATGTTGGCTTCACACTTGACTCGTTAATAAGTCAAGTGTCGAGCGGACATACGTTTGTCCGTTTGTGTATTGTTTGCACAATGATTTTTTTATAATTTTTCCGTATTTCCCCTGGACGCTCAAGAAGTTAAATGTCTAAAATAAATATAATTATCATTATTATCATCCTCGATGGTATGTTACAATCCTGTCTAGATCTCGTTCTAGTTATGTGCAGTCCCTCGTGACTCTATATTTTGTATAGCGCGTAATTACTTACGCTAAATAACTTTAATTTAATGTGAAGCAACAAGAAAGTTTAGCATTTGCGTTACAAGGTCAATCTATGTAGAAAATTAGATAGTTTTGCTTTAACAATTATTATGGGAAAAGAAGGCAGTCATATCTTTCTCGTATAGGTACAGCATTATATAAGTAAGTCACCAATTTATTATGACTTGCAGCTAGACTTTTATTAAACACAAAAGAAATTATTTCTAAACATGATAGAGCTTTGATGGGCTGCTCGCACGAAAAGATCTACTTTCAATCTTAAATGAAATAACTCATAATTGCTGCTAACATGTAACACAATCTATGTAGGTAGCCAATGCCAGGAAATAATGCACTTACAACTGTTCCGCAATAGAGTCGGCAGAGCACGTATGCAGAACAAAACCTGAAACTTGGATGGTTGTCTTGGAAACGTAAATACAAACAGCATTATGGAAATTCTTAAGGACATGGCATTTTGCAATTCCTGTGAATAATCAATACCCTTACTGTGACACGCCATTTTGTGCAGCCCTGCAAGAAAGTTATATTTGTTAAAATTCTGAGAATGATGAACCCGTTTAAACCATTTTTTTTTTGTCCTTGTCTTATTACAATAGTGAACCAAGTGTGTGTAATCTGAAATGGTATGAATCAAAGACGAGGCCGTTTTTAAATGAGGTCAATATGATAGTTCCTCGCAAAACATGAATTGAGCCAATACACCCATTTATTAGAATAGAACATTATGTAAGATGCTTTTTAGAGACAGACAATATACTTATTACTATGGACACAGGTTGCATGCAAATATTTACAGGATACATTTTATACCAGTTTTA
This sequence comes from Catocala sponsa, assembly GCA_963564715.1. Lineage (NCBI taxonomy): Eukaryota > Metazoa > Arthropoda > Insecta > Lepidoptera > Erebidae > Catocala > Catocala sponsa. The sequence continues at coordinate 26,957,237 of OY751326.1, forward strand.
ATTATATTATACATATATTTACATAATTATATACGTTGTACGGGTTGTTTAGTTAGTAACTCCGCACACTATAATAAGATTTTGAAGTATGTAGTAGAGAAAAGAATTATAACGTAAATAATTTATTTAAAGTATTAGTAGATAAGTTACAGTAAAAATAAGACTAATTCTTTCTCTTAATGCACTCGTAAAGTTTGCTTATGTTTGGTTTACGTTCAACTGAGTCAATGTATTTTGTTGTATCGCTAATTTATAGTAAGTAGCACACGATAAATGCTGAGCGCGCAGCTACACGCGCTGTGCAACTTGTGGTGTGGGCAGCAATGTACGGTAGTGAGACCGTACATACGTGTATAGCAAGGTCCATAATAAACATTTAAATAACTGATAAGGACGCTGAAACTCGCCGCAACCAATTAAAGAACACCAATTTTTGATCCGCTGAGAACACAGAATAATCGGCGTGTAAGTATTTGTGAAGATGCACATTTTAACAATAGTGCTGACCGTGCAATTTTCTGCTTACTCTACAGCAGTGATTAAACAACATTACGATTCTAGTAAATAGTGATCGAGGTATTGTGCCAGTACACAGTAAACACAGTGCGTGAGAATTGCATTAAGGCATAAGTTTACATTACCGACGAAGTCATACGAAATGGAGACGTTGGCTCCAGTCTTAGTCGGTGACGTAAAAACAAAAAATGAGAGTGGGTGGTCTAGTTTTTCGTTTATTCATTCAGCTCTTCACTTCTACACGAACATTTTAAATAAAAACTTAGATTAGAGCCAAAGTAATTAGCGTACCGTGTCATGGAATATTCCTACATGAATTGATAATTATGACACGTAATACCTACATGCTTGACGAATTGCCTACAGTAGGTAAGGCAACCTAATAAGTCTTGTTTCTCACCGCAAACGCAAATAGAATAGCTATTTTGTTAAATGAAATTTATATAATTAATAAACGTCCTTTTGTTGTGATATGTGAATCTTTGCAGCTTTACAGTCTATTGTTGTATTTTGAAATGAGCCTTTGTGATTGTACGAACCTAATTTAATTAGCATTATGGCTTTATAAATCGGAATAGGTATATTATCAGTATTATCACTCACGTGTGTGAAATTGTGCTTCGCACTTAACTGTAAGGGACAATAAACAAAATTGTTATATTATTTTATGGTACACGTACGCGTACCTTAGTACAAATGCATGGTTATTCACAATGAGATGGCATCAATGTAAAATTATACATACTTACTGTTCCGACAGGAAATGACAGTATAATGACAAATTGCTTTTATTTTTTAATACACCGTATCCTTCGTTATTTACGTTCAAATTATTTGATTGACGGCTATTTACATCTGTAAGTACATTATGTCATAAATTAGTGCTGTGCGTTAATGGATTAAACATTCGAATTATTCAAATAGCCTAATAATATTATAAACTAGATGTTTCCGCGGTTTCACCCGCGTTTATCGTTACTGCGCCGCCCCCGTGGGTCGTAGTGTGATTTTATATAGCCTATAGCCTTCCGCAATAAATAGGCTATCCAATACTAAAATAATTTTTATAGATGGATGTTTGTTACTCTTTCACGCAAAAACTACTGAATGGATTTTCATGAAACTTTACAGTATTATTGTTATACCTACATCAGAATAAAATATAAGCTACTAAAAATATCTAAAATATATCTTAACTTAAATCTACATTAACGCGAGCGAAGCCGCGGGCAAAATCTAGTTCATTCATAGTATATTGACTTCAGAAATACTTAGTATATACAAAAAATTATAGTATCAAAGTACTCTATGGGTACAAGTATGAAGGGAAACTGTTGTGCCCTTTCAGCACATGGGCGCACGGAGCAGTGTGATATTTGACATAATTAGTTAAAGTTTATTAGTAGATATCCATTATAATTTTGGAAAAATCCTGACTAATATTATAAATGCGAATGTGAATTTGATGGTTTGTTTGTTATGCTTGCGTGCCTTAACTACTCGACCGATCATCATGAAATCTCGGATACTCGTGTCATGATCATGATTTTGATTAATAATTCTGTTCGGGAGTTTTTATACCCATATAATTGCACACAATGACATTATACGCGATTCTCATAGGAATCATCACAACTTAGTGTATTTTCGAGTGTTAAAACTAAACGGTTACCTTGAAATACACTATTGGGTCATTACAACAATTCATTGGGTCAACATTAATCATTAATGAGTAACTCTTTGACTGGAGTGCTGTTGGGGAATACCCTCAGTGTATCCTACATATTCAGCTGATGAGTAAGGTTTACTTTCTGGAGGCAACCATGCCGACAAACCACAGGTCCGCCTGCCTATTGTTTGAAAACTTTACATGCACGAATGTAAAATAAAAATGTGTGTGTGTACCAGAGTACACAGGTAAGAAATGAAACTTCTTTACGACATTAATTAGTTAACAAAAATTATTTAACTAACTTTAATATTAATATTTATTTCATAACTTAATAAAAATAATTCAAAGCAGATATTTAATGACTTAATCAATTACACAAGTTATGAATAAATAATTGGAATTATCTTTTCAAAGTAATACAATTATATGATGACAGTTAATCTTGTAGAAATGCAACGATTTTATAAAATTAAAAATGAATAAATAAATCATTAAAAACGAATAATTAAAAAAGATGTACGTATACATATTATTATATTCTAATCGTGTTTTGTTTTATTTTTAAATTATTATTTAATTTATATTTTTTATTGTTTTTAGAATTAATAATGTTCACTAGATTTACAGTCATATAATAAATACTTGCTAATTTTAACAGATTTATATACATTCACTGATACTTACAATCAAAAAGTGAGGTTATCCTCAAATAAATATTAAAATCATGCTCATACGTGTTGAATTTATAAAACGAAATATATAATCACTCTCACTTTTCTTGTAAATTCACTTAAATTTGAATAAGTCTTTTTATTTTATCACTTTCAAATTAATATATTGTTATTCTTATTTCAAACCAAACTTCAAAACTAATATATTGTTGTTATTATTATAAATATATTACATTATATTCTTTACGTCACTACACTAAACTTTGATAAAAAAGCAACATGGCGCGTAACCGAAAAACGTGACGATTTTTTTTACACTGCTACAAAATTTCTCCCATACGTCGATAAAGAAGTTTCACTTCAATAATTTATTTCATTGCCTAAGTACATTATAATTCTTTAGTAAATAATTTAAATATGCATTGTGAACTAGCAGCGCTTAGATGATAAAATAACATAAACTATGATTTTTTTTGAAACGTTATCATTTATATTGGTCCTGAAGAATACTTGGTCAGGGTACTCCCTGATAGTGTTTTTTTTAGTTCTAAGAGTGCATTGTGCTCTTGCGTCAAATACTTGGACGAGGCTAATCTTCGTCAGAATTTTTGCTGGAGCATAGTGCCGTTGTTTGCTTAGGTATAGAACGCTTACGCTTACCTAGTCTGAGTGATTTGGACGCGTGATTGGGATATCCCTATCATGCGTCGTTATCTTTCAAAATGCATTATATTCCCGCAGGATACTTGGTTGAGGCGACTCTTCAGCAGTGTTTGGCCAGGATGTAGTGTTATTACGTAGATTGACGGGTAAAAGCCTTGCAAAGGCTTTTGTAGTATTGAGGTAATTTCTTTGTTAAACAAGCTCTTTGCTGGTTTATAAAGCTACGCGACTGGAGGCTATTGCCATTTGTTTTGGAGGCTATTGCCATTTGATTTGAAGGCTTATGCCATTTGATTTGGAGGCTATTGCCATTTGATTTGAAGGCTTTTGCCATTTGATTTGAAGGCTTTTGTCATTTGATTTGGAGGCTATTGCCATTTGATTTGAAGGCTTTTGTCGTTTGATTTGAAGGCTTTTGTCATTTTATTTGAAGGCTATTGCCATTTGATTTGAAGGCTTTTGTCATTTGATTTGGAGGCTATTGCCATTTGATTTGAAGGCTTTTGCCATTTGATTTGAAGGCTTTTGTCATTTGATTTGGAGGCTATTGCCATTTGATTTGAAGGCTTTTGTCATTTGATTTGGAGGCTATTGTCATTTGATTTGAAGGCTTTTGCCATTTGATTTGAAGGCTTTTGTCATTTGATTTGGAGGCTATTGCCATTTGATTTGAAGGCTTTTGCCATTTGATTTGAAGGCTATTGCCATTTGATTTGAAGGCTTTTGCCATTTGATTTGGAGGCTATTGCCATTTGATTTGAAGGCTTTTGTCATTTGATTTGGAGGCTATTGTCATTTGATTTGAAGACTTTTGCCATTTGATTTGAAGGCTATTGCCATTTGATTTGAAGGCTTTTGCCATTTGATTTGGAGGCTATTGCCATTTGATTTGAAGGCTTTTGTCATTTGATTTGGAGGCTATTGCCATTTGACTTGAAGGCTCAATAGCCTTCGTCAAATGGCAATAGCCTCCAAATCAAATGTGTCTCCAAGTCAAATGGCAATCCATTTGACTTGGAGGCTACCAAGGTGATGCAGTCAGGAGCCATGGAGAGACACCAAAGAGCTAGTGCCTGCAATGGCATCTGCAACAACGGAGGTGCGACGCCGGAATGCTGAAGCAAACTCGAAATCGTGCTATGGTGATGGTGACTATGTGACTTTTTTTTTATAAATACATATTGCAGCGGACAATTACCTACTATTATTTTTGTGTACATTAAATATATTATAAAGTTTAATTTTAACTGAAACATAATACCAAAAAATATATAGGTAGGTATAACGTAACTATCATAGAAAAGATTTTGGACAAATATTCCTGGTGATAATAAACAAATATAACTTATGGAAATATATTAACAATTGAATATATAATAATTTGCCGATTCTTTAAGAAGATCATACGTTTAAATTCCATTAAACGTTTTTAGATGCATATAGGTACGAGTATGTTTTTTATATATCTTTGAATATATACAAATGGAAATATATACAAATTCCGTGTGTATTTTTCTAATTTGACATATATTTTCTACGGCATATTAATTAACTTAAGTAATTGAAACATAAACCATTAGGTATCATTTTAAGTTATATTTCTGATTGTTTTTATAACTGTGCATTCCATTATTGTGTCGCAATAGTTATCCGATGTGCAGCTATGTTGTCTGACCCGTTACGCATACTATAGATGCGCGCGGTTTCACTCTTAATTTTATAGCACACATTATAATTATATGGTTAATATTAGATACAAATTGTAATATTTTCAATTAAATATCTTCTTAAATTATAGTAAGGTCAATGAGACAAATATTTGGCAATTATTCTGACTTTTGTAGTAGTTCCTGCTTTGCAATCTATCTCACTGACTCATGTAGACGTTGCCATAGTAGTTCTGAAACTATTCAACACATAACTGGTTCATGTAAATCCATAGTACAAACTGATTATAAGCATAGACACGATCAAGTCGCAGCAATAGTCCATCAGAACCTAGCCCACAAATATTCCTTTATTGAAAAAAAAACTGCCTATTACAAATATAAGCCCACTACTGTTTTAGAGAATAATTCCTTTAAAATGTACTGGGATAGGACCATTATTACCGACAAAACCATACACTACAATAGACCAGACATAACTATACTAGACAAAACAAAAAAATCTGTTTTCATAATAGACATCGCAGTATGTAACACACATAATCTCCTCACTACGCATGCGGAAAAAATGTCGAAGTATGTTGATTTAGCTACCGAAATAAAAAGGCAATGGCAGGTAGACACTGTAAAAATCATACCTATTGTCATATCTACAACCGGCGTAGTCCCTAAGACACTTTGAAATAGCCTGAGCATACTTGACATGCCGAAATCTACAATCACACTCATACAAAAAGCCGTTCTTCTTAACACATGTCGCCTCACACGTAAATTTCTTGCATCATCTACTTCTTAACTCTTTCCCCTCTGGCACACTTGGCTAAGGCCCGTGTGTCAGGTCTTTACCCCTTTTAAATGAAAGGGAGACTAAATATAAAACAAAACTATAATAATAATAATATAATAATATTCTATCACATACACACAACACCATCTAGCCCAAACTAAGCAGAGCTTGTACTATGGGTACTAGACAATGGATAAACATACATATATACTTTTTTTTTTGTAAATACATACATATTATACATAGAAACACCCAGACCAAGACAAACATCCATGTTCATGCACACAAATGTTTGACTTGTGCGGGAATCGAACCCGCGACCTCAGGCGTGGCAGTCGGTTACACTGACCACTACGCCATCGAGGCCGACAATATGTTTTATTAATATAATTTATATTCATTGTTATTTGGATTATAAATTTGATTATTCTTTTATAATTTGCTAATCACTATGAAGCTACTTAATTTTGTATAAGAGCATTTATTAACTACTAGCTTTTGCCCGCGGCTTCGCTCGCGTTAATTTAGAATTTGACAATCAATTCGGGTTGTACTCTGCTTGTAATAATATAATTCAATCATGATTCGAAAAACACGTGGCGCCATCTTTTATAGGAACGTTATTATTGTTATCCTCGGGAACAGTATTATTTTTCGGAATGAAAGGTAGGTATGTCCGTTTCTATACACCTGTCAACGTATATGCAAAATTTTAGGATGATCGGTTCAGTGGTTTAGGTGTGAAAAGGTAACAAACAAACAAACCAACAAACTCATTTTCGCTTTTATAATAATAATATTAAGTTAGGATAGCTGCATAGTCAAGTCCACCTTTCTTACAAAGGTATCGTTTCAAAATTTGACACCGTTATTACTGTTATTAGAAACGAATGCTGAGAACGTAATGCTATCGGAATGAAGCATGACATTAAAGGTAATGAAATTTTACACCAAATCATTGAGTTTGTTATGAACTATTTCTTAGAATTTTGACATAATTTTTGAATGATATTAATAGTGAATGATTTAAAGTACCTACGCGTGTTGTGATTGTATATTGGTTTGGTTTTGGTAGGTATAAGGTTTTCGAACGATATTAAAACTCTTTTTGATATCTTTTGAATGCATTTAGGTGTTTAGTTGTTAATTAAATAAGATGAAGGATATTGGACAGATTGAGATCATACATATGTGATAATAAGAGTGAGTGAGACCTGGCCCGCAATTTATTCCTTACCCTGCACCTCAATCCCACCCCAAACTACCTGAGATAGGTAATGCAATTTTCGAAAAAAGATGCACGTGGTGGCGGCAAGGTCTTTGTTTAGCCCTTCATAAAAACTGTTTTGCTTAGGATACAGGTGTGGTTTTTATGTTGTTTTAAAGCTTATTAGATACAGATTAATGTCAATTAATAAAAACTAGAGGCAATGTCGACGTTTTCTTGAGTTTTTTAACAATGTTTAAAAAAACATTGTACGAAACTCAGTTTTGGTCTAAAATGTTCCTTATTTTTTGGATGTGAATAGTATACCGTCGCTATTGTCTACACATTGCGTATTATTACTGTTTTTGTTTCAACACGATTAACCACCTGGTTCAAAAGTTACAAGGTTTTCTTGGTACAAGGTCCATAACTACTAAAGAAAAAATATAAATAGGTATAAATCGAAGAATATTATCTTTTATTTTTTCCTAGCAATAAAATGATGTCTAGTTTCACTCATTTTCATATGTGCACTTTATGAAAACTCACACTTTATTTTACCAGACATAACAGTAGTAGGTACTGTATAAAATTTTAAAATATATTCTACCACCTTTCTACCACATACACACAACACCATCTAGCCCAAACTAAGCAGAGCTTGTACGATGGGTTATAGACAATGGATAAACATACATATATACTTCTTTTTTGTAAATACATAGGTACATATTATACATAGAAACACCCAGACCAAGACAAACATCCATGTTCATGCACACAAATGTTTGACTTATGCGGGAATCGAACCCGCGACCTCAGGCGTGGCAGTCGATTACACTAACCACGAGGCCGACATAAATATAATTATATTTCATTTATCTTAACACTTATTATGTAATATTGTCTTTTGTTTACGCGAATGTTATTCATAGAAATTAAACTACTATATACGGTTTTTATCGCGTTGTTTATTTGACACTTTATTACAAAATTTTGAAAACTGTTACACTACTATTACTATTAAACTTTACTTATTTTTAAGCTAATTAAATTATTGAAACTATTTATACTATTACTATACTATTATACTATTTGTATTTGTGTTTACACTTTCCCCGACGTTTCGGTTGCTTTTCAGCAGCCATGGTCACGGGGAGACTAAGATGGTAGTTGTCTCAATGTTCCAGTGTAGTTATTTCAAAGTACCCGAACATAATTTAATCATGGGTGTTTCTATTTACGCAGAATGAGCTCAAAGTATCATGAAGTCTAGCTGTGGTTTGCTTCTTCTTGGGTTTGACTATTTGAATTACTGGATCCCAAGCTGGTGGTACACTCCAACCATCTTCTCTATTGAAATTAGGATGTTTCTTGATTTCAATAGCCTCGCGAAGCATCCTTGGTAGGAATCGGTGTTCTTTAGCGAGCATCTGTGGTTTGTCAAATCTCAGGTAGTGGTTGGTCCCCTGTTGCACATGTTAACACACAGCAGACTTCAACGAGCGTTTGTGTTTTACATCAGCTATGTGTTCTTTTATGCGGGTGCCTAAGCTTCTCTTGGTTTGACCAATGTATGAGTCCGCAGTCACAATCTATTTTATAGACCCCTGCATCTTGTAAAGGTAGTTGGCACTTGACGGATGGTAAAAACTGACTTATCTTCGTTGGCGGCTTGAAGCATGTGTTGATTGAAGCTCGCTTCAAGATGTAGCCAATCTTGTCAGTGACACCCTTTACATAAGGCAGTATGGAAGGCTGGCGCTCGACTGTGGCTGGCTTTTCCCGGGATCTGTGACAGCGGCGCGGCTATTGGAGCTCGTTGTCTTGCAGTACTTGCTTGACATGTTGAAGCTCGGCGTCCAGGTGTTTCTTGTCACAGATTCCGTGGACTCTATTAAACAAAGACATTCCCACGGTAGCTAACTGTTTAGGATGGTGGTGAGATTCACAGTTTAAGTACCTATTTGTAAGGGTCTTTTTCCTATACACAGTGTGGCTCAAAGTATGATCAGGATTCCTGATGACAAGTACATCTAAGAAAATTCAAAATTTTGTAATAAAGTGTCAAATAAACAACGCGATAAAATCCGTATATAGTAGTTTAATTTCAACTTATTATGTAATTATTACTTAAACTGGAAATTGACATTGTTTATACTTTCATTGATATTATATTCATATTCTTTATACAGTTACGATATTATTTATTCCCTTTGCATGTTTATAATTATTGTTCCTATTGATAATGAATATTATGTTTAATAATAATTATTATTTTTTATATTTTTATTGATGTAAGTATATAAAACCTAGATACATAATCAGAGTCATAAAACGTCCTCACCAAATGAGCACACACTTGAACATTTGGGTGCTCATTTAATTTAGTTAAGTTCGCGTTCGATCGCTCCGAGAGTACCTAAACATGTCGCAGAGCTCATTTAAAACTTAACTAAAATCACACTTCTAGGACTCTAAAAAAGGGCGGTGTTTCATATTTTCCATAAGTAATAATGTTATTATTATAATTGCATAATAATCCCTCTGGGACAGTCGTTATCTCCTCATGAGACTAACGCGATACCGGAGGTCATAGTATACCAGCTTTTAAACTAACACCTTCGCCTTGTGATATAAACAAAAAATGTATCACTAGGTTAAATAAAAGGGCACAAACCGCAGGGCAGCTTGTGGCGAGCTGAATGTGAGTGGCGACACTGCGGTCCTGAATGCCTCAGAGAGTCGATGAGGGCCTCGTCCCCAGTTTGCCGTTACTGGTTGGCTGGGATGGAACGTCAAAAGCGCCCGTAGGACTCTCAACTCTGGCTTGCCTTGATCGGCCGGTCAGAGGGGGGCCGCTAGAGCTACATGCTTGGGGGTGGAAGTGTCATTTTCAAGGGCATAACTACGGGGAAACCCGCTCCGGGTATCCGTTTTCACGAGACCCGTGATGGCGAAACCGGCGCCGCACCGCTCGACATCCCTAGCCGCTCGCACCGGTCTTACCCTCTGCTGCTGGCTTGTATGTCTATGGTGGCTATTTAGGGGGTCCATCTAGTGAGTTGGCGAGTCACTGTCTGTCCATTCGATTGATGCTATTAGAGTATTCAGGGCAGACGCCGTTTTATCATCCATAGTTACCAATATACCAGTCCATCAAACACCCATACCCATAGCCCATATATTAGAATCCATACGTAGCAATAGTCCTACGCCTGCTGCGGCTAGTGCCGCTGTAGGTGTTCCATCCCACCGTTGATTAAAACTCTCGAAGGGCCTCTTCACGTTGGACCCATGTCTCCGTCTAAGCCTCCCAAAGGGCCGGGTATTTTCCAAACGTATTAGGAATATACCCGTGAAAGAGAAACAAATAATAATTCTTTATTTGTAACAGCAAAGTGAATACAAACATGCAGTCCTGATACCCAAACTAGCGTGAGCTGTATGTTGGGAGTCAGCTCCTTCCCAAAGACAATTTAAATATAAATAGTTACAAACTGATTAGTAGATACAATTTATTTTTCTTTTAATTAGGTACAGTAATAAAAAATGTGTGTGTGTACCAGAGTACACAGGTAAGAAGTGAAACTTCTTTACGACATATCATTTTTCTACTATTTGCAACTTCACGAAAATGGGGTAGATAAGGCCTTAAGAAAAACAATTTTTTCCGTATTAAATTAAAGCTATTTTATTATTATAGACATGCATACAATTAATGAGTAATTTATTTTAAGATTGTTCTTATTATAATATCATTGCTATTGTTGTATTTCATCAATAATGATAGCATCATTATTACTATTGTTTTGTTTTATTTTTAAATTATTATTTAATTTATATTTTTTATTGTTTTTAGAATTAATAATGTTCACTAGATTTACAGTCATATTTATTAATACTTGCTAATTTTAACAGATTTATATACATTCACTGATACTTACAATCAAAAAGTGAGGTTAACCTCAAATAAATATTAAAATCATGCTCATACGTGTTGAATTTATAAAACGAAATATATAATCACTCTCACTTTTCTTGTAAATTCAGTTAAATTTGAATAAGTCTTTTTATTTTATCACTTTCAAATTAATATATTGTTTAATATTGTCTTCTGTTTACGCGAATGTTATTCATTGAAATTAAACTACTATATACGGATTTTATCGCGTTGTTTATTTGACACTGTTACAAAATTTTTTGAAAAAACTGTTACACTACTATAATCACTATTAAACTTTACAAATTTTTAAGCTAATTAAATTATTGAAACTATTACAATTATTTATACTATTACTATACTATTATACTATTTAGATTTATTTTTACACTTTCCCCGACGTTTCGGTTGCTTTTCAGCAGCCATGGTCACGGGGAGACTAAGATGGTAGTTGTCTCAATGTTCCAGTGTAGTTATTTCAAAGTACCCGAACATAATTTAATCATGGGTGTTTCTATTTACGCAGAATGAGCTCAAAGTATCATGAAGTCTAGCTGTGGTTTGCTTCTTCTTGGGTTTGACTATTTGAATTACTGGATCCCAAGCTGGTGGTACACTCCAACCATCTTCTCTATTGAAATTAGGATGTTTCTTGATTTCAATAGCCTCGCGAAGCATCCTTGGTAGGACTCGGTGTTCTTTAGCGAGCATCTGTGGTTTGTCAAATCTCAGGTAGTGGTTGGTCCCCTGTTGCACATGTTCACACACAGCAGACTTCAACGAGCGTTGGTGTTTTACATCAGCTATGTGTTCTTTTATGCGGGTGCCTATGCTTCTCTTGGTTTGACCAATGTATGAGAGTCCGCAGTCACAATCTATTTTATAGACCCCTGCATCTTGTAAAGGTAGTTGGCACTTGACAGATGGTAAAAATTGACTTATCTTCGTTGGCGGCTTGAAGTATGTATTGATTGAAGCTCGCTTCAAGATGTAGCCAATCTTGTCAGTGACACCCTTCACATAAGGTAGTATAGCAGGCTGGCGCTCGACTGTGGCTGGCTTTTCTCGGGATCTGTGACAGCGGCGCGGCTGTTGGAGCTTTTTTTAGACGAGTGAGTTTCATTATACACGTTATGAGGGGATCAAAAATGTACAATATGTACCTACATAGAGTACCTTTCATCCAGCTAAAAGTAGGTACTGTTACTAACGTAATCTATTTATATTTACGCGAGCATAGCAGTAGGCAAAATCTAGTACCTAAGTATATGATAAAAGTTGTCCAAAGTTAACAAGCTTTATTCTACCATAAAACATTTATAGAAATAAACCATTGACTACTCATTAACGGACATTCGAATAATTTTGAATCATTTTATATTTATTTCGGTGTCTAAACCGCATCGCAAACACACATTAGTAGCACAGTCTAATAATCCATATTATGATTAATGTTAATTGGACGTGTTTGTTCAAAGCGATATTATTAAATATGGTTGCTACTTGTTGTTCGTGATACAGTTTTGATTAACCATCACATCGCTGTTACCTTGCAATTGTTGTGTGGCCTTGAGCATGTGACGACATTGTAAAACTATATTGTTCTATTAAACGCTAAGAGAGGAAGCCGTTCAAGTACCTGCAGTAGAAACAAGAGCAATAAACAGCGCGTCTTTGGAATGCATTAATCTATATAGTAATCAATAAATCTAGAATACCTACGGTCGCCGTTATGAACGCAATAAGATTACTTTTTACGAATAATGTGGGTATCTAGTTGTAAAAGTAGGTTAGGTTAGGTGTAACAGTAGGTACATTTTTTAAATAAAATGTAGCCTGTGTTACTCCGTGATAATATTGCTTCCTTATGGTGAAATAATTTTTAAAATCGGTTTAGTAGTTTTTGTGTTAAACCCTTACAATTAAACAAACAAAAAAATCAAACAAAAGAATTGAATCTTTCCTCTTTATATAATACTAGCTTTTGCGCGCGGCTCCGCCCGCGTGGTACCTACATCAATAAAAAGTAGCCTATGTCCTTCCCCAGGTTTTAAACTATATCTGTACCAAATTTCATCTAAATCGGTTGAGTGGTTTAGCTGTGAAAAGGTAACAGACAGACAGACAGATAGACAGACAGAGTTACTTTCGAATTTATAATATTAGTAAGACGTCTTCAAGTAACAATGGTTATTAATAGCTACATGAATTATTAATTAAATAGCAATAAAATGTAAGTAGTCAATTTAGATACTAGCTTGCTGACATGTGAGTGGAGTGAAAGTTTATCATAATCGGTAAAGTACTTTAGACGTTAAAGCGTAACATATAAACTCACAGTCGCATTTATAATATTAGTTAGGATTTTTTTAGATATAGGATTAATACATGTTTTATACAAGAAAATATAAAATGTTTTTGTTAGTATGTTTTACATAAAGTAATTTCAATGACATATCAATACTAAACCTAGTCCTAAAGATTTGTTTCTGTAGGTAGATATTAAACACGGTTTGTAGTTTCCGTTTATCATGTAAAGCAACTAGGATACCTATTGCCAAAAATAAGGTCATATATTAGTCAAATGGCTTGACCTTTTGCTAGTGAACACATTTCTGTATTCTTGCATATTACACGAAACAAACGTGGGTCTCTAGAACCCTTTTTCTATTAGCGTTTTGATACTTTCCCTATTTTAATTATATTATTATGCTACTTTTGGTAACCAAAAATTAGGTTTTAGATAAGGTGACAAATAAGACCTTGCCACGAGAACACCGGATGCTAAATATGTTTAATATACCTACTTTTTTGACATAGGTAGTTGGCACAATGTAGTCAAGGCGACTGACTGACCTGAGGTTTTTAGTTCAATCCTGGGTACTGGCCCCGATTTTGTTCTAAATCATTGGGCTGGTACACATAGCAACGTATCCATGTTATCAACCACGTAAGTACATATACGTAAGTATATTATATACTTATTCCATCTATATTTTATTCATGTAGGTATTATATTCATACTAGATGACTCGACAGACGTTGCCCTGTCTTCATCGAACTGTCAAACTTGTTAAGTTTTCTGAAATTATCCAATTTACTGCGCAATTTTACGAACTTTTCTTTCCGTAAAAACCTTCTTCAATGTAGTTTAGTAAGTTTTTAAAAACTTATAAATAAGATTCCATTCCATTAGGAAGTCAGAAAAGCCATTCTCAAGTTATGGCGTGACAAAGGGGTTTCATTTTTATATACTCGTAGGTATATAGATGTACTTATATACATTTCATATGTACCTATATACGTAGGTACCTATATTATAAAGAGTGACCGTTCAAGTCGATAATGTTGGATTATCCGGGAACTATGAATATCTTACCACTGGGCATATACAGGTTAACCTTGAAATGTCTTATAGTAGAACTGACGGCCGTTCAGAAAAATAAGAAAAAAATAATTAAATACGTGCAATAGCTAGTAGTCATACTTTTGACTGTCTATCTATTAGCATAATTAGTGTTTAATAATAAAACAACAAAATACCAATGGAATTCATTCATTTATGGTCGTAGTGTACAAGAAAGTTAAATATGGTAATTAAAAAAAAATCATGTCTCAGGTAGTAGTTAGGATAAATTTATTTCATATTTTTTCTGAACGGCCATCAGTTCTACTATAAGACATTTCAAGGTTATTCATTAATTACCGGACATCCTGTATATGTAAATAATAATAATAATATTCTATCACATACACACAACACCATCTAGCCCAAACTAAGCAGAGCTTGTAGCTTGTACTATGGGTACTAGACAATGGATAAACATACATATACTGTTTTTTTTGTAAATACTTACATAATATTATACATAGAAACACCCAGACCAAGACAAACATCCATGTTCATGCACACAAATGTTTGACTCAGTTACACTAACCACTACGCCATCGAGGCCGACATTATATTGAAACAAATAATTTTGCAATAAAGTATAAGTGATAATAAATACGCACCTAAATGGGTATACAGAATAGATAGCGTATCTATTAGTGCTAAACAACTTTACAACTCATAATAAATTAATTTGTATTTTCTATTTGTGTCTATACTAGATTTCTTGCAAATATTATTGTAATACTTTACTTGTTTATTGTATGCGAACTCAATGGCTTGCGTCGGTAAGTTATAAGTAAAAATATGTATTACTAGTACTTAATCGACTAGGTACGTGTTACGTATAAAGACGTCGGCGATTTTAATACATTTACGAGTAGCTTTATGTTTTCTCTAGATCTTAAACTATCTCCATAGAAATTCCAACAACATTTTGTGTACTATTCTCATAGTTTTCGTCATTGTAATTATAAGAAAATTGTTAACTAAGATGTTATTTAAGTAGGTACATGCTAGTTGTTATAAATACGCCTGTTTTTGTAGTATCTATACGGTTAAAATGTTAAGCTGATCAACACGCATGAAATCAACAAGTTCATTGATAATCAGGATACGTTTTGCTCTAAATATAAATTCATTATTGTTAACACAATTTATTTTTCTCTTTATATTACAGCTATATAGAAATAATTGCTGTATTGAAATCGCGATCGTCTTAACACGTAACATGTAGTCAATTATAAATTGTTCTACTTAGTCGAAAAGTGCAGACAATTTTCAATACATCAGCTTACTTGTATTAAATATAATATACTTACGCAGTACCTACTTCAATTCTGTCTTTGCTCTTACAGACTGGCATTTATATGACAAGACCTAAGTTACCCACAAAAAATGTCAAATGTCTCAGTATTTTACTACAATAACGCTACTACATAGTTATAAATTATAATCACAAAACTAAATAAAGAATGGTCATAGCTAATTAGCTATGACCATACTTACTACTACTGAATTCAGTTCATGAGTTATCATTTATCAACATTACATAACAGTTCTGATCATAAAGGCTCACGTCATTTTCAACAATTTGGTATACACATTTTTCTTTTTAGTCAATGTGATTTTCTCACATGTTCTCGAAGTTCTATTTCTTTAAATTTGGTCACCTATAGCTGAGGTTACATAATAAAATTTCTTATTTCAGAAAAGAGTTAAACTAAATATACCTAGTAGTAAAGCTTTTTCCATGCACAGACACTATTATACCAGTCTATCGAAATGTCTATGCCCAGGTTTATTTCATATTATGAAACAATAGTGCCGCATTCCTTTTGTTTTAACGTGGCGTAATGCAAACCCCTCCGCGAGGGCGGGCGGAGGGGTTATGTCGGATTCACCCGGGAAAAGGTGGAGATATCCCGATAATACCGATTAAACCTAACACGGTGTTCCTTTTCACAATCTATGGCCGGGGCGCAGGAATCACTCGCGCATTCATTCTGCAGCCCAGGCAGATTTGGGCCGCCACTTGTTCGTGATAGTTCCGCATACCTACCGTGGCCAATTGATATCCTGCAACTATACCAAATGTTCCCTGACAATTGACAACTGGAAGCCATAACTTTCACTGTGATGTCAGCAGTATGACGTCTATTACTGAGCACATGCGCCGAAATAAAGGTTACTCTTACGCAATCTTAGTAGATGACGCTCACAATAGTTTGCTTTAAGATTTGTCTTGACATCCACGCATTTTTTAAAAACGCCTTTTATAAAAAGGCGTATGATGTGAATTGTGTCAAATATATAGAAAGATATGCCAACAAAATATTATCAAAGTGCGTCAAGTTAAAAAAGTTGCTTGATAGACTCCATGATAAAATGTTCTTCTTAAATTATACCCACAGCACTCGATGCCAGGCTATGGCTAGGGTCTCACCATCATTTCCTAGAGCATTGTCATTGCATGCGGGAGAATGAGCCAACGCGTTACAGAGTGTATAGCTTTGTCCCGTTTTAGTGTTCAGGCCCCCGGTTAACCGATAATGTAGTTGAGAAGCGACCCACATTCATTATAAGACAAATCCATCGAATTGTCACTAGGTCAAGGTATGTAATTGGTAAGGATATCATCCTACATGCTTCTAACCTACTTGCTAAGTGGATCAATTATGGCAGTGTCCACCCAGGATATTCGTTATTGTTAGCTACGTGGGAAGCACAACACTACAAAAGACATGATTGTTATTGAGACAATTGAATATTATTATTAAAATATTATTAAGAAAATGTTATGGTCCTATCAAGGACTCTGAGGTTGGTTATGTAGTTACAGTTTAAATGCGTTAATATAATGCACTAGGAAGGTATAATACCTGTTTTAGCTTAGAAGCCGATTAAAGTAATGTATGCCTGCGTTATTAGCGCAGTAGTAGGGCAACTTCGTTAAAAGATGCACAACCGACGACCTTTACTTTATTAGATTCTGGTACTTAGATAGCTCAAGAGTGTTTTATATTACGGTTTATATTAAGTATATTAAGCTCAATTTCGCTAAGTAAGTTTTATGGTCCCACGTATTATATGGTCACACGCACCTTTTGGTGTCCTCATAGATAAAGCTAATATCATTTGACCCTAACTCATGAACCAAAGAATTGTACCATGAACCGCACGATTGCGCGAAAACTTATATTTACCACAGGACCGACGACGCAGTCACATGCGACGAATAAAGTAGTCCCAGAGAAACAATGCAGGCAAATGTTTTTCTATTTTTGTTATGCTTATCGTTAGTGACACAGAGTTTTCAGCAACTGATTCATGAATACAAGATACTACCGTAGTAGGTATTTTAACACGGGTTTTTCTTGGGTATTTTGCCTTTACGTTTATTTTTAATAAGTATATAAAAAAACAACCGATTGTAAAATTAAGTGGTAAAAACTTACTTGAAATTTAAGTACAGTGTATAATATTAGTAGGTACATAGTTTAAATGTGTTAACTTCTCTTCACTCTAATATTTCAGATGTGACACACAGAGATTAATTTATTTAAAATAATTTTCATTAAAAAGACTTGAATCGCCTTGATAAAGCCTTTCATGAGCGTAGTATTCAATTGTTTTGAAAGGTCACAGTCGGAGAAACGGCGAAATAAGGTGTGTGGAGCGGGCGTCATCCCGCCTAGCCTGTGGCATTGAATGGAGCTGAGCAATCGATGGCGCCGGCGACGCACTGTCTGCCTCCCAACTTTGACGTCAGCAGGGAAAGTAGAAAGAACTATTACAATAGGGGATGGGGACGACTGAAGAAAGTACCGTACCCTGGCCTGGCAAAATACATAGTGTTTACGTAACACTGTGTTATCATAGTACAAATAGGAATCTTAGACAGATAGCAGACCCGCTTGTCCACGACTGAAGTTAGTTTTCTACATAAGTGTATGAAAATGATTTGTATAAGTCGTCTAGATTTTTGGACCAGAAGCCATCTGTGCAATTAGCAATTGTGAGGTTTAAAGTTCTATTGCGAGTTAACAAAATTGCGTTATTTTTTCAGAATAATGCAATAGTAACAAATAATATACCGTAAAGTAATGACTGCACTACTGGTGCAGAGGTTTAAATGGCTAGCACAGCCAGTACGATTAGTTTTGTGGGTTCGATCTCCACACGGGATAAAAATTAATGTGATCCACAAATAGTCGTTTCGAGTCTGGGAGTTCTTTGTGTCCGTTGTTTGAATGTTTGTAAAGTCCCCTGCGACACAGGATTCATTCAAAGTGAGGAAGACGCAATTTTCAAAAAAAAAACCTAAATTGATAGTAATCGTTAAATTAAGGGGATATTAATTCAGAAGTACATTAATCAACTTTGGTACATTATTAAGTAAGAGTATAAGATATTCATATTTTTATATCATTTTCTAATGCTGAGCCTGCCATTGCCTCGAGATTAGGTCACCTTTATTGACTCTTAATGTACAGTCAGCGAAATCAGATTTTAAACAGTAGTGAGATTTTGAATTTTTTTATCATACACAGTATGAAATAAATAATAAGTAATGATAATCCTAATATTATAAAATGCTATAAATGCGAATATGAGTTTGTTTGTTTGTTACGCTTTCACGCCTTAACTACTCGACCGATCATCATGAACTTTCACATACTCTTTGTCAGGGAAGCAAAAAAGGGTAGGTACCTTTCATCTAGGAAAAAGTTTTGTTACTAATCTAACCTAATCTACATTTACGCGAGCGAAGCCGCGGACAAAATCTAGTACATCATATTTTAACTAAAGTAACATATAAAGGATAGTTCTTTTAATCACAATTCTATACTGTAAAACTATAATAAGCACATATCGTTCATCATATCCAAGTACAAATTTATTTAATGACTAGATGTTCCCGCGGTTTCACCCGCGTTTATCGTTACTGCGCCGCCCCCGTGGGTCGTAGCGTGATGTTATATAGCCTATAGTCTTCCTCGATAAATAGGCTATCCAACACTACAAGAATTTTTCAAATCGAACCAGTAGTAATCACGCAGAATAAACCAGGAGAAACATCGTTTGTACTATGTCTGTAATGGGTAATTATTTTGCTGCAATGTTATTTTAAAACTGCGATATTTCCTAAGATATTCATTGAAATCGAATAATGTAAAATTATGTTTTAAATTAAATACTTGTGATGAATAACGTATTTATTTGGATAAGAATTAATATCATGTTTATAATAATACCTTCGCAAATAATGCATTATTTTAGAACAAATTTGGTTAGCATAAAAATGGTTATTTTGGTTGTTATGGTTTAAAAGATAGACATATGCTGTCGCGGACTTTTTTTTAGAACTTTTATAGGGTATCAATTCTGTCATACATGATTTTTGCGAAACTTTAACTGTTTACGCAGCGCACGCAGCGGAAGCTCTCAAAAGGAAAAAATACCCTCCGATTTTGCAACATTCTTCATTGGTGCACAGCTCCTATTGATCTTAGCGTGATGATATATAGCCTATAGCCTTCCTCGATAAATGGGCTATCTAACACTGAAAGAACTTTTGAAATCGGACCAGTAGTTCCTGAGATTAGCGCGTTCAAGCAAACAAACAAACAAACAAACTCTTCAGCTTTATAATATTAGTATAGATTAGCAGCCGCACCGGTTAGAGAAAGTTTCGCCATAATCATTCTCAATGTTGCCTGCCACCTTGCCAAAAAATGGATAACTCATTGACACGTCAGCTGCGTTGTATTCTTGATTAAACTGCTTTTTTTATATGGGGTATCTAAAAATACAAAATAATCATCTTACGAATGGATGGCACTTGGAATATAATAATATAGGTACCTTTAATTATGATTACGTCAATGGCCTTTAGTGGTTGGAGTCATTTTAAAGTAATGATATTAGTGTGATTTAGTGTTGTTGCGATAGTGATAGTCTATCGATAGTATCGTGATACTATCGTGGCCTTAAAAATCAGTCATATCTACTATCGATAGTCCTATCGAAACTATCGACCCTTAACGATACTATCGATACTATCGATAGTATCGATTGATAAAAATAAGTAATACTATTGCTAAAAATCAATTATCGATAGGGCAAAACTATCGATAGTCGAACATTTTACGATAGTATTGCTTGCTCATAAGGTGTAATATAACTGGCGTTTACATAGTTCATCTATCACCTTATTCTTTATACTTTATATTCACAGTTCATTCATACAGTTGCTTATATTTGTGTCCCTGTGTTACCGACCAGGTGTCGTTTTATACCCAGTCGATAGTATCGAAAATACGTCGATAGTTACTAAAACAAAACTATCGATACTATCGAAATGCGTCGCTAGATCATAGATAGTATCGATATTATCGACTTTTTACGCGATACTATCGATAGTATCGATAAAATCGTATCTCGATAGTATCGATAGCATCGATAGTATCAACAAATTTCAATAGTATCGCCTAATTTTCACTATCGATACTATCGATAGTATCGATAGTATTGCAGCATTTCGATATTTTCGATAGGACTATTCGCGCTATCGACTATTTTTCAAGGTCAACTATCGATAGCGAAACTATCGCTATTGCAACAACACTGGTGTGATTCATATTATTTAATTCAAGTGCTGAGATAAACAAAAACTTAAGTATGATCACTATGAAGTTCAAAGACCCACGACTAACCCCGGATACATTTTTCTTTACTTCGTGCTTCCCCTTGGAATTGCCAGATAGAAAAACTCATAACACTTTGCCCTATCTCGGATCATACACAATCATAACTTGACAGATACTTGCTTAGATTGATGACTGATACGACCTATACATTTATTTTACATTAATTATTTTTAACACTGTTTTTAAATATGTACAGTTCGATGCCTGTCGATAAGTAGTAAAATAGTGACACCCTAACACATTATTAAATCGATTTAAAGCTATAATCGATTTAATGCTAGAATATTTTGTTACCAATTTAATGATAATATACCACTTTGTATAGTATACATAATACTTTGATTTCATCATCATCATCATCAACATGTCAGCCAAAAGACGTCCACTTACTATATTTTGATTTATTCATTTTAATTTCATTTAGTCAGCCTCGATGGCGTACTTAACTGGAAAGTATGTACTTACTTCAAGTAAGTAGGCACTTGATTTTTAAGAACCTAGGTATCTTCTTTATTGTTCTTTATTCTTGGTTTACTTGAATTCTAATATTTCGATTTAATTCCTTGCAAATAATACAATTTGTAAGCATAATCGAAAGCTTTTTTACTGATTCAATTGCGATTAATTACAATATTGTAAAAGCATTCGATCTCTTCACTTCACTATGTGCAATAGAACGTAACTGTATTTATTACGTAAACCTATAATCATTTATTTTGGCGAGAAAAATACACATACAATATTATGATGTCTACAAACTGACGTAAAATATTATAATGAAATGAAAATACCGTATGTAATCTACATTTTTATTTTCTAAGCGTCTTAAGTTATATTTTACGCAAATAAAACAGTTACGTTCTAAGGTAGCTGTCAAAAAGATAATAAACGAATGGACAAGCTATAATGTAGATTCCAGAACGTTTTATAAAAGGGCCTGTTTTTCTCCAACTGCATTGAAAGGAGGTTAATGTGTTGCGAGTGCGTGAATAATGGAAATCTGTAGTCTCTGCCTACTCCTCTCGGAAACAGGCGTGAACCTATGTACTTATGCGTGCGTGTATATATATATATATATATATATATCTATACTAATATTATAAAGCTGAAGAGTTTGTTTGTTTGTTTGTTTGTTTACTTGAACGCGCTAATCTCAGGAACTACTGGCCCGATTTGAAAAAATCTTTCAGTGTTAGATATCGCATTTATCGAGGAAGGCTATAGGCTATATATCATCACGCTAAGATCAATAGGAGCGGAGCACCAATGAAGAATGTTTCAAAATCGGAGAGTATTTTTTCCTTTTGAGAGCTTCCGCTGCGTGCGCTGCGTAAACAGTTAAAGTTTCGCAAAAATCATGTATGACAGAATTGTTCCCCTTTAAAAGTTCTAAAAAAAAGTCCGCGAAAGCATATGTCTATCTTTTAAGGTTGGCTCACTATAACCATTTTTATGCTAACGAAATTTGTTCTAAAATAATGCATTATTTGCGAAGGTATTTTTATAAACATGATATTAATCCTTATCCAAATAAATACGTTATTCATCACAAGTATTTAATTTAAAACAAAATTGCCCTTTACATCATTCGATTTCAATGAATATCTTAGGAGATATAGCAGTTTTAAAATAACATCGCAGCAAAATAATTACCCATTACAGACATAGTACAAACGATGTTTCTCCTGGTTTATTCTGCGTGATTACTACTGGTTCGATTTGAAAAATTCTTTTAGTGTTGGATAGCCTATTTATCGAGGAAGGCTATAGGCTATTTAACATCACGCTACGACCCACGGGGGCGGCGCAGTAACGATAAACGCGGGTGAAACCGCGGGAACATCTAGTATATATATATATATGTATATACACGCACGCACTTAATATATATATATATATATATATATATATATATATATATATATATATATATATATATCTTGGTTAATTTGCGGATTTTAATAAACAGTGTGCTTCTAAATGTGTCTTCAATATAGAGGAGTAATAGTTACCAAATTATATAAATTTTCGGTAGAATAATACTGGGTAATACTTCAAGTGTTTTTGCAGCCGAATTTATTGCGTTTCTCTAGTGAATTGCAACTTACTACTGACACCCACCACCAGTGTTATAAGTATTGAAAGTACAATGGTACAATAGTGACTTACCATTCGGTGGGTATACTTGTCTATCATGTATCTCCCTTAATCTTAAAATATATTTTATTGTAAGAGCGACCTTATAATACAATAAATTTCAGCAACAATAAAAAGTAGTTGATACAATTTATATTTCCAATGTACTCTTGGACAATGTTTATAAATCGTTAACTTACACAATATTCTTCTGGACGGTTCGTAGCCACCAATATCCATAATATTTAAATCTGTGTGTATTGCAGTATTGAAAACAACCTCTTGGTATGACTAAGTGAACGTTACCAAATTTCTCCATTTTATCAGGCGGTAAGGATTTTATATTTTTTACTAGTGACCCGCCCCGTCTTCGCCCGGGTAGTACAAAACCTTAACAAATTATACACCTAAACCGTTTTCATGAATAAATGTGTCTACTAGCGAAAACTGCAAGATAATCCGTTCAGTAGTTTTTTAGTTTATCTCGAACAGACGCAGCGGTGGACTTTGTTTTATAATATGTAGTGATTTGTTGTAGTTCAAAGTCTAGATGCCGGTAGGTGGCCTAATTGTCTCAACTTAGATGGTGTGAGTCATGAACAGCTGACGTTAGAGGATGGATGAATGAATAAATCAAAAAGCTACTTGTATCTATTTTGCATTTGCTATGAGTCGGCGATTTCGCAAACTGTGGCAGCTCGACTAGGAAGTACGTTCATCGCAGTTCAACAACTTGAGCTGTGTTGTTGTGATGAGTAAATAATAGCCAGACTCCTTAAAGTTATGTATAAATAGTAGCCAGCGCACTTAGTGCACATTTGTTTTAATTGCTGGTAACACAGCAGCTTAGGTTATGCTGGATCAGACCCGCTTGTTGGCTACCTATCCCTAGTATTGCAACCAAACCTAAACAAAGCCACTTTATTATTGTGGAAAACTGTCTATTTAAAAAAACTGGAGTAATTTCAGATTCCACATGAATAGCCAGGTCACAAATAAATCAAAGTTGCAAAAAATAAGTACTTAGTATCGTTCACTGCGCACGAGTGCAAAGTCAACACGAAAGTAACTTGTTGCTATTTTTGACAGCTTTATTGTTCGTTGTTGCTAGTGGTGGTTAATATAGCATATAACGTCATAAAGGTCATATCGTAGCACGCTATATTTACTCAACGCATAGCGCGTGCTACATCGTTTCAATCTCGGCGCAAGAAATAGCGTCGCGCTATATATGCCTAGTCTGTTATGCATAGCGTAGTATAACGACCAACGCGCTGCGTGAGCGCAAGTATACCCGCCGAATGGTAAGTCACCATTGTACTTTCAATACTTATAACACTAGGGGTGTCAGCAAAGAGTAAAGTAATACATAGGGAAAAGAGAGCCCTCTTATGGCCAATTTCAGCCAACCCTATTTGAAACAGCGACATCTGAACTTTTGGCCCCGAACTAATCCTTCTATACATAGCTATAGCTATTCCGTATTCTGTGCCTATAGCTATTTATATTATGTATTTTATAATCCAGAATTCGTATTTAAATTGTTTTGTATAATCGTATTTTTGTAACATACAAATTGCAAATAGAACAAGTAGAATGTTACAAAAATAGATCCAAACAAAACAATTTAAATACAATAAGTATAAGGTGCATATCGTAGTATAAATAAAACAACAATAAATAACATTTTATTATGTTTATGTTTATTAAAATATAACTATGCAGCGGACTCTAGGTTCACAGTGAAATGCGCAGCGTCTCGGCATTTTTGTAGTTGGAAAAACCGCACCACATTAAACACTAAAAGCGTCACTATCGCACACTGATAACAACAGTTTTCGATGGGAAGATTAATTGACACAAGGTGGAGGAACACAGAGCTCGACTCAACGCACTTACATAAGACTTTCACAGCCGAAAAATACACAATACCTATAGGGCGAAAAACTACAAACGTGCGCACGGGCAAGATGCAGACGCCATATTGTGACTGTCTTACAAATCCAATGTTTGAATCATAGTCTTTAATCGACATATTTACTAATTTGTATTTTATGACATTTTTATGATAAAACAATTAAAATGAGAATAAAATATGATTATAGATAAATTAAAAATATAAAAGTATAGATAAGTAAGAACTGACACTAAATAATAAATTAAAATTTGTTTAAGCGCCATCTTTTGCGATTGATTTACAACACAAGTACGGGGCCAAAAACACAGATGTCAGTCCTATCTTTGGATATAGGAAAGATATTGGACAGTGTCCCCCCCCTGGGTGTCAGTAGTAAGTTGCAATTCACTAGAGAAACACAATAAATTCAGCTGCAAAAACACTTGAAGTATTACCCAGTATTATTCTACCGAAAATTTATAAAATTTAGTAACTATTACTCCTCTGTTTTTAAGACACACCTAGAAGCACACTGTTTATTAAAATCCACAAATTAACCAAGAGATACACATATTATGAACTTCAAGGAGGTTACAGTGGTTACTTAACCAATCAAAAACCAACTTCCAAAAAATGAAACGTTTGTAGTATCAATGCATTGGAACCAGACTGTAACTATTTATATTTGCCTCATTAATTACATGAGCAAGTCTTTTCGTTCAAGGACAGCAAATATTAATTTCAGGCTACATAGAAATTAGTCGCTGTTGCTTATAGTTGTCAGCGATAAAAGTTATAGAACGCCAGCCCAAAACATTATTTTCTATTTCAATGAAAATATTGTGCATAACTTCAAACGAAAATATTCAAATAACTAGAGAAGATCTCAATATTTAATGCAGTATAGTCTCTAGTTTAGAGATTGAGAGAAGCCGGCATAATATACAAATAACTTGATTGATATTTCATTTTATATCGCTATAGCCAAGTAGGAGTAGACAATATGACCAAGTGAGAAAACTTTAAATTAAACTGCTACAGAGGTCTCGAGTTCGATTTCAAAGCATGCATTTCTGATTTTACGAACATAATTATGTATGTACATATTAAATAGTTACTTGTCGCTTACCATAATGGTGAAGTAAAATAGCGTGAGGAACCTGTCTAAGATTTCATCTACACTGAGCTAGCCTTGTAGACTATGGCTTAACCCTTCTAATCGTGCCCAGCAGTGGCACAGATCGTATACAAAGCTAATATCATTATATATCGCTATAACATAATACTTTACATTGAGGTAAAATACAATAGTTTCAATAATACGTAAATAAACTAAATAACAAGATTTACTGAACTTAACGCCATCTAGTAAACGTAGAAAGCGATACTAGTTAAAGTGTGTGACTCGTTCGACAATACTGCGTAGTTCCCAGCCGTCCCGCCATATCGATTTAGTACTCGCTAGTGCATTTTCAGCTAAATATAGACATAAATATGTTGCCGAGGCGAGGCTACCTTTATGCAAACTATGATTCATATTTTATACGAACTGTCCTACCTTAATGCACTTTCACAAGGACATTGAAAGTTCTAACTAAGTTAACTTTAGGTAAGGTTGCCAGTTTTTAAATAGATGGATATATTTCTTGTTTTAATATTATTTTCATTTTAACACTAAGATCTGATGTTTGACGTAATAATTGTACCGATGTAGCTACCTTTATTAAGTAAATCTGGAGTCAGTCCTAAAATGGATTTGTATTTTGGCTTTTTATGTACCTAATCAAAACGTTTGTATCTTTTTGGGATTAAGTATTCGCTGATCCTCTACGTCCGATATTTCTTAGTTTCTAAAACGAAGTGCTGCCGAAATCGATATATTCTATGAAATGAGCAATACAATATGTTCATTGCAGAATGAGGGTTTAGGATCCCGTCAACAAAAATAATTGTTAATACATAAATTGATATAACGTAGCAATTATATTAAATCAAATCGATTTAATTGCATTTCAGACTAATAAGATGGACTTAATCGCTGTCTCTTAGATAGTTCTTAAACGCATCTTAATTTTGTACGAACAATTTTGAACTCCTCTTGAGAAGTATTTCAGATTGTGGAAGTGTTACATGTGTTCCAAAATGTTTCACTTATTATCAGTACAGACAGCGTGATGTGTACACAGCCGCAATATTCTGCTAAATATCTCATCTCGAACTCGATTTTCGTAGCCATAGTAGGAAAACTCAACTTGTAACACAGACTCGGATTTTAAATAATTATACAATATAAAGGGATCGTAGAGCACAACATTATTTTATACGAGTTATGTATTTTCAAATGTGTAGTTGCTTATAGTCCAAAATTTAAAACGAATTTAATTAAATTATTGTCTGATATGCGCAATAGATTATTTATTATTTTAGAATGACAAATTAATATTTTAAAACTGGCAACTCCTTACTCCAACCTATATTTTGTTTGATCCAAAGTGAGCAACTGCCACTAGTGCCAACTGTGTATTTTACTCCTCGATACGCAGCACGATATGAATCAGTGTTATGTTAGGTATACTTTAGGACAATTAGGAGAACATGCTAATTTTATTATTGTTACAAATCTAGCTGATAAATGTTTGTAGACATAGTTGGAGGTATATAAATCATTTGAACATATTTTATCTATATTTAGGTCAAAAAAAAGCCCTGAACTCTTGAAGCTCACTAAAAATCATTATTTGTACGCAGTCGTAAGACCTGCGAAAAATGCGCGCGCATTTTTCTTTGTTTTTGTTTTTGGTTGCTACAGAAGCAGCAATAGCAACAAACTGCTTAGAAGAGCGCAATACAGTGTTAACCTACAATAATAAATCGACTAACATTAATTTAGCTCACCCCTACAGAAAACGTTCTGTCTCTTTTTTTTTTATTGTGAATGTTCTAATGCTATCCTCGTCCAACGGGTTTTAATGCTTAAGATGCCATAAACCTTGTTTATTATAGATGCTAAAAGTTATGATATTTTATATTGGAATGTTCTATGCACTCCAAAATCCAAATCCAAACAAAATTCAATATGGCTTTTGCTTGTAGCTAGAGGGCAGCCAGTGAAATAGTGGACGATTTCAGAATATGTGGCAGCAATATAAATATTAAAACAATTGTGATTTACAGTCAACATTCAAACTATATTATCTGTTTTAACCGGTTAAACCTAAAATTAAACAATTTTAGATTGTGTATAATTTGACTTCATTTTTATCGTTCTTGCTAGGCGCAGGTGAGGTGATAAAGTTATCAGTTATTTTAAAGATGAATTAATTAATTGTTGCCGGCAATTCTATATTCCTCGACAATGAACGGATATTTTTTCTTTTGGTAAATATAATTAGATGGAAGCTGTATGTATTTAATTCATTGCCATTTAATAAATTTCCACAGCATTATCCATCTATATTTTACTTCAAATTGTATTAGTTTTCGCTTTAGTTCACGACTTTACGCTTTCATATAGAAAGATAGAAACAGCATTTTGATGAAAATGACTAGGTAGTGTTATTTGGAATACATTAAAGAGGCCCTATTTGTTGTACCGACGCTATCTTATATGTACAAGGCCGGTATGACAGCCCCTAACGCGTTTCCGCCAAAACAGTATCGATTTGAGTGCTCATCTAATTTGTGATTCCTACAAATATCTTTATATAGAAATAGGCGATTGATTCAATTGATTGCTATTCTATTAAGTTACAGATATTCTGATTAGCTATAAATAGTTATAGATATATAAAATACAAAATAAGCTGATTCTAAATTTGTTTATGACTGTTACATGAAAAAATAATGCTATTCCTCATGTACATTGAGAGTAGTAATTTTGTAACAGACATGAAAAAACATATTCTCATGATAATGCAAGTTTTGTTTGTACATGGTACATAAATAAAATACTAATTATTTAGAACTAATAATCCCATTGGCAGTTTGTGTAGAGGTAGCTTTCTCTTTATTGCTGTCAAAGTATAGTCAAAAATAGTGAATTTTGAGGTTTGCAACCTAACCAATCAAATTGACAATTTTAAACAGATTTACCTTTTTGCAAATTTTAGTGAGTGTTTAGTGTTAAAATGTCAATGTTAATGTGAATATTATTAGTACAAGTATACACAGTAACATGAAATAGTTTATTTCATGGATTTTTATAAAGTTAAGGAAAGTACTTTTTTGATTATTACACTTCTGATATATTTGCAGGTGAAGAAGCATTGCCATTTGTGGTTGCTGATGATATATTTTAACAAAAACAAGAATTTTCTTTAAATTTTATTATAATTAAGTAATTTAACTCGGTAGAAAGTCTGTTTTGCAGTAACTGTTGACTGAAAGGATGGAGTATGCTATGATTACTTTTTGTGTTGGAATATATTTTAAACATTTTGTCCAATTGTACACGAGAAATTAAAAAACAATTACGAAATTGTTTATGTGCCTTTGTAGGGTATTCCAACACATTTTACTCGTTTGTGTAACCATATTGAGACATATGCCGCTGTCCCAATGATGGTTATAGTACTAGTTTATAAATCAATTTAGGCAATAAAACCAGTTAAATTGATGCTATACATTATTTTACATCGGAGACACAAGGGTTAAGGGTTGTATTGTCTCTAAAACAGGTTAACTATATATCTGTGTCTGCCAAATTTTAATAATCGAGCTTCCAACTATTTATAACCAACGCTATGTGTTAATAAAGCATTTTAAAGTAAAATTAGTAAATTTGACTTGTTAGTCAACTAAGAATAAATGTGAAATAATAAAATGCTGCATTAATTAAAGTGTAAATAAGGTATTGAAAATATTAAATTGAAATAGTGACTTGAAATAATTCTCAACTCTTCATTTCCATTTTAACCTACTGAGTTGCAGTCGGGTCCACCATGCTTACTGAAACCTACCATGCTGGGCCTCTGGTGTGCCAACACCAGAATAAGGTTTTCAATTATGTCTGACATTTAAACAATTTACAGGTTATTAATAACACCTTCATTAAAAAATGTCCCACTTTTATAATCAAGCCTCATTTAGGGAGAAAAGTATCTGACATTGCAACCAAATGTTCTTAGGTTTCTGCAGTACATAGGGCTCTTTCTCCATGCAGTCAGTGGTACCAAGACTTCAATTCATGCCTTGCAAACCCACTTTCACTAAAAAAATTCTGTGTATTTAATCTTATGTGATAGGGAGGGCCTTTATGTAATAGGGGATGATGATGTGATAGCCTAGTCTTATATTTTAATGCCTCAAGTAAACTGCTGCTTTCAAATTAGTGATTCTTTATTTTATGATTATCTTGCTAGCAAAGATAAATCATAAGAATTGTATATACTGTCAAATGGCATTTTTAGTGCCCTTTCTCAAATATGTACATGAACATATAAATGCACGATTTAACACAGTTTTATAAATATTTGCAACTATGCACACACTAAATGTTGCCTAATTGTTATCACTGTGATGTCAATATCCAAATTGTCTAATCTAATGGCCAATGCTTGGTGCCTGTAACCCAAACACAAGGCTTTCTTCATTGTGTCTGGTATAAGGCTACTTCATGAGTTAATAATATTATAATTCACCATAGAGAAAATAGCTAATCTAGTTTAATAGGTGATAAGAATACTTCATAATTTAACCAGTCAGAACAGCTAAATATTAAACTAAAAGGCTTTGACTTTGCTTGACTGGCTGAATATATTTTTAATGCTGCTTATTTAATTTACTTGATTGTATAATAGTCATGTAAAGCAAACACAATTTGTATAATTATTATTTTACTATGTATACTAACACACTAGCAGCTTGGTAGGCTTATTCATGTGTCTCAAGATACAAAGAATATACTCAATTTGTTTTGATGTTCAATATGAAAATAGCTTGAAAGTTGAGGGGCCTTCTGCATCAGGCTATGTTTTATTTTGTTGAACTTTATCATTAAATTCTGAGAAATAACTATTTTCATTGAGTTTGTAGTTTAGAGTAACACATCAATAATTGAAGTGTTATTTGTTATTGATTTGTAAAACATAATTACTTGATGTTTTTAAATAAAGTGATAGCTTAATTCAATTTGAAGTTTTATATTTTGTATTACATTTATTGCTGACACATCAAGTTCATTTGTTTATCATACATTCATTTAAAGCTTGTTGAGGCTCCACACCATCTGGTGTTCTTCTCTTGGGCATTTACTCTAGCTATTTCATTTCCATATAATGTAATCATAATATTGTGATTTCAATATATTGTGTGTATGTGTGTGATTTTGATGATAATATTTTGTTGTGGTTACAGGGTTTAAGTTAATAATGCGGAGTTCACAATGAAGGAGATGGTAGGAGGCTGCTGTGTGTGCTCAGACGAGCGAGGTTGGCCGGACAACCCGCTTGTCTATTGCGACGGTAATGGCTGCACTGTAGCTGTCCACCAAGGTCAGTTCAGACACATTAAGAAAAGGTATCACATGTTTTTTGATTCATGTTCAGATACACATTTATTTATAATGTTGGATATTTTCAGCGTGCTACGGCATAGTGACGGTGCCCACTGGACCATGGTACTGCAGGAAGTGTGAGAGTGGTGAAACCAAGACCAAAGTAGTGAGTGTTGTCAGTACTATTTTTTACCTCAACTTATTACTATTTTGTATCAAAGAGACAGCTATTGTTGAATATTATTTTTGTGTTTACTATGTTGTAGCGATGTGAGCTTTGTCCTTCAAAGTCAGGTGCCCTAAAACGATCTGATACTGGAGGATGGGCGCATGTTGTCTGCGCGTTATATATACCGGAAGTGCGGTTTGGTAACGTCACCTCCATGGAACCGATAGTGCTGCGCCTGATTCCGCCAGAGAGATACAATAAGGTTGGATTCAATTGTTGTTGTATTACTATAACATTTCTTTTTTCTGTTGCTTAAATGTGCTGAATGATCTACAATTAACCATTTTATTGATTTTAGACTTGCTATATTTGTGCCGACCAAGGTAAAACTCATCGAGCTAACGCTGGTGCTTGTATGCAGTGCAACAAATCTGGTAAGTTCATATAGAATTTGTTTGTTTTTTTAACGATGTTTGCAAATTAGACTCAGTCTTGCATTGACCTTACCTTCTTACTTGTTTTTATTATGCCCTAATTAAGACAGTCTTTCCTATACTCAGTGAATAGACTAATTGATTAAATTTGTTTATTAGTTTTAATCAATAATTTACATTCAGATTCAAGACTCAGATCACTTTTAAATTTCCTCTACGAGTATAACAAATAAGTATAAGTGATTTTAATCCATTAATAGTTGTGACTTATCTAGTAAGTAGATGCACCAAGGGTATAGTGAGATGTCACGCACTGCGTCCCTACTTTTCTTATATCCAAATATTACTTGCTCTTTTATTTCGCAACGTTTTCACGATGTCTTCACTTAGCTCCTGCTTTGGATGCTGAATGTATAAAATAAAGTGAAAGATTGCAACTACCCTATTCGACCCGATAGCGTCAGTTCGCCAGAGAATATTGTCCTGTATCATTGATATTTATATTCCATATAAATAGAGTAAGCGTATCTAACCTAATTTTATTTCTGTTTATTTTGAAAGGTTGCAAGCAACAGTTCCACGTGACATGTGCACAAGGCTTAGGCCTCCTATGTGAGGAAGCTGGCAATTATTTAGACAACGTCAAGTACTGCGGCTACTGCCAGCATCACTACAGTAAACTGGTGAGTCACACTCCAAATCTATCAGTGGCCAGGAATTCACTTTGCTAGCCTCATAAATCGGGAGCTGCAAATGCTTAGTCGCGCTGAGAGATTTCTGTATTAACTTATTACATCTTAATTTTATTTATGTCCTATGCTGAATATTTACTGGAAAATATAGATAAATTCATGAATCTAAGAAATAGTCAGGATACCAAAGTCACAATATATGTATTTATTTAATTGGGGTTTGTTTCGTGTCCACATTGATGTCAGTTATCATCACAGCACTATAGTTACATGATACATATTCACGATTAACGCTTGTTCCTTGTTTAATATCATGTATATTGTAACTTAGTGGGCAATGTTTAAAATATATTGTGATAGTGTGAATTAGCAAGGGATCAAGAAGAAAATGTAATAATTGTTAAAGCAAAAGTACTGCCATCAAAAGCACAATGAATAGGAAATATGGTTCGATATTATGGAGATAAATATGCTTGGTGATAATTATTATGATTGTCACACACAATGTGTAAGTGTTTATATATAATTGTATTTGCCTTCATAACCCGGTTATAACATGTAGTTATTTTAATAATAATTGCTATGATAATTGGTAACTAACAATTAAATTGCGTCCAGTTTCCAAAGAAGATGCGTTCGATATTAACAAAACCTAAAAGCAAAATAAAAATGCTCATTCATATGGGTCATAAAGTGGCATTTATAAACGTCAACGTCACACTTATGAATTTACATTTACATGTTGCCATGTTCAGCAAAGGCGTAGAGCCAATGCAAAGATGTGGTAGGAAACTCGGGGCCACTCTTTTAATTGCCAAGTTTACAATATTGTTTATTTTGCAAATCATTTATTTAAGGATCTGCAGAATAAAAGATAATGTCACGTTATTTATGAGTAGCGTATCTAAAATTCGTGCGATGTCATTAATTATCGTACATCGTGTCTACCAACGTATAAGCAGGCAGTACCATGATCTCTTTACAACATTGTTATTGCATGGGCGGGAACAATGCAATGCTATACATTTTGTTATGCGCTGTCCCGTTCTCGTACATGCATTAACCTTGCTTTATGAAATTCTGGTAAGGCCCAAAAATCTCTGTACAATGCATTATAAAAATGCAGAAAGCTCATAATTCTGAGTCGCATATATACGTCATTATATAAACCGACGCAAAAAAAAACTAAGAAATCATGTTATAATAATATCATAATAACATTTGAAAAATGAGATGTTACTGGTGCACTGCATATTGCAGAACTCCAAGAAAGTAAAGATGCAGTTTGACTGCCTTTACAAAACTGTAAAAAAATGTACATTGCATCACAAATAATTTTAAGCAAATAATTTCTGCAGTAATGCTTTATAAGCATAAAATAATCGAATTTAAATAACCGCGTAACACAGCATAAAATAAGCTTCAGATAATCGGGCAATACATAATAAAATAACCAAATTTAGATAATCGGGTATAATATATGTTTATAGTTTAGCTTTATTGTAGCTATTTTGGCTTTCTGCTTATATTAGTTTATTATGAATCTTGTAGCGGTGTATTATACTTTATATGACCTATACCGGAGGATATGCGTCTGGCGGTTTAAACACTAGAAACAATACGAGTTCCTACAGTTATAGAACTGCATTGTTCCTACAGTGTTTGGTCCGCCAGACGCATATTCTCCGGTATAGGTCAATGCCTTGCATAAGCAAGGAACTATGCAAGTTCCTACAGTTATATGCAGGGAACTATGGCAGTTCAAAACAGTTTGATTTTTTCAGTTAGGTAGTATTACAGTTATAGGGTCATCATCAACAACGTGTCAAATTAAACTCGTGTTGAGTAATTTGTTTGGCCGTTGCTAGTTCAGTTGGCGAATCGCAGCAGTTAACTTATTTTCAGAATTTGGTAAAATAGTAGACGGAGTTAGTTGAATCTTTGATCGAAATAAACATTTGTCCCTGGCAAAATGATTTACTTACATAAAATGTAATTCTACACAAAGCTTCGAAAATAATATGAGTGATTTAGGTCCAAATATAGTGTTTTTATTTTATTAAGTTTAAAATAGGATTCGTTTAAATGAGTTGATGAAAATAAAATGTTGTAATGCATATTAACATTAAAATAATGAAAGGTAGGTATATGTGCTTGACTGCTTGCCTGAGTGCCAAAACCTATAGTTTTGAGGCTGTTTGACGTACAGAGTATTTGTATATTTATTTCTTCTATCTACTTGCACATTTAAAGGAACTAAATATATACTATTTTACGTTGTTTGGGCGTTTTGAATGAGTTCTGTTACTTTGAATAAATAGTACAGTTTCCGACATAATTTAATTATTATTCAAAGTTCCAGAGCTTTAGCTATTTTATATTAGTGTATTATTTTGTTCTGCACAGTTTGGGCTGTTATGCAAATGGGCATTAATAGGTTATATATAGTTTTGGGCATAATGAAAGAGTGCATTGTTTTGACCAGCATGTTTTGGATTCAATATCTTGAGAATTACTTTTATTAAAAAGCTCGCTGGATAGATGCAAGAAGTATTTGTGCTTTAAGAATGCCGAATGCTTATACTATCTACATGACTAAAGTAAAAATAAATAAATCTGGTGCTAGCATGCCCTCAGTGTGGTTTGGTTATTGCATCCACGACATACACGTGAAATTGATAAATAATTAGCGAAGATGGGTTTCACTTCAAATTAATAAGTTTCTTTAATAGTAAAAAACCCGATATATATTTTATACGAAGGCATTGGCATATGGAGTGAATGGCAACCTCACGCGAGCTCTTAAATCTCTTTATGATGATTCCAGAGCTTGTGTTAGGATAAATGGGACCTACACAGAATGGTTTAGCATCGAAAAAAGTGTTAGACAAGGATGTGTAGCGTCACCTTGGCTGTTTAACCTATACATGGACAAATGAAATATTTAAAAGATTGTATATGGGGATTAATAGGCTAGTCAACAAGTTCAAAACGTGTTAATTCTTGATAAAGCTCCTAAAAATATGAGCGATGGCTCATTCGGTTCGGAATGACGTCTAGAAAAATGTATCGTAAGTATTAGCACATAAAAAATTGCAATTGTTATTAACAAATTAAGATGGAAAAAAGACAGCATTTCGTTTTTTGTTAAGTCAATTTTCAAAAGTTATACTATTGTTAATTAATAGATTTTTCCAATCTTTGTTATCTTAAATGACTACATAAAAGTTAAATTAATATATCTATAAATTTTTGGCTTCATGGAGACCTTCTTATACATTTTATACTTAACAAGATCACGCGATAAAAGTAAATTAAAGTTTTCACCAAATATTGTTATTGCTGTTTTTGTATCTAACATTAACAATAGTATAAATTTTTTTCCAACGGGGTTTTATTCTTATTTAATAAATAATAAATTATAGCATAATTTATTCAAATTTTGAAATTAATATTTGTTACTAAAAATAATTATATATTGTGGTAGGTACACTGTCTTTAGCGGTAGTGCGGCTATGTCGCTACGGCTGGGCGGAGCCCTATTTCCGGCGTTTAATTAAAATTATAAATAATAGAAATGGAGTGCCGGGAGTCGACACACATTTTTTGGACATTTCCTCCACTTTAAAGATCTTTTTTCAAAATTCCTTAAATATTAATAGTTTTTGAGTTATTAACGAAAAACGAAATGCAATCTTTTTTCATCTTAATTTGTTAATAACAATTGCAATGTTTTATGTGCTAATACATACTTTCGATACATTTTTCTAGATGTCATTCCGAATAGAATGAGCCATCGCTCATATTTTTAGGAGCTTTATCAAGAATTAACACGTTTTTGAACTTGTTGACTAGCATATAAGAATGAATGAGTTACTTGTCAAATGTCTTATGCCGATGACCAAGTAATACTTGCGTCATCAGCGGAAGAGTTGCAGGCGATGGTAACTATTATGCATGGTGCTTTTGAGAGTAAAGGAATGAAAATAAATGTAAGTAAGACGAAAGTAATGGTATTTGAAAAGTAAGAGTGCGTGACGATGTGTAATATTATGATTGATGGAGAAAAAGTGGAGCAAGTGAAAGAGTTTGTATATTTGGGTACTTTGTTTACAAAGGATGGTAAACATGAGGGAGATATTGAATGGAGAACGATTGCTAGTAACAAAGTGAATAGAGCTCTACGCGCTTTTATGAACAGTCAAAAATTTGACGACCTCGATGGCGTAGTGGTTAGTGTAACCGACTGCCACGCCTGAGGTCGCGGGTTCGATTCCCGCACAAGTCAAACATTTGTGTGCATGGACATGGATGGTTGCCTTGGTCTGGGTGTTTCTATGTATAATATGTATGTATTTACAAAAAAAAAGAAAAAGTATATATGTAGGTATGTTTATCCATTGTCTAGTACCCATAGTACAAGCTCTGCTTAGTTTGGGCTAGATGGTGTTGTGTGTATGTGATAGAATATTTAAAAAAAAAATGTATCCGAAAAGGCACGTTTGGCTGTTCATAGAGGACTATTAGTGCCAATACTTATGTATGGAAGTGAAAGTTGGGTATGGCAAAAGATGCATGAGAGCAGAATAAATGCTTTAGAAATGAGAGCGCTGAGAAGCATAGTGGTGTGACTCTGAAACATAAAATAAAGAATAGTGTGATTAGAGAGAGAAGCGGCATGAAAGTGGATATACTGACAAGAATAGAAAAAGGTATGTTAAGTTGGTTTGGGCATGGAGAAAGAATGGACGAGGAAAGACTGACTAAGAAAATTTATAAGGCTAGTGTGAATGGAACAGTCGCAAGAGGAAAACCTAGGCGAAAGTTTATTGATCAGATCGGAGGCGTTCTGGACAAAGGCCAGGTTAAGAGCACCTTGAACCGACGCGACGGGCGTGTATGAGAAATGTGATGAAAGTGAATGAAACCAGAGAAGTGTGTCAGGATCGTAGCAAATGGAAATCCGTAGTCTCTGCCTACCCCTCTGGGAAACAGACGTGAATCTATGTATGTATGTTTGTATGAAGGCATTCTGTAACCCTAGACATGCCACTGTGCTTAACATATAGAACACTATTGGAATTAAGGAGTTTTAAAACCATTGAAAGGCATCTAAAGTTTGTGGTAGGCAATCAGTAAAAGCCCAAGTTCTACTTGCATATAAATGATTGTCTGTTGTTAGCGGCTAAAATTAATAGTCTGAGGTACTTCTAAAGGCTGGCGCTTATTAAAGGAAGCGAGTCGCGTTGTTTTAATATAACAACCCCTTTATATTGATGTGAATATATCTATAAAATATATCCCTTTTGTCGTGGTTTGTTAACATTTAACATTATTATAATTATAATAAGTATCTTTCCATATTTTTGTATGGTTTAAAGACATTTTGTTATTTACAATAAGGTTTGACAATTATTGTAAAACCTTACGATATATTATTATTATTACTTCTCCCTAAAGCTGCTGCAAAAGCTGTGCATCAAGAGTAGGTTTTGTAGGAACAACATTAACATGCTGTTTGCATTGATAAGGCGCCTAAAATAATAAAATGGAAGAAACAAGAGGACACAAACGGCTGACATTAAATCTGTAGATGGTTATCACTACAGTTTTCAGCACAATGTAACGTACGATCCGACACCATTCTAGACGCAGTTTGGTGCCCGTCAACAAAACAAATAAATAATCTTTGATGAAAGTATATGGTTAAATTGAATAAGTATAACGTCTCACGCGCTCCCCTATTTGGCACATAAAATTAAATTGAGATCATTATATAAATTATTTTTGGAGTATACTTTCTTTGGGACATATCAAGCATAGTGTACGATTTGTTCTCTTCAGCAGCGGTAAAGGGGTTAAACATGGTATTCTTAGTTGTTTATTGTGAAATTTGTGTTGCGACACGTCCTATAATGTGCGCTAGCATTTAGACCACAAGGGTTATTCGTAAGAGCTGATTATTGTGTTGAGTACGCGTTGTTTAACATTTTCACTTTGTCATTTTGTTGTCATGTCGGCCTACTGCATCTAATAATTATATCGCCTTCACGTTTGCATAAAAATATTTATTCATCAATTATCATTTTTTTAGTTCACCAATCATGATGTCACCATCATCGCAAAGGTACTAAAACATTTCATTATATAAACAAATTGGATGTCATATTTAGATTAAAGTTCATAGTGTGTACAAGTCTAACTGACCGTACATAGATGCTTATTAATTATTGAATAAAATATCCTGTTTCATATCGGTAATAGCGCGCTCGTTATAATTTGACACTGACGCTATTGGTAGCGTTAATGAGTGGTGTGTGATACGGTGCCGATCGTTAACTGTGCAGAAAAAAGGTGGTAACGTAAAGACCATCCCGCCGTACAAGCCGGTGTCGCACGACAGTCAGTCGAGCGACTCGAGCTGCGAGAAGGAGGGCGAGCCCTCTCCAATGACTAGCGGGAGTGTCACGCCGACCCACGCCGGCAAGTCCAAAGGGGTACGTACTTCACGAGCCTTCAACACAATACTACATCAGATACCACAGCGCTGAAACATGTGTGGCTCATTATACTCTTACCATTTGTCAAGCTATATTTATTAGACCTGCTTGTGCTTCATAGTGTCACTATAAGGAACCGGCGGCGTTGTTATTAAGTGTTCAAGTGCTTTACTTTTTATTAACTGTAATGAAAAGATGATGAAATGAAATGACTAAGTGAAGTAATTCAAGATGAATGTGAATAATACGTCAATGTTCGTACCTGATTCAACCCAATTTGATGTTTGCGTCAGTGATATTTTTTTTGATATGTAACAAGAGAAAAAGCTTAGGAATATTTTTAAACGCTAGTGTAGGTAATAAATCATACATTAGTCCATTGAAATCCTAAGTTATAATTCTATTAATTTTGTATTATATTTATGGTATAGCAACGTGATTTTAGTTGATATACTTAATTAGGCTATGATTTGAGCGCTACTCGCGGTGAGGCGTCACGGACCTGTGTATTAACTACATTGTGTTTATGTGTATATTCATAGCCTGGACGTAAGTCGTCTCACGCAACAAGTACAGTGGTATCTGGATCAGGAAAAAACACACCGACCACGTCAAAGACTCCGACCAACACAAGCCAGCCAATGGGTAAGTTTATTTTCAGAATATATTATTGACTTTATATTATAACTAAAGGGTTTATAATAAGATCATGATACTGAACTCGTTGTTCAATTTTGACTTAGTTTTAATGTGATAAAAAATGGTTGAGAGAGATTTGAATGAATGGAAATATATCTTGCAACATGTACGATGAAATATAGTTTGTTGGACGGAGGTTCAAAATCAAGGGTCCAGACTGAAGTGGTGTCTTAAATCTATAATGGCGTAACTAATCCATAACATAGTGAAAGATGCTCAAATGACGAATTTAAGGAATACTAGTTAGTCAAGTGTATCCTATACCTAATTATATTATATGCTACAGTGGAGTATAATTTACTATTAACCCTTTGGATATTAGTAATTTCACATTGAGAAGAGTTTAATGTAAATCTAATGTTTTGTTCAATCAATACTTAATTAAAGGTTTGGAAGTAACTACCTTCAAAATGATCCTCGTTTTTAGGGCCTAGCCGGTTCGATATTTAAACTTAAGTGTAGGTATTATTCATAGGATTAACTAATATTTAATAGTGCTAATGGATAAATAATTGTTTAGTATACTCTCACACTGATTGATTGATTAAATCGGCAGATATTGATCCGGTTGAGATTTCGCCGTTCAGCCGTAAACACAAATCTTCGGATAAAAGTTCGTTTATTGTGTTAGACATTGTGGCATGGTAGCTGTGTGTTCTCGTATACGTTCCTATATTATACTCATTTGTGTGGCTGAAGTAAGATTTATAAAAGAAAATTCTTCATATAACTTCATTTACAACCATTTATAGTGTGCA
The DNA here is from genome assembly GCA_963564715.1 of Catocala sponsa. Lineage (NCBI taxonomy): Eukaryota > Metazoa > Arthropoda > Insecta > Lepidoptera > Erebidae > Catocala > Catocala sponsa. The sequence continues at coordinate 26,998,245 of OY751326.1, forward strand.
TATAAATTACGTCCTACGTCACACATTCAAAAGATTGATTGCATATCTAATTAATCAAATAAATATTATAAACAGTATAATACTGTTTTAAAGCTTTCTTATGTGGTAATACGCTATTAGTATTATATTACGTACGTATATTATATTAGTATGTAAGCAAGGAAGCATGTTTACCTATAAGTGTGTAGTCCTTACATCTAGACAACGCAGAATAAAAACTATTACAGAGTTAAACTATTGGAATATATTGACGTATTAAATTCAAAATAATAATAAGTTAATAATAGACTTAAGAAAGTTAGAAATCTAAACGACATGGCGACATGCAGATTTGAGTTATGGCATTTTTGGGATTGCAAGTGTTATACTTATGATACACACCAATTACGCTTAAATCAAGTTCACATTTTAATTAGTGTTATGGACAAAATAAATTGTTGTATTCCAAAACAATAATCTTTATATATATAAATCTTCTGTGCTTGTTTGTAATTAAAGTCCTCCTAAACGGCTGGACCGATTTTGATGAAATTTTTTGTGTGTTCAAGTGGATTCGAGAATGGTTTAGATTTGGTTTTTTTCTATTTCTTTTTTTCTTATGTACAGGACTACGTCTGTCGGGACAGCAGACAGTAGAATAATAGATATTTTAAGGATAATAATATGTTCTAATGCATTAGAAAGGTTTACTATAAATACTTTAGTTTGTAGGTTTTAATTAGTAAACTATACAAAATTCTATATTCGGTCTACATTATTTCAACTTTTTATAACAATACAAAAATGCATAGTCTAATATGGGTACATAGGTACCAACTAGAGTAATAAAGAAAAACAAGAGGATTAAATACCATATGTAAACTTAGGTTACACTTTATCGCGATTTAGCATTCAGTATTACATCAACATTTTTAGAAGTATTTATATTGTACATTTCCAATACATACCTATCAAATTTCTAATAGGTATATCATTGGCTTTCCTGGAAGTTATTACGATGTTATTAGGTCTAGTACATTCAGTGAAATATGAATTTATAATAAAGCTGCGAGGTTTGAAGCCGTCGCTACGTCGTGATCCAATTACGTTGCTTCAAAAGCAGTAAAAAGTGAATGATTCGACGTCTTCATTAATAAGCTTTTAGAATGCATACTTTTATCAAAATAATTTTATATTCTGTTATATCTTGAAAGTCTTCTATTGATTAACTATTGAGAGAAAAACACAGAGCGTAAGTCCTTTATAATGAAAAGTAGAACTGTGTCTTATAACTAATATTTACCAGCCTTGCTGGTCACTTCAACATATATTTTTATTTTCTATTAGCGCTCGCCCCTGCTTTGCACAATTAGTACAAAACCTTAACAAATTATACACCTAAACCTTCCCCATGAATCACTCTGTCTATTGGTGAAAACCGCATGAAAATCCGTTCTTTAAAATATTAGACAAATAATACTGTATGTATTCATTATTCTGATATATGTAGTAAAATTTATAATAATAATTCTCCTAGGAAATAATTATTATTTGTACCTTTACTTTGGAAGAAATTTTCATTATAAATCTTACTTCGGATATTGTCCGAATTTGTCTTTTTTTTCTATTCTGTACTTGGCTAATTATATCAATTTGCAATACATAGGAATTAAATATGATTATTTAATGTAGGATGCATAGGTAAGTAATACATCGTTAACGGTCGTACTAGATAACAATAACATTAATATGTTAATGCATGCGCTACGATGTTACGCGCATTACATATTTCCTATTTAAAACTTAAAGTATTCCTATTATAGACTTTTTAAACATTTTAACTTATAGATTAAGAATCTCTTTTCAATCTCTAAAAATAAAATACTAGTAGGGTTGCGCGGATCAGTCACTGTATAATTTCTAACTTTTCGTACAATCTGAATATATTAAACACATTGAATAATTTTATTGAGATCAACTAATGTTCTACATTGGTTTTACTTTTAACAGTTGTGCGTATTAACATATTCTAGCACTCGCTGCTCGTGCTTATTCTGTATTTCACGGCTGAGTACCTACCAAATGCAAAATAGGCAAGTGATACCTAAGGTAAACAAGCATTATCAGATTTTATACAAATTAGCTATTCGCAGTGTACTAATTGAATTATTACTTAACGATAGTGCGACCCTGCTGTATTCGCCTACTGCTTTCTACTAAACCGCATTTTCTTCCTTTTCTTGTTAGAAAAGCCTCGCCTTCTTTCTAACTCACTATTAAGTAAAGGTCATACTCACTGTACTGTACCATTACGAGCACATACATCACATTTGGATTAGTAAAAGACGCACGAAAGAACCCATCATTTCTTAAACTGCTTTGTTACACGCATAGAACAAGATGCGTTTTCTTCTAATTAACACTATTTTCATATTTTCGAAATGAAACAATTATTGTCGGATCTTTAAATATATTGAATATTACTAGGTTATTGTCGGCTATAACTTAATGATTCTGAAACGAAAACATATACTATAGAAAGACATGTGTCGAATACACACGCTATTGAAGACACAAACAATAGTTTCATTTCCGTACACGTTGTAATTATTGGATGTTAGTCTGAATGTGAGAGTACTGCAATGGTATATAGGTGGCAAAATGCATCACTCATCAGATAAGAAGAAACCATCGCCGTCGACATCACGGCGGGGTTCGTCGGCCGGTGATGGAGGCTCCGGCAGTAAGACCAGCACGCCTGCCCCGTCGCCGCAGCACACGTCTGCTAATACCGAGACATCGCAGCCACCAAGCGGTAGAGGTAGATTTTCATTACTGCTTCGTAGCATTTCTGTGGAGTGTTCTTATAAAGTGGGAGAAGAGACTTGGCTTTTAATTTTATTTCGTTGTTGTGTAAAATATTACTGGCATGCTTGGCTGATATATCGTCGTTGTCATACCAAAATTCTACTTTTTGACCTTTGCGTATAGTTCACTGCTCTATCTACCGTATAAAAAACTGCTAAGTGCCTATGGGTACTGTACGACCTCTTTATAAAATATGCTATGTGCAGCAGAGGAGAACAGGAAAACCATTTTTTATCAATATTTCAAAAGTATCATTTTACCCATATCATATTTAGGTTTGACAACGACGATATGCTGTCAGCATATGTTGAGTGAGCTATAGAAATACAATACAAATAGCAGGAGAACAACACAGAATAAATGGCTGCAACCTTCCGCTTTCGATGTCTTAAATACCTTTTTATTTATCGCATGCAAAAATATACTTTAATTTTTAAGTAGACTCTTAATCAGCATACGAAAAGAATTTACTTGGTTCTAAGTATGAGAGAATACTCTCAAAAGCTTGCCAGTAGGTACGACAAAAAGGCCTAATATTATTAGTAGTCTTGTTTGTAAATCGCGCCAATGCTGGGCACATGGGGCCTGCCACCAGGATATTGGCCCAGCACAGGCAATAAATTATATGCTTCATCTATATGAATTATAATGATCAAAATATGTGCATCAGTGAAAAGATAGCCTGATTACAAGGTTGATAGTGCGCTAATGGTGTCGCTAGTATCACAAGCTTCTACAGGCAGCCGTAGCCGTTTACCATTGATTGCGACATACATATGCTTAGCCATAAATGGTAAAAATGAAGAAGTGGTACGCTAGGATTACTATAACAGAAAGCATTGCCTACAATCAGGGTGTACGTAGTAGGTATATACTGTATATAAAATGTAATGAATGTGTCTGTTGTGCACGAGATCCCGGGTCCGGCCAACAAAAGTTATTGGGTGTTTCTGCTAAGAAATCTCAATGGCAACCCGGAGATAGGAAGTTGGCGTTCTTGCACACCCCCGTACCCCGGAAAGCACGTGATGTCATTAATGCAGGGCCTGATTTCTTCCAATCATGTCGGATTGCCGTCCCATCGGATCACGTGAGTTAGGAAATAGAGAGTGCACTTATGGTTGCGCATAGACTTGTGCACTATAATGTCTCCTGTGCAGATGGCCGCCGTGACCAAAATTCGGTTTGGTAGACATTATATGTACGTACCTACCATATAACATGAATGTTTGCAAAAGCCCATGACGGCATACAATTCATTGACGCCTGCTGCGATGGTTTGTAAAATTTACATAAACTTTCAAAAAAGGAATTTGTTTGTTGCTAGGGAGTGTCTAGAAACTCTACTGACCTCAGAAAGAAAGCACAAGGTTGTTTAGGTTCGATGTTTTTCAGGGTTATAGTTTACTTTCCTGCAAGTCTCCTGCGCTACAGGAATTATTCCGAGTGCGAGAGTTGTCTTTTTTAAAAGGGAAAAGAACAATAAAGAAGTTCCAATTTGACTGCCTCCCTTTTATGTAACTTAAGAGAATGACATGCTCAAAGTAGTTTGTACTTCAGTTTCGGGCAGTTCAACACCCAGCACATCGAAGGTGACTCCACCTGCGGCCTCGCCCAGCGGCAACAAGCCAGCGGAAACTATTGGTGTCATTAGCTCAGTGGCCACTGCTACTGCTGCCAGTGTGACCACCATCACTACTGCACCAACAACCAGGTATTTTATTTAATTTGGTTTGCAACAGTAGTGAAATAATACACTGAAATAATAAATGTGACACAAACATGAAAAGCAAAAAATATGTGTATTTTTAGAACAAATAACTGCGCACGGGTCTTATTTTAAGACTTTACAAACAGAATTAATGTACTAAGTAAAGCATCGGAATAATCATCTCAACGCCGGCAATGGCGAGGCAACCGCTGGCCTACTGTGCCAACCGTGCAGTCAATATTAATTAAATAATTCTAAGAATGTTTAAATGATCTGTATGATTAAAGATTAATATAATTTTATACTAATGAAGATTTTGTATCTAACAATATACAAAAGAGGCAACCAAGTTTATGTACCTCATAAGGACTCCGTTTGTATTTATACAGTTACGAAACCCTTACAATAAAGAAATCTATTTCTTGTTCATAACATAATTAGGCATGATTATACAAATAATTTAAATAGCACGCCAATATATGACATTCGTGTTATACATTTATATAGGTGATTATACAAAAAATGGAGTATCTTAATGTCATTAGACATAGGAACGATGTGTTATTACATTATAAATATTTTTTAATTTTATTTAAAACATTGTCTTTTATTTGGGCACTCAATTTCAGCTGTTCATTTTAACTACAATCTTGTAAATTTCTACAATATATTCTCAAAACGTCAGTACTGTGGCATGTCACAATCCGTAAAACGCGCAATCAAGTGGCTGTTCATTAAATATTACCTTTAATTTAAGCAAATTTACTGTTGCACTACAATCTATGATGTAGTTAACTATGTATATCACAACTTTTTCAATATAATATTCTTACAGTTGTTGTAAAAATAATAAAAATCTTTGTGTTCAGTTTTATTCGTCAGTCCGCTGTGTGGTGTTAGAATTTAAATTTCCTGCTAAATATTGTCGACTCAAATTCAAATATGTTTTAAATTTCAACGTTGGACGTAAAATTAGCTATAGACCGCGCCATTTTAACTGTGCTAGTACTAGCGTTGTGTTTGTCATGTAAACACGTGTCGATTCAGTCACAATTTCAGTCCTATGGTGAGTTGTTATTTCCTTGTAAACTTGTGTTATATTTTAATTTACACATAGAAAGCTTTGAAAAATTTGCTTGTTGATATTCGAAAATATCAAAATAAACGTTGGGTCTAATGATAATCTCAAATTCATGTCATTTTCGTCAGTCCGTTGGCGTCAGTCCTTTGTCTGATATTGCGCCAGAGGACTGTAGTGTTGTTAGGGTACTGATATTCAGCGTGTGTAAGCATTGTTTTTTTTTTTATTTCTTTCAGTAATTACATTATGCCGCCTCCTAAGAAAAAACAAACTATGTCTTAAGGATAGAGAAGATATATTAAAATCGAAAAGAGAAGCCGAAAAGGCTCGCTTAGCTAGAATTAAAAGCGACCCTATTAAATTAGCCGAATATAAAGAGAAAGGTTGCAAGACTTAAAAAAAAGGAGAAAGGCAAAGAAAACTTTTTAGAAATGCCACATCGTGAGCATCGATTAACTAGAAAATAATAATGATAATAGTTCATCAAAGTACAGGCAAAAAAAGCAACAATTGAAACGTACTACTGATAATTTTGTACGCCAGAATACTCCTTCAACTACTGACAATGAAGCTATTATTAAACAACACCAAAGAGCAAAAGAGGAAAAAGAAGAGAAGCGAAATTCAGAAAAACTCAGAAATAAAGATTTTTTAAGATGGACGAAATAGGTTGAAAACTGATAATTAAACTGAATCGTCAAAAATATAAACGAGTTAACAAGCAGTTGAAGAAAGTTGTGTAATCTGTTGAAAACTCCAAAAATCAGAATTGGAAAATTATTGAAGATAATACTAAAAATAAGGAATTAGTGAAGAAGGCCCTTTGCAGAGAAATTATTAAGATTCAATTAGTAGAAACTACACTAAATTACGAGTGATGAAGATAAAAAAGGTTCAAACAAGCTATATTCGGAAATGTAGTAGACAAATACACATTATGAAAAAAACAAAACATATTTATAGATTCTTAAACGATATTAAGTGAATGAAAACTCAGAATATGTGCCATTATTAGACTCTAAGAGATTTCTTCTGAAACTTAATAAATTTCATACATTTCTTATGAAGTTGTGTTTTGTGTCAGTACTATGTAACGGGGTCAGTCCTCTGGCAGTCAAATTCAGAAAAATCGAAATATCTCAGAATCTACTTGATAAAGTGACTGGCCCGAAAACGAGCAATATATCCGTTAGATTAGCTATCTTATAAACCAGAATTTAAATAGATTATTGATTATAAATCACTTTACGCAAATATATCAAACACCGACTTTTGTCAAGTATTTATATAACACTACCGACGCCAATATAGCAGCTGAGATTCTAGAATCTAAAATTGGTCTAATTATTCAAAAACACTCGATATTTAAGTAAAAATAGATTGATTAAACCTTGGATTACTCTAGGATTGCTTAGGTGCATTCGTAACAGAAATGCTATAAACTGTAAACTAAAAAATGAGCCGAATAACTGCACTCTAAAAATAACTTATATTAGATACCGTCATTTTTGTAACAAATTACTAAAAAAATTGAAACTTGAATATGAAAAACAAGAATTTTGCAAAGCCTAAAATGATCTAAAAGCTACATGGAAAGTTTTTAAAAACATTATAAATATAGATCGTATGGTAAACTGTACTACGGACTTGCTTAATAAAGAGAAAGATAATATAACATCGGTTAATAAAGTTAACGACTTTTTTTACTAATATAAGGTAGTGATCTGGCTCTACAACATTGTACTCAAACATCTAACTCACTCGCAGATAATATTTCCCCGCTAAATTCTCTTACACTACTTCCAACACACGAAACTGAAGTTGCGAATATTATATCCGGCCTGTGTAGAGACGCTTCTGCTGGATGGGATAGAATTACCACCACGCTACTGCAACAATGTGGCAGCACACTGATTCCAGTTATTACTTACATCTGTAATATCTCTATTTCAACTAGCAAATTCTCCAAAGTATTTAAAAAAGCCATCGTCCACCCCATATTTAAAACCGGAAACAAAGATAGCATAAACAATTACAGACCAATATCAGTCTTACGGGCATTATCTAAAGTTAAGTAGAGAAACTACTTAATGCTCGCCTTGTCAACTACCTAGAACGACACAACATTTTAGCTCCAAATCAGTTTGGTTTTAGACATGGGAAATCCGCGGAGGACGCAATGGCATCGCATGTCGATTATGTTGTGAGTAAGTTAGATACTCAAAACATGTGTATTGGAGTCTTTTTGGACCTCGCCAAGGCCTTTGATACCGTCTCTATTCTTCACCTCCTGAATAAACTCGAAGGGATGGGAATACGTGGACACGCGCTTGAGGTGTTCAAAGATTATCTGTCTGATAGAACGCAATGTGTCAAAATCGATTCTATGGTGAGTGACGAGAAGACTCTAACATTTGGAGTTCCGCAAGGTTCAATATTAGGCCCTACGCTTTTTCTGACATATATTAATGCCCTTAGCAAGCTCCCTCTCCTTAATTGCTCTATATATACATACGCCGACGATACAGCCCTCCTTGTCCACGGTCGTACCTGGCCTGCTACTTTTAGATACCCGACCATACCATACCAAACCATATAGATACCCGACGTTTACACTCTACTAGGAATGTAAAATACTTACCGTGAGGCAGCTTTTTGTATTCCATACAGTTGTTAAAAAACACGCCTCTCTAAATTATGATCATAGCAAACTACAGCGACGACGGTCTAAACAAATATGCTCAGTACAGAAATTCAGAACCACAGTTGCGAGGAGACATTATCAGATTATCGGGGGTCACCTCTATAATGTCATAAACAAAGCTTGCAACATAAATATATCCTCTATGCAAATACTCCTGTAAATCTGCTGTAAACAAGTGGCCTCTGACCAGAAACTACACTGAAACTGAAGATTTATTAACCTTATTTATGTTGTAGGTCACCATCTATTGTACATAGACGCACACACATACATACGCACACACGCACACACCCTCACACTAGCATACGCGCACGCAGACACACACCCGCGCACACACTAACATGCACGCATAAACACACACACACCCCCCATACATGTGAACACAAACACGTACGCGCGCGTACTCGCGCATAGCTATTGTAAGTAGTCCCAATTGCATGTCTGCCTCGTTCGATGAACAAAAATGGGAAATTTTTTGTGAGGGCGCTGGTACCCATAACACAAGTTTAATCTTATCTTGGATGCCAGAGTTCAATGAAACAGTTCTATATAAAAATTGTTTTTATTGTATTTATGTGATTGTATTGTGGCTATTTGAAACGATAAATAATTATTATTTTATTATTATTTGTATTAATATTATTAAAAAAATACTGTAAACAAAATATTCCTAGAAGTTACTACTTTTGTATATTCACCCATACCTATTTTGTTTATAAACTTTATTGATAAAGTTGATGAGCACTATGTAAAATCAAAAAGTCCGATTGCAAAATCATTTAAAGGAAAGATCGCTGCTGTGACAAATAACTACAGTCACGGTAATGTTATCTAATAGTATTTATATAAACGCGACTGTTTGTATGAAGATACCGACGAACGCGAGTCATACCTACGCGCTTCGAGGACGGTATACACTCGGTACACATCTTGTCGCTAATGCGCCGCAGTGACGAACGGACGCACGGTGTAATGGTTTTGTAAGCAGTAAGTGTGCGATAATAATTAAGTGCAATTGTAAACAAAAGAATTTTAATTAAACTTTTCATCTGAATAAGTAAATAATAAATACCTAAAGCTTTTCGTATGTCTCAGTCGAGTCACAAATAATTTTCAATCTCAAATATATAAGGTTGTATTTTTATTAAATCTACTAATCAATAATCACAACATTATCTTTTATTGAACACTGCCTATTTCATTCTCAACAAATTTCATTTTTTAAAATAAAAAATATAATATTTACAATCACTTACTAGGAAGAAACTCAAACTCAAACTCTTAATAAGTAGATGAAATTAAAATACTGTAGCTGGGCAGCTCTCTCGCGTGTTTGCATACCGCGCGGATGTAGGTAATTATTTCAAGGACAGAGCCGAGTTACAATACTGTTAGATAACATTATCGTACTACAGTTGTCATACTTATATAAAATAATAATATACCCTGTGTCAATGCCGCTGTTATTATAATGTAACTTATTTCAGTATGTCAAGTTGGTAACCAAAATAATAAGCATAGAAAAATAACAAGAGTAACACAGGATATATGGTTTTTATCTAAGTAAAATATTTATATTCCATTTATAAGGATCCCCAAACATGATATAGTCAAATAAACAGCTGTATTGCAGACATATACTTTTACTTGAACAACAATTAGCTACTACAAGTCTCGAATTGCATTGCGATGAAATATGAAACTCGCAATGAACTGTTGACCATATTTGCCTACTAAACATTATTTAATTTATATTACACATTGTATCAATTTACACAGTGCTGCTGCAGTCACTACGTCGGTAGTGCAAGTGCCGACACCTAAGCCTACATATCAAGAGTCCGTGATCACAAACGTGGAGTCCATGGAGACTAAACAAACGAAGAAACGGAAGGCAGTGAATGCTGCTAACATGAATGCCAGCGCAGAATTCATGTCTACCACGCCACCAGCATCGGTAATACTTTTGATATCTCTATTCTTCACCTTATTTCTTCACTAGGCAGATCACGGATATGTGAGATAAAAGTTATATTCTAGTGATGACGTCACCGAGACCAAGCAGAAAAATAATCTATACTTCATACAAATAAATAAAATTGAAGTGTCTATTTGTAATGTCGAATAACAGCTTTATACTAAATGCATATGCAAGTACCTATATACGGTACTTATATCGAAAATCTATTTTTAAATTTTTGTCTGTATGTTTGTTTCGGCTTTTCTCTGAAACGGCTGGATCGATTTTGACGCAACTTTTCCTAGCAGATGCTAGTAAAAGTCACGTTAAAATCGGTCATCAACATTAGCTATCTAGCTGATGTTATAAGAAGTAGGTACTACATTAAAAAAAATTGGGAATTGCAAAAATAAAAATAACTTTTTTGTTAAATTTCACGAGGACTAAGTCGCGGGTGACAGCTAGTAAATTATAATGTTTGTATGGCCTGTGGAGTTATCAAGAAGACGCTGGGATTGTATAGATTATAACAAATGGGCCATCGCAAGTAGAAATCAAGTGTGATTTATTTCCGTGATCTGCGGGTCATCAACATCAAATTGTAATGGAGATATACTCTTAGGAAGTTTAGGAGTAATTGTTAGTTAAACATCATGCATCAGTGTGTATATATTCTTTTACTTACAAATACGAATATTAATATTAAATTACTTTTATCGCGTTGTTTATTTGGCACGTAATTACAAAATTTTTAGTAGTGGTCTACTATTGAAAGAAGAAAGAAGAAGTAGTTTAAATTCAATGAAAAACATTCGCGTAAACGTAAGACAATATTATGTAAATAAGACTATCTTCTGTTGTCGAATACATGATGTGTAATCTATACAAATAAATAAAATTGAAGTGTCTGTTTGTAATGTCAAAATAACAGCTTTTTATCTAATGCATATGAAAGTATATAAGGTACCTACACGAAAACATCTATTTTTTAAATTTTTGTCTGTCTGTCTGTCTGTTTGTTCCGGCTAATCTCCGAAACGACTGAACCGATTTTGACAGGACTTTCACTGGCAGATAGCTGGTGTTATAAGGAGTTTATTGATTTTAGAAAAAAATACGGTTCTGCGGAGACTAACACTTTTTAGTTAAAATCTACGCGGACGAAGTCGCAGGTAACAGCTAGTTATTTATAAATGTGTATCGATACTTTTAGGCGTATGTATATGTATATACATATACATACGCAGCAGTGGACTATTATAGCCTGATGATGATGATGATGATGATATGTATATAGTAACAAACGGCTGGTAAATGGTTTATTCATATCAGCTATACGCTGCACAGTAAGTATCAGGCGTCTGCTTTGGCAAAAAGACTATTACGCTGGTCATATAATATCAGCGTCGTGGATCGCTCTTAAAGGGGCTCAGTATAAATCTAATAATGCATTGGTGCAGGTGAACGAGACGCCACCTCCTCAAGCACCCGGCCCTTGGCCAGAGGGTGGCCACACGAATGTCGTTGACGTTCACATGGAACCCGCCGACAAGGTTATCAAAAAGGTATTGCATTTCATAAAAGATGCTGACTTCACTAAAGCGTATCTATGGCAGTTACAAACAACTGCATCCATCTACGTTATTATCACCCTTCCATTGTCACACAACTATTACATCACGATGGAATGATTAAAATGAAGAAAATTGAACTACTTCTTAATAATTATTCGTGTTTTACCTTATACTCACAATTATCGAAATATTAATGACGTATCGTGGCGCTTATTAATATTTAGTTGCGGTATTCTTCAATTTTTTTTTATAAACCACGTTCGTCAAAGGTTTATTCTTCATAATTAGCCTGCTAAATAAATACGGCATAAATAAACTACGAAAAGAAACTAACAGAAACTATTCGGGAGAACCTCTATGATGAGTTTCTTAATTTAAACATAAATGCCATTAAAAATTATAGTGACCATTGCTGCCGGTGCTAGCGAACTTTTACGGCTTCATTTACACAACCAGCAATGTCGCTACTTCTTATTTATTATATGACACTAAAACTTATTAATAATTTTATACAAAGCAAGCATATTTTTGGTTATGGGTATTATTACATTGCGGATACTGGTGCTGTTATCTGTGAGGTCTAATCATGACAGATCTCAGTAGATAACCAGCGCTAAGTCTGTTGCAAATGTTGAACTGGACACATGTACCTACTAAATGTTTAATTTTACTTTTATTATACGTTTTGTTTACTTTTGTTTGTTTTTTTTTTACTATTTTACGTTTTGTTCCTTCTACCAATTTGTGTTTTACGTAGTACGGTGGCAATACAAGCTTATTTTATTTTTCTACGTCCTATAACAATATTTATAAGCTTATTATTTCAAAGTGAACAGTACTTTTGCTTTTCAATTTATTTGAACAAGGGGTAATTTATGACAAGTGTGCTTAAGACGAGAATGCTACATAATAGTACCATTCTCTGCAAAAACAATAATGAGTTTAAAAGTAAATATGTATTTTTGATACATGTGTTTACTTGTATCTGGTATCACTCAGGCTAAGACGGACAATACGGAAGGTGTGGTGGTGCCGACGTCGCACTTTTCGAGCGTGAGTCCGGCGCCTCCGCCCCCGCCGCCTCCACCCGCACACAGCCCCGCCTCGCAACCTAGTCCTAGGTACAATACGCATTAATATTACCATTCAATCACCACACTATCAACAACGTCTAGATCCCGACGGTACACTCATTCAATTATCGACGATTTGTTTGGCATTGTTCAATCAATAAAACGTTTCAGAACGTAGTCGTTATTGCACGTTATAGCCACATTACTTATATTAAATATTGTCGACAAAAGAACAAAAAAAAAATAAACGGTGCCGTTTCCACAGGCATCTCCCAAGCCCTATGCCCGGGCCAAGTGGGCTGAACCAGGTGTCCAATATACGCTCACCATCACATCTGCAGGTTAGTCGCTTAGCATTGTTGAAAAATACAAATTAAAATACTTTCAGAAAAAGAAACAAATGTGCGATATTACACTTATAGATCAAACAATACGTCTTAAAGGAACAAAAATAATGTTCTGCATATAATAATCATGTGACCAGTCAACATTATATAATAAGCTTTTGCTTACGTCATCGAGTACAGCTTTGCATCGAAACCAATGAGAAAACAACGCTTTATATGCTTTAATAGTGCTTTGTCATCAAGACTATGAAATTAAGGCGAAATTTTTATTAAATATTTCATCTAACCGAAAACATTCATCGTTCATACCAAATGTAACTACGATTGAGACATATACCAATATTTGTTCCAATCATTGCATGTGTTTGTCAAATAACTAAATGTTCATAAAAATATTACAATGTGATCCCCAATTTCCATTTTCAATGAATATTATCATACAAAGTGTTATCCATTGAGACGCTATGGTCAATACAATATTTATTTTACCATAATATCAAGTTATTCAGTTGTATAAAGCGAGATTGTTGACGTTAAGTGGGCAGAGTTCAATCATAATTAGAATTAAACGGGATGGAAACGTAGCGTCTCGGTGAATGCGTGGTGCATGCGATACTAGGCGAGATCGTGCGTACTAATGCGTGGGTTGCATAGGGGAAAGGCGAGCGCGACGGGCCCACCTCGCTCCTGGTCTCAGTGCCGTTACCCTCGACCAGCCACGGGCTCAACCTCACGGCACACTCACAGGTTCATAACTTACCGGTGGACGCACAACTCTCACATGTAACCGTATTATTTGTTCTATATGTCATTCTATAATTATTGCAATCTGGATACTTTTCAAAAATGCAGAGAAATAGCACTCCCAACCAACCTTAAAAAAACAAATATCACATAGGTTTTAAAATAAATATTATCATCCATCTTATAATATTAATAACAAAACACCTAACATTCAATTTTTATTAAAAATAAAGTAATTATAAATTCAATTATTCAACAATCTTTTATGCCTATACAAAGCTTTCAAAATGTAATAAAATCCAAAAAATATATACTGATGCTAAAATTAAGCAGGATAATATTCAGAATTCTAAAATATCAATATAGGTATATCTTTAATACAAAGCCTTTTTAATTAAAATGTAATACAGTCCAATAGCAAAACATCGTTAGGTATATAAAATACAAATGATTAAGGTCAATATCATTTCAGTAGTATACTTACTAATCACAAAATAATTAGTTGCATTACCTAAAGAGCTGTGCGTCCACCAAAATACATTTGCTTTATTTGTAACCTTACTAAAAACGATTGGTTAACTTTTATAATGCAGCAATATACAGCATGGTCTCTTAGAGTAATTACAGACTGGTATAGACATTTGTCTTAATTCGAAACAAGTCTTTCATCTTCCATTAGGGCAGTATGACGTAACTACTACTAGAAAAGTCTTACCAATATAATTAAATCTTTATAGTAAACTAGATAGGTTGCAATCAAAAATTCTTTTCAGCTGCAATACAGGTGATTTTGGTGTGCGGTTTTCTTTAGTCGTCGATGCCCTATGCTAGTGTGTGGCATTGATCACTAGAGAAACCGAGTATTGGTATACTGCTTTTCACTCTGTCTCGCTCTACTATAATTGGTGTTAGGTCTCCGTATTAAATATGATTGACTATTCTGTCTATTTCCAGCCAACTTTAAGTCAGAATAGCAGTTCCTGTTCCCCTTCCTTTACGCTAGACAGGGGCTTGAATGTGTTCACAAAAACAGCTGGCATGAAAACACAAATGCAACATTTCATTTGACTCGCACATGTTAAAAGTGTCCAAGCATTATTCTTATAGTAGTGGTGAGGGGGATAGACCGGCTGAAACGTCTCCAGTCTATAATTATTCTAAAGTTATTAAATAAATCGTGAAAAGCTAAGCTTACGAACAGATTATCGTCAGGTAATATGGGTAAGACATATCTCACATACCTACTTAAAGTTTTAATACTAAAGTTCATCTAACTGTTGTAAGTGATCTCTATGTAGAAATATATAGTTATTATTAGTGGTACTACAGAGAATAAGGAAGCTTTCAATTAAAGCGTATGTACTGGCGCGACTGGACAGTTTGGATTCACGATACTAATAGGTATGTTCGAGAGTTAATGCTGAGCACTCGGACGCATCAAGTTAGCCGGACTAACGCTGTTTATGGAGCGTACAAGGTATAAGGAAAATTAATTGTATTGTCAATATCGGGCGCAACGTGACGATTATTTATATAATTCTGTATATACTTGGGTTGAGTAGACATTAGTTGTTAATTGTGTTTTGAAATCTACAACGGTGATACTGCCAAATAAGCTCATAAAAGTCCTTGTTTTCTTTAGGTATCCGGACAGTCTGAGATTGCTGGTCCAACGCCACACATTTTTCATCAGCCGCAAAAGCAAGTAAGTAAAATTCATAACTTCTTTAAATGCAAGTCTTTACATAAAATGTGTCATAAATGTCATAATATAAATACAATTTATGAAGATACCGAATTTATATAATTATATTATATATATTATAAATCATTGCTACGTCCATTATAATATAATATAATTATTATACATACATACATACATAGATTCACGCCTATTTCTGTTTAATATATTATATTGTATAATTATTATATACATTATAATAATAAATTAGTAGATACCTAATCTCAAACACTAGATTAACAAAATAGCTGTAGGGAGTTCTTATAAATATTTCTACTCGAGTCTAATTATATGATTATGCTTTAACCCCTGTCGTGGTAATACAAATCTATTTATTCTTAATAATATTCATGACATTAGCAGACCCGCGCAACTTCGTCTGCGTCACATACCTACGATATTTTTCCTGTTTTTGCAACATTTTTCATTAATCGCTCCTATTGATCGTAGCGTGAAGTTTAGCTTATAGCCTTACTCGATAAATGGGCTATCCAACACTAATTTTTCAATTAGAACCAGTAGTTCCTGACATTAGCGCGTTCAATCAACCAATCAAACAAACTCTTTAGCTTTATAAAATTAGTTTAGATGTAAAGTTAAGTACCGTCTGATATAACTCTTAAATTAAAGTAACAAGATTGGGCAGTATGTTGTGTTCTGCATATGACAATGACATCATTATTAACATGTTGCCTAAATTACCATTATAATCTTTTTCTGATATTATGCTTGGCGTTTTAATTATGTGCTCAACGCAAACCTGGTTCGGCAGAGATTCTGGTAAATAAAAACTTAATGGTAGACTTTGGCCAATAAATATCAATTAGGCTTTCAGAGAAAAAGATTTGACATGGCAAGGACTGAATACTAATTTAAAAGTGGGTTTTTTACATGTTAATTTCATAAAGGTAAAATATTTTATGGTAATTTCGACTAAAAAGCACAAAAGCCTTAAAACGAGACTTGTTATTTCTAGGCTCATTAATTCATTATCCAATGAACCCGTTTATACAATTATCATGTAGAAAGCACATCTGTTACATACGTCAATGTTGCAATAATAAATATACCACGTGCCATCCCAGCAAACCAAACTTGACTTTCTAAAGACAGGGGTGTGAATAAAAATATAAAGAGCTGCTCTCACTATAGACCTGTAGGGCTACAATATATACAACTGGCCTAAGCAGACCTGTAGGGTAGTAGAGACATCGTGTCAAAGCGGTTGCAATACTTACACCCTTTTTAAAGACAGTAAACGCAAAACTTTGCAACAGTCGGTTAAACGTATGATAACTGCTGCAATTGGCTTACTAAATTAGCATCAGTCAATTAGACTATTAGACTTAAGTTTGATTTTGACTCGTCGCGTCGTTGTTCAAGCCTTTCAGCAAACGGGTGTTACTGCAAAAGTATTAGTCGCTAATGATCTCAATATAGATATTTTTTTAAATTTTTACTTGCTGGTAATTTAAAATAATAACTGCAGATAATATTGTTAATTTTAGAAAGTTTTATGTCAGTGGTAGGTATCAAAAAATGATTTTTATCTTCCGCAAGATCATTGAAGGTTAAGTATTTGAAATTGCATAGGCATATAAAACAATGTGTCAGCATGTTGATAAAAACGTTTCAAAGAATCGTATTGTGCTTGTCTATCACCATGGGATAGTTAAATATTGCGATTTTGTACCTGATGCTAACCCTCGCCTACCTGCTTGTGCCACATGTGCGCTACTCGACCCTATGGTCCAATACACTCATTCAGTCGCGCAACGACGCTAGTTGAGAACACATCTGCTCTATACATTGTAGTAACATATTATCAATAACAGTGTTTACGCGTTGTAAATATATATTCAGAACGAGTTTTAAATGTATTGTGGTAGGTAAGTCGGAGTTCGATGTTGTGTGTTGTTTGCCTCATTTGTTACATATGTGCCGGTCTCCCGCGGGTTTGTAATTTTATCATAGTACTTTAATTACGACGTGTACTTATAAATAAAACTATTAGACCAAGTCATTACTTAAATTGGATAGTGTTATTGTAACGGTTTCAATGCGATATTTGGTACATCACCAAATTTGCAATAGTTATATTATAAAATTAAATGTTGTGCTTATAGTGTGATGATTCGGTATGCGTTTTAAGTGTTATTTATTTTAATATAGCTCAATCGTGGTGATTTTTATCGGATGCTTCTACTCATTTACTATCAGTAAGTACTCAATCGATGGATAGATTCTCAAGACAACAATCTCAGTTGTAAAAAAAAAAACAAAAATGATTCGCTCCGTTTAGGCTCATTAGGAACACTTACGAGTGTTAAATAAACCACAATTCGGTATAATGTGATGTCATTCTCTTGCAAGTTGAACAACTATTGGCCTGGAAGCGATATGTTTTATAAGGACATATAATTCACATCATTTATTTATGATAGCCGCCTTGTAAAGAGACGGCGGCACACATGTTTGCTGACGCCACTTTACATACGTATTCTACGATATGATAGTGCTTACAGATAATGTTGTATTGAATTATATTCTATTTTAGTAAACTAGGATTCTCTAAAATTACACTTAAGTAGGTACATATTTTATGACAACTTTTCTGATTATTATGATTAAAACAAATAAGCCCTAAAAATGCGGGTTATCATGTATAAATATATATATTTGTATACTACGATTTTAGACTCATGTTTTGTCAACAGATTTTTAATAACAATGTATCTGTTTAGTAAACATTAGGCTGTACTATATGTTCGGTGTTGTTCCTTTCAGGCGGCGATGGACACTAGCATCGCAGGTCATTCACCGCATGCAATCCCCAGCCGTTCCTGGGGTGGACTCAATGTGACCTATGAGATGCAACAAGATCCTAATAAACCGGGGTAAATATGGCTTACACGTCATACTTGTAGGTATATATTTCATATTGGGTACTGCGAATACTAAAGATAACAGTTCGGCAAATATTGCTCTTTATATCGGTAGCAGGGTTGAGCTGCATATAAATTTTCCAGAAGATATATAGGAACTAAGTCACATGTCTATCTCTAGTACGGTATGCAATCATAAGATGGATTATTATTAATTTTGGCGTTTATAGATATATGCTTCTTAATTAATTGATATACTATGTACTAACATTTTCATCCATAGAATCACATAAAAATATAATTACACCATTTATGATAATTAAAATGATTGGCAGTAATAAATATAAAAAAAAACAGTAAATGGTCTATCGCTTGCAGTTGTGCTAATGCGTGTTAATAGCACATCAATATAGCTATTATATTATTATAAGCGAAAAATACATGACACATTAAAAAAACTCGTTTAATCATGTAATTTGAGGTTATTTCAGTGTTAACTCGTGAATCTTTTTAAATATTATTAACACATAAATGGATCCTCAATCGCGTTTATGTGAGCTTAGCGTGTTCCCTATAGTGCTAATTTATGGAAATGACAGGATACCTGTGAGTCCAATCGATAATAAGCCATTATAGACCACCCGTATGTTTAACTTATTGTCGTCAAGATCTGATATTAATAAATTATATTCAGTGAAATTGCAATTTCCTAAGTGTTTATGTTTGCATCATGTCATTAATTGTTTGTCTGTCAGGTAGCAAGTGATCTAAGTTGAAAAGGTATATCTAGTAAAAGTATTACTTTATTCTTATTTCGGCGATTGTGTTTAAGATTAACTACCAAGTTTGACTGTTCTCAATTAAATAAATCTGACTCCAAGCTTAGATATCATTTTTGTGTGCAAGTTCTTTATAGCTTGGTAGTAATTGCTATAGTTGGTTAATTATAGCTTCAGTCCTGTGACAGTTTTCAAAGTAACATGTCGAGGGCTGGGATCATATTCTATTATACAATCACCCATCAATTTTATTGAACTAATTAATTTTTGAATAGTTATTCTACCTGCATTTTTCTGCATTTTAAATTGTTTTGACATTTTACATTCGCACTAGGGTTGATCGCTGTGTCGTGAGGGAAGGTAATAATAATGATCATAACAAATCATACAAATATTTATTTATATATAAATAAAATTATTGAAATGTGTATGTTTTTACTAAAGTATAATATAAATTTTATTTAGCTTCTAAGTTTCATGATACTAAACCTAATACATGGGCTGTGTGTTTAATATCACTTGTTCTGTGCTTAAATAATTTCTAGGTTTATACCTAGAAATATATGCGCCCATCAATTTATGAAAACATTAGTATATTATATGACTAGCCTTCAAATATGAATGATTTTCCAAGTTTTTATTCTTTATTAACCTTTGTAAACCAAGGTTAATAAAGAATAAAATTTTACTTGAAAATGTATTTAGTTTGCGTTAATAAAGTGAATCGGAACAAGGCCGCCATGTTCTTATATAAAGCGAATAAATAAATAATAATAATGTATTGTGAAAGATGGCACGGCTAATGATTTATTCAGCTGCGTACTTGTTGGCTCAAAGCGATTGAATAAGATATGTCCAGGCGTCCTGTTAAGTAATTATAACAACTTGCGTAATGTGAAGTAATTACATTTTGAGTGTTTTTTGTTTATTAATTGTTACATGATAAGTAAAAGAACAACTGAACTCGAAGTTCTGAATAATTTGTCTAATATACGTGTATCAATTTAATAATTATGCTATCGGATGCTTCATGAATTTAACTTATCTGCTGTGTGATAATTGCTATTGCGAATGACTTACTTAAATAAGTAGAACGTTTTAAAATATGCTTTTTGCGACTCATGGCAATGCTTGTCTACATAAGTATAAACATAGTATGTAATTGAATGTCCAAGCTAAATGTAATTCAAATATGTTACTTAGTCATTCTACTAATAGACTATTAATAGGAGTATAAAGCATTCTGCCAAAAGACGTACCAAAAGTTGAATGCATTAAGCTTTACTTCAACATTCTTTGTAACGTACCCCTCTAAATATCGTCTAGAACTTTCTATATCGGTGTATTTCTTTTGTACACAGTGTGAGTGGCATGGCTGGTTCCAGCAAGGATATGGCGGGACCCAGCATGGGTTCCATGCAGCCAACTGCGATCCGCAATAAGAAGCGGGCGGCTATGACTTCGGTGGTATCCATGTCTAATCCACCGCCATCTATACGTAAGTCCTTGTACTATGTTATAAATGTAGGGCTTATTACAAATAGCTTACTAATCAATATTGTAATCGGCATGGCATCAAATATTTAATGGCGCGAAATAATTTATAAAACGTTTGAAATTTTGATACGCCTTTGATGATATTGTGCAAGGATATTCGCGAATGTCTAGAAATTATTGCAACTATAGCAGGGCCGGCAAAACGTAGGAAATTATGTAATCATACCAACCTCTACTAAAGTACGTTACGACAGCGAATGATAATTATGTCCATCCTTTTCTCTTACACACCGTTGTGCTTTTGTTACTTCTCTCACTTCGCACGTCGTTACGTGAGAGAAGTAACAAAAGCGACTGTCCTCATGTCATCCTAAGTACCTGCATCTAAACAGTCCTCGAGCTGTCAACATTTGTTTTAACCTCTTTAGTGAAATTAGTCGTTCGGCTTTAAATGTCATCTATTTACCGTACTATAATTAATAAAAATTGTTTCTGTCTAATTCATTTATTTTAATCTTGAGAAGATAAAGATAACTAACTTTTTATATGTTATGTGATTCATATTTATAATACTGAATATTATTACTTACGGATGTAAGTGAAAAATTTGAGAACATACATTGAGAATCAAGGTACTAAATAGTGAATTTAAACCTATAGATATTATTAATATAAACAATTCGCAGTCGTTTTGTTTACATTATTTATTTCGTCCCATTGGCCGTGCTGTATATTGAAAGACAAACAATATAACATTCTCGCTATATAGTCAATTTCAATACAACAAAATCAAAACGTATACAAACGTTTTCATTGACATGACCATAGACATTTTAGTGATGTCCAATTGTAGCGTCAATGGGGTTGGCAACTGTCAAAGTGGCGCTGTCGTAGCTTTTACCAAAAATATTTACTTTTGTATGAAGAATTATAGAATTTAATTTATTATACAATGCCGAAAATGTGTGAAGTGCCTGGTTGTAAAGAAATTGATGCACAACAATTTCCTCGAGATGCGTCTGTGGCCAAAATGTGGCTAAAGGCTATATATAAGACGTAAGAAATTTAAGCCGAAAAGGGATTCAAGGATATGTCGAAATTATTTTTTAGAAACTGATTACCAAAAGATCAGCATCCATACAGGTTTGTATACTTTTGTCATCATTTCATCTCTGATATTACTGGAATAGATATGTATAACATCTAATATGTAACATAATATAAATATATTCCTTTTTTAGGTACTGAAAATAAACACCGTTATCTGAAAAAGGACTGCAGTTCCATCTGTGTTTATCTGGACTACGAGTGTATACTCGTTATGTCGAGCTTGTGCTTCTTGTGAACGTATGTTCACAAGAAGCACAAGCTCGGGCCGAGCGATTATTAAACAGAAATATTTAAAAAAAGCTCTTTACACAAATTACAGAGAAGGAAACAAACAGATCTGAGGATGTTAGTATAACCGAAAATATTAATGTTTTTAATCAAGACGATCATAGCATACCAGATATCGCTTATGAGCAATACATAGAAAGCGACGTAACAACAGAATTAGAAGAAACAATACCAATTCAAAATAGATCTTTTGGAACACAAACAAGTGCTGTTTTAAGAATATTTTCCACAGATTTCTTACAGACTGATAATGAGTCTATCATGTTTTACACTGGTTTAGAATCCTATTCAAAATTACAGTTAGTGCCCAATACACTTCTCCCTATGGCCAACAATTTAACATATCGTTGGAGTAGAGTAGTAGGTTTGTCAGTGGAAAATCTGTTTCTAATACTTCTAATCAAGCTCAGACGGAATAAACCAGATTTTGAATTATCAAAAATGTTTAATGTTAGTAAAGCCGAAGTTTCAAACGTTATAGTGACGTGGCTTCATTTTGTATACAATATGTGGTCTATGATTGACATTTGGCCACGACGTGACTTAGTAGATTATTACATGTCTCAGTTATTTAAAAATGAGAACAGTAGAACTCGAGTTATTGTTGATGCCACTGAAGTGCCTATTGCTAAGCCAAGCAACCACATATCCCAGAGAGCCACATACAGTTCATATAAAAACACTAATACTATTAAGTTTTTAGTGGGATCAACACCTGGTGGTCTTCTATGTTATTGTTCCAGGGGTTATGGTGGAGCAACTAGTGACAGACAAATGATTGAGCGGAGCACATTGTTAGCGAAGTGTGATGAAGGTGATAGTATTATGGCAGACATAGGATTTAATGTGCAGGACTTGTTTGCAGTAAAAAATATTACTGTCAACATACTTGCATTCTTAAAGGGAAGATCTCAGTTGCCAGGTGTCATACTAAAACGTGATCAAAGGCTTGCTAGTCAAAGGGTGCACATAGAAAGACGGATAGGTTTAATAAAAACATACAAGATTTTGCAAACATCCCTTAATTCATTTTATGTTCCTTTAGCCTCAGAAATATTTTTTATTTGTATGATGTTGTGTAATTTTAGGGGAAAAATTGTAAATAATAAAAAATAAAGAAGATATTTATTACAAATTAAAATCTAAATCATATTTAATGTTTTTTTATTAAATCATAATTATTAAATAAATATCGTTTCAAAATGGTAGGTTTCAAATAAAATTTCGGTCATAAAGCTCCAACCTGAAAGAAACAAAGCGTAGATATGTAGACTATGTAGTATTGGTAAGATACGTCTTTTATTAGGATTTATAATAAGATTAACTTTAAATTTATGATATCAGATAAAAATAGTATGTATATAGTTTATAAAAACGCAGTTATTTATCATTATAACATTAGACTGTGCATGTAAAAATATAGTTAATATTTTTAAGGTTATACCTTTCAACTAGCTCAGCTTTTATTCCTTGTAAAGAAGCACCCCGTTTCTTTAATTCAGCTTTTAAATCATTTACTCTCCACGTCGAATACATGTTGCACTACTCCAAATATCCACTTGACCTATAAAAAATAACTCCGAAAGACGAGGATTAAAACAACAACAAACGCTTGACAAGTAAAAGCTATGCTGGCGCCATCTACTAAAAGTTTGCACCGGCCAACTCCATTGTAAATCAATAATTTACCTAATCGAATCATGCGATTTGATGCAGCGAAAGACTTAGAAATGAAATAAACAATGCTACAATTTTATCTTACCGCGCTATAATTGTGCCCATCATTCGATGTCCGCAGTTGACCAAACAGGATATAGTAGGTATACAGAAAAAAAACATTTGTAAGGTATATAATTTTACATTGTTAAAAAAATAACCTAAGGAATAAATTAGTAATTATTAGTGATCAAAGTTATTTACTACAAAATTAAAGTTGTGAAAGTCAGAAAATATGTACTCATTTAGACCACAAACTAACAGTTATGAACGCCAACTAAATTTACAAAATATATATACAAGATAAAATTTATGACCAAATATAGGTTTTGTTGATTAATTTTATTGCAAATGTTATTAAATTATTTTATTGTTTAAATGTTATTTAATTATTTTATTGCCTATTTTATTGCAAATTAATGTTAACTTTCTTTTTGTTGAACAAATTTCGATTAATAAATCAATTACTAAAAATGTTACGACATAAACGATTTTTTTTGGCGTACAACCTTATGCAATCATAAATTATAGATATTTTTTCATCTGACATATAACTTCATTTTTCGTCTAAGATTTTTCAAATCAAATAATTATTTATTAATCAAACGCCAATTGTTTTAAAATACACAAAGATATCATGTGAAAACGTTGAAAATATGGATAAATGTGTTACTTATTCCATTTAGTAAGTAATTATGTGATAAATTTAACAAATTTAACATCAATTTGGTTTGTATACATTTCCAGTCAAAGGGATTGAAATCGACTATACAATAGAACTTTTAAACTAATGAAGTAAAAAAAAAGTAAAGTGATCCACAGACAAAACTCATTATATAGGCAAATAAAATAAAATATATCAAGCAAATAATATCTGTATTGCTAAAAATGCCGTAATACCTAATTTTCTAAAGATAGAGCGATAGTATTTGGATCTGAGTTTTTATTCACACGAAAAACCTCGGATGAGTAGCTATGATATAGATTTACATATACGACATACGTTGTTGGTAGTCGAAATACGTTGCGCAAGTCATGTTACTTGGTAATAATTAAAATATATTACAGCGACCGCTGCTACACAAAGCTTGGC
Organism: Catocala sponsa; assembly: GCA_963564715.1. Classification (NCBI taxonomy): domain Eukaryota; kingdom Metazoa; phylum Arthropoda; class Insecta; order Lepidoptera; family Erebidae; genus Catocala; species Catocala sponsa. The sequence goes on from OY751326.1 coordinate 27,023,395, forward strand.
GAGCGTCCGTCGACAGCCACAGCCGACACCGCCGCCTATATATCAAGAAACTATTAAAGATTCACCGCCTAGTTCACCGAGTAAGTATATAATATACACACACATCACTGATATCACTGGTAACACCCACAAATCAATGAAATTAATACTATCTGTACCTATACATACATAGACATATACTGGTGTTCAATACAGTTTGCTGGCTGTTTTAGACTCTGCGGTAACATAAGGCAAGCCTATTGAAATCTACCGAATATATAGCGAAACTGCTTGATACTAATTATTTCCTAACCAAAAAACTAAGTGACAAAAATAGCTACAAATAGAAATAGAGATTATTCTACAATTAATATAGTAGATACATTGACAAATTCAAGTATAACTTACATAAACAAACCTTAAGCAATACGCTAAATAATTGGATTAAGCATCGTTTAAAGTTATTTGAAATTTGTTGAAGATCACATTCATAATAACATGAGTTTAAAAATAAATGTGCTCTCCAGAAAGTGGTAGACAAAAATAAGTCCTTAATTAAGTGGAGTTATGATTCTTTACCTCTCATCTAACGATATACGTTTCAAATATACCACGTGATCGAAAACGTAGACGAATACTAGTAAAATTAAGGTTCATAAAATAATAATAATAACAATAAGACAAGGAAAATAAAATAAATAAAAAGCATATGCTGTATATACATATGTTTTTATTTTTAGCTTTACAAGTTTTAAGAATTAGTTTTCTTTTTAACTATTAATCTCACATGGGCTAAATAGCTAAAATAGATAAATAATTTTGCTATCGTGTTGAAAGATTGATAACAATATTGATGATTACTTTTTTCATTATGTTGTATCTAATCAATACATGTGGATAAAAATATATTTAATTCATCAAGTGCCAAAAATATGTTGCGGTTTTAAAGATTAGGTTTGTTTATAATCATAAATGAATGTATTATAAACACTTATACGAGTATATTCGGACACTCATCAAAGCGACGGTTTAGGATCACATGATTAGAAGGATATTTGTATTGCATTAAGCTTGCTCTATATGCAACCGCGCCGATTGGTCGACCTAGTGCTGATGTGAGAGTTACAAATAATCGCATCTCTGTACCGGAGTTCAGATGACTGTTACTCCACAAAAATGCAACTTGGTTACATTCATCACCTCCAGATTATGACGATTTAATACGAGCAGGACATTGATGTATAAAAATCCTAGATACACAATTCCATACGAATGTAACACTTAAAACTCTCCCCAGTTGCTTATAATAAGTAGTTATTAACTATATAAACTTTCAACAATGCAAATTAAACCTTATCGCCTTAACTTAATGTTGAATATATGTATAAGACTATTTAAAAAGTAATAAAATTTTGCGAGCAGAGATCGCTGATAGAATAAGGAATGAATGGAGTCGAATATTGTTTTTACAAAATTATGTAAGTTAATAATCTGACGTAATTATGTGGAGTTTATAAAATGCATGTGAATGTGTGTTATAAACACATATTTACTTTTGCATGTAGGTATTTTACCAAGGTTGTGTCCTATGATGTTCAATAAAATGAAACTAATGTATTGCCATTATAATGTATATATAGCAGCTCTTAAACAGATGGTAGAAAATCTTTTATTATTTTACCAGACAACAGTGGTACTTATTTAATTCAATTGTCAGGGCCCAGCTGAAAACCAGTGCTGTGCATGTGCGCAGCAAATACTGAGCTGGAGCCCTTTGTTATGCATGTACCTATGCCAGTATATATTTATTTTGTATGTGTAACCTTGTAAATTCTGTCTTTATTATATACATATGTAAGTTTTGTATATTATATGTGTAACGAAAATAAATGGTTTGAATGGAACATACTCTTTTAACCAATTGTGTTGTTTTTTAAGATCAAATATTTGAATAACTAATATGCAATTTTGTTTGCTGTGTACAATTAAGTAATATTTGGGGATTCAATTTTTAAGTTGTATCAATAAAACACAGAAAACTAATGATTTAATATGTTTATTTTGTATTTTTCTGTGACATGTTTTTTGTCGAGTATAGGCGACGTTGGCGTTCAAAATGTTAACAAAATAGACAAGACAAGTAAAACATTTGTAAATTAGCATGTTTTTAATATATAACAGTAATAGATAATTAATACGCACGTAAATTATATTAGGAGTATGTTTCATTGCTGTTCATATACTTGACTGCCCGACTTTTTTAATTATACGTGTTTGAACATTACGCGACTGATTGTATTTACAAATTAATGTAACCTAAACCAATAAAATGAGGGAGAAAATTAAGATTTCAAACTTGAAAAGATACGACATAATAAGATTTTAATTTACTTGAAATAAATTGAGTTTATTGTATAATCTTCTTTTTTTACGGATATAAATTTTTCCGTATCTTTCTTTGTATAAAACAAATGCAATCTTGATATAACTCTCGATAATAGATTTAATAGTATTATTTACATGATTGTTATTTGTTAATATGGCACTTTGAAGAATATAAGCTGACTCCCAAAAATTATGATAAGTGTTGTTGTTGCAAGCACAGCAACAACAACACTTATCATAATTTTAGCTTGAGATTGTTGCTGTGCTATGACGGATATCCAATTTGCACATCGCACGGGATCTCGAGGAAAGCTGAAACCCAACATAAGTATGTAGATACATTTCATAAATATGCCACTATAAGGATACCGTACGGATTAAAATTTAAACTAATGCTATTATGATTTGTAATAAAACAAGTCTAGTAAAAATAATATATACTTACATAGATTCATGCCTGTTTCCCAGAGGGATAGGCAGAGACTACGGATTTCCATTTGCTACGATCCTGACACACTTCTCTGGCTTCATTCACTTTCATCACATTCCTCATACACGCCCGTCGGTTCAAGGAGCTCTTAACCTGGCCATTGTCCAGAACGCCTCCGATCTGATCGAGAAACGTTCGCCTAGATTTTCCTCTTGCGACTGTTCCATTCATTTCATTCATTCAAATAATATATACCTTCGCATTATCATTTTAAACCTAATACAATCTATTTATTATTAAAAAGCAACAGCTATAGAGAGGCTGTTGCCGGGTTACATGTTGACTCTGTTCTAATATTAATAGTAATATTAGAACACAGTCAACATGTAACCCGGACTAATCAAGTAGAAATAAATACAATAGTATAACCATACTATTTTATAATGTGTTTAGTAAGTGTTCATTTAAATGAGCCGTGTTATATGGTAGCTCTTTGATACAAAATAAATAAAAAAATATATTTTACGTTTATTCCTTGACACAATAATCAGTAATAAAACATGATTACTTACCGAAAATATGAACCACCCATATGTTCAAGTGGGTGCTCATTTGGTGAGGACGTTTTTTAACTCGTGATTGTGTATCTAGGATTTTTATATTATCAATGGAGAATGATGATGAATAATCTATCGAATTATAAACCATAGATGAATCTATATCAGTCTATATGTGTTGAAAATTGTACCTTTGTATTTCAAAACAATTCTTTATATTTTAAAATGTATTCGCTAAGATGTGCCTGATATGTTATTGTAAGTTACCTATATGATCACGAATGTCAATAAAGTAATGTGTTATTCATTGCGCCATTTTATTATTGTAATGTTATTTATGTTTCTTTCGTTTCAGGCTCCGAGCGTCCACTAAAACCTAAAATGGAATCATCCAAGTAGGTCGTATTACATATTTGTTTAGTGTTCGTAGCAAAGATATTACTTTATAGAAAAAAAATTGGTATATCAAATAAACTAACACAATTATTTTGTAACAAGAAATCAATTTAGTAGTTATAACTTAAAACATTTCTTTAATTTTATTGTTTGTTATGTACATAACGATATTATTATAGCACTACAAATGGTTGGTCTTTTATTAGAATGGGACCCTCCTGCACCGCACCTCACATGCTTGGCAACGAGCTAAATCCTGAGAGCGGTGCAGCGGCCTGCCTGCAAGAACAGCTGAGCGCCGAGCTGGCAGCCCATGCCGCCGGCACCGCTGGTGCCGATCCGCTCATCCCGCCGCCACTGATCAATAAGGCTGCGCCTGTAAGTACCTCATACATAAATTCCTGCTCCATATCTGTACGTGATGAACTAAATAATTCTTAAATATTTTTCTACGTAGGGAGCGAACAGCAGCTCCGGCAGATCCTCAGGCGCACAAAGCCTCGATCAGCTGCTAGAGAGGCAGTGGGAACAAGGTTCTCAATTCTTAATGGAACAGGCTCAGCACTTCGACAGTAAGTATATTTCCTCATATATCAAGCGATTGAGACGGAGATAACGCTGTGCTGCGGGTTAGAGAGACAGGAATCAGGTGGAACTACAAGTGCACGTAACTACCTACCACGTCGCTGTGTTCATCGTACAGCAATAGTTAATTTATCTGTTACTGTAGAACATTGGTATATCTATATTTTGTAGAACAGTTGATATAAATGTTAAATGTTATTTTGTTATGCATGTCATTGATGTTTCAATGCATGCGATCCGAAGTTTTGAATTTAGCAGTTTGGTACTTGGACTGATATTTATGAACATTACTATTAAAATACACATATCAGCTGCAAGTGAAATGAAAACTGCTAAAATTGTAAACGTTTTTGTACTAGTATCCCAAAGGCGTGAAATAAATGTCGCTAAAATATTTATTTATTTTTTTGAATGATGATCGTTTATATATTTTATAAATCTACGTATTTGTCTAAATACAAAAATCATAATTATGTAAATCGTTGCCACATTAGCAATATTTTATACAATATTATTCAGGAACATACAATCTTGAGATTTACATGATGGATGAGGTAATAAGGACCTATACCTTAACCGTTTAAGTTATAAAGACATCTCCTTAGCCAAATGTCTCAAAATAGATGCATTAACGAATTATGAAAGAGTAGAAGAACATGAGCATGTTTCACAAAATCTGTTAAATTCAATCGATTCCAATTTTTACAAGGACACAAACTATCCGGCCTATTAGGATCTACAAGAAAATTTATCAAGAATAACCAAAAATATTTCCCCATGCATATCGTAAGCGACTGTCACGGCTTTGAAAACCTTGTAAAATTTAGGAAACTAAGTTAAACAAAAATTACGAACTGAATAAAATGATAAATGTATATTGAAAAGAAATAAATAAAATATACATTTATTTGCCACATGTATGACGCACCCAATCACAAAACTACAAATAAAACAAAACTCAATAAACTATAAGACATACAAGTGCGAAAATAAAAAAAGAAATTAAATATGCAAAAGATATTCTCCTCACTTGCGCAAAATGGCTATCGCCACGGCGCTGATTAGCAGCCATGCCCACAGTGACTTTTCTATAAAGATTTTAAATTATGACTAACGTATAATATTGTCTTCTGTTTACGCGAATGTTATTCATTGAAATTAAACTACTATATACGGATTTTATCGCGTTGTTTATTTGACACTTTATTACAAAATTTTGAAAACTGTTACACTACTATTACTATTAAACTTTACAAATTTTTAAGCTAATTAAATTATTGAAATTAAATAGTAATAGTAGTGTAACAGTTTTCAAAATTTTGTAATAAAGTGTCAAATAAACAACGCGATAAAATCCGTATATTGTAGTTTAATTTCATATGACTAACGTAAATAAAATATTCAAGAAATTGATTATTACATACGTAGGCTTAGGCCTGTTTCCAAGTATGGCAGGCAGAGACTACAGCTTTCTACATGCTATAAATTGGTTTCGTCAGATCACTAAATTCACACATTCACTTGAACATCCTTGCTTACTGAACCAATTTTATTTTAAACTTGCTTGCTCGCCCTCGTGGTACCTACCCCAATAAAAAGTAGCCTATCTCCTTCCCCAGCCTTAAAACTATTTTAGTACCAAATTTCATCCAAATCGATTGCGTGGTTTAGCCGTCGAGACATAACTGACTGACAGACACATAGACAGACAGAGTTACTTTCGAATTTATGTATAATATTATTAAGGATCTAAATATGGTTACAAATTTCGCAATAAGTGTAGGATACACTTAAATAATAGTTCAATAAATAAACATTCCAAACTACAAAATAATAATTACTTAGATTGAATTTATAAAATATCGCTAAGTTACGATACTTTCGTCGCCGATAACTTAGCGATACATTTTATGTAGTTTAAAAAAGTAGTAGTGTTAACTTTATTATGTAGAAAAAAATGTAGCTAATGTGTCATCGATGTGCTATGTGTTCCATATTGATTTATTGTACCCATGCATTTATAATTTCTGTGTCTGTATTCATTTGAAAGAAGATAATTAAGGTCATTTAGAATATTTTTAACGACGGTGAGAGCCCTAATAAGCTTCCTTTACTTCTTTGGCTTCACCATTCGCCTCTTAAGGCAAGAAAAATCCAGTACTGTTTCAGGATGCCCCTTCTGCCATTATGTGCATAACGTAACATAATTAGCTTGAAACCTGAAAGCCAGCGTCTAAAAATATTCTCGAAGGTATGTAAAGTGGAGCATCAAGTACCTGTTTGACCAGCATGGTAGATTATAGCCTTGTACCTTCCTTGTAACGCACGGCCTCTGTGGGCGAAACTCTCGCCAAGATTCCGCTGTATTGTTGTCGAGTAATCACCACGAGACGTTGATTATTCCGTGTATTCTCATCACTTACAACGCGTACTTATCCGACCGTATGTTGTTAGCAATAGTGTTAAAGAGCGGCCATTGCCGGAATAAGTGCGTCTCGCGGCGATCTCGTAACCTCTCGTGTATTCGATGTGGTAACGGATTCATATAGTTACTATTGATTTTAGTGACACAGCGACAGTATCGCCGCGAGAGGTTCACCCGCGGAGACGGGGCCTTAGAAGAGCTCCGTACCCAGCAGTGGGACGGTAATGGGCTATTTTATTATATTTATAATACGGTATAAGGCATAATTTATCTCAAGATATTTCACATAATTTAAATAAATGTTGACATAACTCGAATCTTAATATTAATAATACATCACTAACAAGTAAATGTAAATAATCAAATTAAAATCTTAACTTGTCAGGGCATTTTTGATAAAATATCTGATATAAAATAATTATTTGCAAGGTAAATAAAGTTAGATATGTTCAGAATGACCTTAAATGTCTTTTGGTAAAGTGCGTATACCGATGGCATCCTTTAAATGTGGTATACGCATCGCTAACACCCTGTTGTGCACAGTCGCTTCGCTGTTGTCGTGCCTGCACCAACTGCGCACAGAAAACGTTCGACTCGAGGATCACGTAGGCAATCTGCAGCTCCGCCGCGACCACCTCCTCGCTGTTAATGCCCGTCTCGCTATACCCCTCACCACCGGTACGTGTTTCAACAACAAACTATATTCAACATATTCCAAGCATGACGTTTTTAAACTTATGTGTTTAGCGTACACATGGTACCTACCTATTCTAAGTATTACCATTTTTATATAATTTTTGTAAACTTGATTGGTTAGATTTATTGTTTCCCAATTAGTTGCATGCCTGGAATTTTATGGATAACAGTAGACTTGCTAGTATTGTGTTTCCAGTTAAATGACGTGTTGTTCAATAATCCTGATATATTTACTTAGTATCTCTGTGATACATAGTCTCTTTATACATGATATAGTTGCAGACGAGCCTAGGTGTAATATGCGAGTGTGGTGAACAGTAACGTATGTTGATATGATGTCCGCAGTGACGAGTGGTCCGCCGGAGCCGAGTCGATGCCAGATGCAGCGAGAGAATGGGGCGCAGGTCCGGCCGCCACCACCGCCGGTCCGCGCCGCTGAGACCATCACTTCTGAGCGCTCCCACCAGGTATTGTCCATCTTGTCCATCTAATATTAGGAGTAAAAGTATGAAATTGCCGATTTGTACTGAAAAATTGAATCTTGTTTTTTTTCTAAGATGTATGTACCATATTTATTTAAATCGAAATATTTACCCTCATTATCTATTCATTGCTGTCATTTAAACAGAAGTTCATTTATGCCTTTACGATAGTTCTCCGAAGACCTAGATTCGACAAACTGTGAAAGCATTTTGTACTGCCTTCTGGGAAGACATTTTTTTAGCACGTAGAAAATTGTCCATACACGTCAAAAATGGTAGTCCGTTGGAGCAAGGTCTGGCGAGTATGGAGGATGACGTATGGTTTCTAACTGCAGCTCCTGTAGAGTTACAATGGTTTCTTGTGCAGTGTGAGGTCTTGCGTTATCATGGAGCAATAATGGTGAAGATCGATTCACAAGTCGGGGCTGTTTCACTGCCAGTTTCGCCATCATTGTTCGAAGTTCGGCATAGTAAATATCTGCTGTTATTGCTTGACCAGACCTGAGAAAGCTATAGTGAATAACACCATGAAAATACCACCAAACAGTTACCTTTTTATTGGTAAGTTTTGCTTTAGGGCATTGTTGCGGCGTTTGAACTGGAGCCAGCTATTGTATTTTTTAGCTTACGGTTATCGTAAAGAATCCACTTTTCGTTACATGTCACAATTCGATCTAATATTCCTTCATTTCTGTACCGATTCAACAAGGCAACACAAGTTTCAACACGCATTTCTTTCTGGAGATCAGTCAAAACACATTTTTCAGATATTTTTATCTTATTGATTTGATGCAAATGAGCCAATATTGTATACATACATACATAGATTCACGCCTGTTTCCCAGAGGGGTGGGCAGAGACTTCGGATTTCCATTTGCTATGATCCTGACACACTTGTCTGGCTTCATTCACTTTCATCACATTCCTCATACACGCCCGTCATTTCAAGGTGCTCTTAACCTAGCCTTTGTCCAGAACGCCTCCGATCTGATCGAGAAACGTTCGCCTAGGTTTTCCTCTTGCGACTGTTCCATTCACACTAGCCTTATAAACTTTCTTAGTCAGTCTTTCCTCGTCCATTCTTTCTACATGACCAAACCAGCTTAACATACCCTTTTCTATTCTTGTCACTATATCCACTTTCATGCCGCATCTATCTCTAACCACACTATTCCTTATTCTATCTTTCAGAGTCACGCCACATATGCTTCTCGACGCTCTCATTTCTACAGCATTTATTCTGCTCTCCTGCTTCTGCTCTCTTCTCTCTTTGCTCTGCTCTGCTTCTTTTGCCAAACCCAACTTTCACTTCCATACATAAGTGTGGGCACTAATAGTCCTCTATGAAAAGCCAAACGTGCCTTTTCGGATACATTTCGATTGTTCATAAAAGCGTGTAAAGCTCCATTCACTTTGTTGCCAGCAATCGTTCTCCTTTCAATATCTCCCTCATGTTTACCATCCCTTGTAAACAAAGTACCCAAATATAAAACTCTTTCACTTGCTCCACTTTTCTCCATCAATCATATTACACATTGTCATGCACTCTTACTTTTCAAATACCATAACTTTTGTCTTGCTTACATTTATTTTCATTCCTTTACTCTCAATAGCACCATGCATAATAGTTACCATCGTCTGCAACTCTTCCGCTGATGACGCAAGTATTACTTGGTCATCGGCATAAAGAAGACATTTGACAAGTAACTCATTCATTCTTAATCCCCATTCATAATCTTTTAAATCTTTCAAACAATTGTCCATGAATAGGTTAAACAGCTAAAGTGACGGTACACATCCTTGTCTAACACCGTTTTCGATGCTAAACCATTCTGTGTAGGTCCCATTTATCCTAACACAAGCTCTGGAATCATCATAAAGAATTTCAGAGCTCGCGTGAGGTTGCTATTCACTCCATACATGGACAATACCGACTAAAGTTCATCCCTCACCACTTTATCATAAGCCTTTTCCAGATCCACGAATGCGCAATAGAACTTTTGACCTTTGGCCAAAACTATCTCGGCTATGCTCCGTAAGGAAAATAACTGATCCGTACATCCCGTACCCTTTCGAAATCCCGTTTGTGCATCCCATATTTTCTCGTCGGTTACTTTGACAATCCTTTCAATTAACACTTTCGCATACAATTTACCGACGACGCTGAGCAAGCTAATGACTCTATAGCTTTTGCAATCTTGCTGTGAGTCTTTTCCCTTGTATAAATGTACTATGACGGCCTTGCATCAATCACTTGGTACACGGCCGGTATTCCAGCACAAGTTAAAAAAGGCGGCACAACTGAGTTGCTATGAGACCCTGTCCAGCTGTCAGCATTTCGATTGTAATTCTATCATACCAGCCTTTCCTGATTTCTTGCTTTTCAATGCTTTCATTATTTCATCTATACTAAAAGAGCTTTCATCATTACTATCATTATCATTCATTTCGAAACTTTACCCTTGCCATTCCTCTCTTTCAAATAAATTTTCTAAATATTTCTTCCATCGCTTCAGTACGCTCTTTTCTTCATTCAGTAAACTTCCATTCTTATCTCTGATTGATTTCAGATCTGTGGTTACGGTTTTACCTCGAACTGAGCGAATGGATTTCCAGAAGAACTTTGCGTTGGTCCGGAAATCTTGAGATAACCTTCTATCAAACTCATCTTTCGATTCCTCATTTTTCATTTTAATTACATCTTTCACTATCTTATTCATTCTTATAAACCTATTCCTTCATTGACATCCGCATTCGTTGCTTCTTGCATTCTCTTATTGGCTCTGACGGATAGCCAGTCCAACCATACCTGCTTCTTCTCACGTACTACCCCTGGCACATCTTTATCCCACCACGCATTTTTCGATTTTATAATTTTCGTCTTCTTGTTCACACCGCATACTTCTGACGCTACAACTACCACTTCATGCTTAAACGACTGCCATGATATTGTAGGTAGGGTAACGTTAAACCATGCCTCTAATTTCTGGGTAGTGACTCGGATCGGCTTACACAATCTCCTTCAATTCAGCGTTATTCACCTGTGTGGGGCGGTCTTCCAAGTGGTTCGTTCTTTAAGTCGAAGTTTCCATTACGAAAGCGTTTAAACCAAAACGCACGGTGCGTTCATTAGCAGTCTCCTCTCCAAACAAAGCGTTGATATTGCGAGCCGTTTCTGCTGCGTTAATACCGCGTCGGAACTCGTATTAAAAAATGACTCGGATTTTCGAAGTATCTATCTTTCCCGTCGAAGCTGAATAAAAAATACAACTGAAAGTCGAAAATCGAATGTTGCACATTTTTTAAAAGAAGAAACTTATAGGTATCATGTGAAAAAAGTTTTACTCGAAAATCTCAAACCATGAAGGTTTTATGTCAATTCAAAGTATCTACACCCGCGAGCAATCAAATCGAATTAACCTTTTTCTGCGCACACATACACCAATTTTACAAAAACTACACTTGGTATTTATGACAACAATATGTCATTTGAAAGTTTTAAATTTAAGCTTTCAATGAGCATCAATACCCTATAAAAAATAAGCCCTTATTTATTTACGCAATTTAATTGGGCAATATAGTAAACTTGCTCCATATGCTACCCATGATTTGCGCTACTTACCCCGATATAAAACCTACCCACAACCGGCTACCCTTATCAGTCGCTTATCACAAGTTGACCGGTACATATCTCTGTAAATTGCATTAATTGTTTTTACGAAAATATGGATACCACACCTGAAAAAGTCGCTCAAGCTGTTGCCCTGTTGCAACAAGGGCTAAGTCAGCGAGCAGTCGCTGCCCAGCTTCACTTGAGCCAGTCTGCTGTATCCAGTGTATACAGACCATTTCAAGACTGGTGCCTTCAATCGGAGACCAAGGTCCAGCCGCCGCCGGTGCACTTCCGAAAGAGACGACCGTTTCATAGTCTCAAACTCGTTGCGTATTCTGCATCTAACGGGTGTTGATGTGCAGCAAGATGATGCAGCAACTGAGACGTGTACGAGGGGTGGCTGTCAGCGAGTGGACATTAAGAAGACGCTTGAAGGAAGCTAACCTAACTCCAAAAAGACCTGCGACGGGCCTTAAATTGACAGCAGGCCACCGACAAGCGCGCCTCCAGTTTGCTCGAGAGCATCTCGATTGGGGCATTGCGCAATGGCGGTCGGTCCTGTTCACTGACGAGTGCAGAATGTCTCTGCATGGCAGTGACAGGAGAGCCCGGGTCTACAGGCGTCCGGGCGAACGATTTGCACAGTGCTGTTTCGCTGAAACAGTTGCATACGGCGGAGGTTCTTGCATGATGTGGGCTGGGATCTCAGAAGGAAAAACCGAGCTTGTTTTTGTGCCTGGGGCCTCATTTACGGAGACGCGCCGCTGCGCCCGCGGCGAGTTGCCAAGCGTGCCGCCACGGTAATGCTTATCTATACAGTATTGTAACTCGGTTCTGTCCTTGAAATAATTTCCTACAACAGCGCGTTTCGTAGACACACGTTAGGGCTGCCCGCCTACAGTATTTTAATTTTATCTGTCTACTTGAGTTTCTTTCTAGTTTAGTGATTGTAAATATTATAATTATGTATATTATATTATAAAAATGAAATTCGTAGTGAATGAAATAGAAAGTGTACAATAAAATCAAATCATCACAAATCGCACGCTTCCTGCTTACAAAACAATCACACCGTCCGTTCGTCACTTCGGCGCATTCGCGACTGGTTGCGAACCAAGATATAATACTGTTAATATCATTACCGTGGTGCGACTATCGCTGCGTCGCACGCGGCGGGCATCGCTGCGGCGCACGCTCTATTTCAAGCAAACGCGCGTAAAATCGCTTCTCTGTAAACGCACTCATACAACGCCATATGTTTGAATTCAGTGCGGGCCGCGTCTCCGTAAATGAGGCCTGGGGGATGCCGAGGAGGCGTGCTAACGGCTGATCGGTATATCACCGACATACTGTTGGAGCATGTTGTTACCTACGCAGGATTTGTTGGCGAAACGAACGCCCGTTGTCACACGTCGCGTATCACTCGGCAGTTTCTTCATGAAGTCGAAATACGCATAATGGGCTCAGTCCAGACATGAATCCCATCGAGCACTTATGAGATGAGCTCAAAAGAAGAGTACGTGCCAGAAATCCAGTTCCTTCGAGCGTAGAAGAGCTGAAGACAGCATTATTAGAGGAGTGGGTTGGCATTCCTGGAGAGACCGTCTAAAAGTTAATAAGGTCAATGAAGAAGCGACTGCAAGCTGTAATTAGAGCTACGGGGGAAGGTAATAATACCGTCTATTCAATTTTTTATATATTTACAATTTTTTTTGTTTAATTTGTAAAACCTCTTTTTTGTCCTTTGTCCTAAATTTCCCTTTTTTCCTACACTTACGTTCAGACATTAATTAAAAAAATAATGATTGAATGTAAATTATAATGACACCAAATTAAAGCTGACATCTCATAAGCTTTCCGATGACATACTGTTATCATAAATAGCACGTGTAGTTTTTGTGAAATTGGTGTAGTTGTGCGCAGTGAAGGGTTGAGTCGATTTGGTTACTCGCGAGTGTATTACTATACAACGGCAACTTCATACTTTAACCCCTATTATATTTCACAGTATCGATTTAACTTCACCTTTTTAATGACATGTCTTTTTCTGTAATTAACACAGCATTCAATTAATCCATGCATGCCTCCTTTCACGACAAGAAATCTTAAGGAAATTTGTAATTGTTTGATGTTTAAAATAATAATAAAGCTATATCTAATGTAGACGGGTTACTTAAGTGTTATAATAAACTCTATAAATGTTTTACATAATAGATACTTCTTTAACTTATTATAATACAGTGAATTTCTGGTATAACGACGATGAAGTAATTTCCTCATTATATCTGGAAGTCAGTACAGGCAAAGACAAAGACAAAATTTCTTTGACAGTGAATGTGCGTCTAGAAGCCATAATTATTCAAAAGTTTACTAAACACAGCTGCTACTCAGAATATCAATTTGCAACTGAACCATCCGAAACGTACATGCTTTACCTACCCAGCTAATATCTATAAACAAAAAGTAAAGGTCACCACAGCTGCTGACCATATGTGTGGATGTAAACAAAAGATAATAAAGCTCTTTGTGTCTTTGGCGGCCGACTCCGGTAGCAATATTTGCATGGGATTACTAAGAATTTGTTACAAATTATTCATTAAAAACAATCGCTACACCCGAACTCGGCGTTACATCCAAAGTCGCTATAGCGATATACGGGCTGTTAGGCACACGGTTGTCCAAATGAAATAGAGATCTGGTTTGGGCTATTATTGCCAACGTGTTGGACTCAGGCAAATTAAATTTTATTATTAATTTTTTTAATCATGCAAAGTCGAACTTTGTTCTATTTTTAGCTCTTTCCGAAACTTTGACAGCCTGTTATAATTTTTTTACAAGGTGTCTATAGGAAATAATAATTTTAATGAAATGTAGCAATAGTTAACTAAAATAAAAAATATAATTATGACAGCTAAACCCATATTCGTTTAACATTTTAACAGTTTTAGTCTAAATTTCCGAAATTTTATTTTAAAAATTAAAAATAATCATATCGCCGAGTTCAACGCGTTGGCAATAGCCCAAACCAGATCTCTATTTCATTTGGACAACCGTGTGCCTAACACCCTGTATTTTGTACTAAAGTTTGCTTTAAATTCAAGGGACTTAGATTTAACGTCGTTATAGACAAATGGTCGCTACAACCAAGGTCCGTAATAAATGAAATCCACTGTATTTACTTATGTGATTACATTTCTTTTAACTTACGTCTGATGTTTCTAAAATGGTAGTTAATCTTTGTACTCCTTACCCCAATCGTCTCAGTACTCACATTGATTTTAAAAGAATAGAGAATAATTAATAATATTGATTTTAACTACTCAGCTAAGGAAACCTGAGAATGACTGAACTGCTCGAGTAAAGATTTAACTGACAATAATTTCGATGTATTTTTTATGTTAATCTAAGAAACTTTAAATTTACAATTGCAAGCATACACTCAAATAATACACATACATAATTTAATTGAAAGTATTTTATTATAATAAAATCTTGGATTACGACAAAATAAAAGATTTTATTTTGTTATATTCGAAACAATGCATTGTAACAATCTACTTAATACAGGACGTATTAAGTAAGTTTATGTAGTAATCGTGTAAAATGTCTGATATGCACAATACATTGTGTGTTAGCAGCTAATAATGCGAGAAGTACAACAAAAGCCCAGCTGAAAGGAGTTGGGTGGCGGCGGAGGCGGTGGCCGGCCCGCGGCCGCCCCGGGGCCCTCCTCAGCCGACCCGGACGCACTGCGCACCGTCCAAACGTTCATCATGCTCGAGCAGCGACGCAGGGCTGACTTCTCCATCGATTCCATACTAAAATTCGACCATTAAATCACACACGGCCCGCTCTAATCGGCCTATTCATCAAGGACATTATTTGCTCCCGGAAACACGGCTTTTATATTGGTTTGACTCTAAATTGACGTAAAGTGGATTTTAGTACGCAAACGTTGTGAAAGCGTCGGACAGCTCGTGAATGATTATATATTGATGCTGCGCGGCTCCATCTCGTTGCCACCACTCGATACTAGGACTGAGCGTTGTCGAGAGGCGTCGCCCTCGGCTCAACTATATTACGAACTTGTATACCAGTGCTCTTGTAAACTACGAGCCGACGATTTGACTGTATTTACAATTAAATAATTACTTATATTAAATTAATGCATACGTGTGCGTTACATATTTTTGGGCGGTTAAGCGTTTATTCGTCGTGTCGAGGTTAATATCTTGATTGCCAGCGATCTACAAAAGTACGAAATACATGTTGCCTGTAGTGTATTACAGTACACGTTTTAGAAACTTTCCAAAAGTTATTTGTGATGTTTATAACGCGTTCATTATTATTATATTGTTGTGTCGCTGACTTTCTGTGCCTATTCGTAAAGATAGGCGTCCGTTACGGACCAAAGTTAGTAGCGCAGTATGTTTTATGTATATTATTATCTTGTCCTCGCTCAAACAGTGAACGTTTACGGCGCCGGCGGCGGCGTGGCGTGGTGTTATGTCCAATGGACGCGTTTAAACTTATGGCGCGTGATGTTCGTACTTTAGTGGCGGCCGCTGCTCACGACACCACCGACTGAGTAGATTACGCAGAGTGCGATGTATCTAGTAAGTGTTATGATGATATATTGGACTGGATCAACATCTTGATCATTTAGATCGTCCGTTCTTTTGAACGATGCCAACGATTTCAACGTTTACTTTTAGCTTTAGGAAATTTAAACTACTTACGTTATATCATAACCATTTATTGCGAAGCGGAAAGTAAACTTTCCGCGTGTTCTGAACAATATGTTTTAAGAACTGTGGTGCGATTTGCGGGAAATATTGGTTTCCTGTGCTAGAGTCCAAAGCTACATTTAAATGTTTTAACTGGGGGATACTGAAGTTTGAATGTAATCATATTAAAATAAATATATGTCATTCGCTGTTTTAACGAAATATATTATATGGAATGGGACATTGGCCTGGAAACATCTTAAATATTATTTATAATCAAATAGCGAATATTAAAAGTGCATGTCGTTTAACATAAATATAAAATACAGTTGTGTGTGGTCCTATGTTGTGGCAAATATTTGTTTGTTTATTAATGAACATAGCATTGATGTTAGTTGTTTATGTAATAATATAATTGTCGTTAATATTTGAAGATATTACTTACAGTGGACCGTTAGAGAGCGCGAGACACTCGACACATGGATATTCTGTAACTATGAACTATTACTGCGCTGACTTACATTTACTTGTGAACATTTGAATACTTTCAGTATTATTATATATTTTCACGATGTGATAGTGTACGTTCCTTTAAGATTGTGTAATAGGTTTTGGCATCAGTTTATGTAATGTTAATATGGTACTACATGACGTATAATGCACAGGCGTCTCACGTCGCTCTAACTCTAAGTTAAGAACGAGATTTCAGGTCGAGCTTGTCGTTGTGTGGAATGTTGACTCTCGATATACTGCGAACGGCTCATTGAGAATTAATCACTAACTAATTATATGTGTCCAATTGACGTTGTTACTAAGAGTCGTAGTGTAGCGCCAATATTGTCATCGATGTTTCCCGAGTTGCGATAACCATAATATCGATTAATTATTAATCACTGTACTACTGGTCTAATAAGCTCGATGTTGTTATCGATGTTCAACTATGTATCGATGTTGAATGTTCAATGGAAACATTTCTTGATTCTTTATCGTATCAATATTATAATCACTTTAATAATACCCTATACCCTGTACCAGGCCAATCATTAACTATGGCCAACGGGACCGTCTCCTAGCTCACCCGCCCAGTTGCGGAGCTTTTGTGTCGTGCCGTTAATTGTTAAAGCTTAGTAGTCATTAAGACATAGTAGATGTAATAGTATCAGTATCTTTTTGACTCTACAAGTCAGGATACGTTTAACTGTCATGTACGATGCTTTATCGCTATCGTAGTTACCCCAGCCCCTGTGACGTTCCTCGCCTGTAACCCCACTCGAGACGGTCTCCTCTCTAAATTTCGTACGTTTGGGAATATATCAGTTTCAACAGCTTTGTATTTTCTTACCTAGTCATGTCTAAACATAAGTAACTCCCAGTGAAAAATTAATCATTCTTAAACTACGTACAAAATTAACTTACAATGAAACTGAACTGTATAATTATGACTTTCTATTTGAGTACTCTCAATATTTACAATTATCCTTTTTACCTATATCATGACGTAATTTGTTAATTGTTTTAACTGATATCGAGTAAATCTATTAAAGTACTTCATTGTATCGTTTGAACAAGCTTTTTTTTATGTTGTAATTTATGTAATAACTTATTTAAAGAGTAAAACAATATTGTACCAACCATTTGTGTTATTATGTGGCATGAAATATGATTTGTATATGACGTGTACAGAAATCCACGTAACTATTATAGTACTGTCTAAGACAATTGTTGCCTCGTAAGCTATGACACGTATTTCAATGATATATAGATTATGACAAATACATTACGTAGGTATAGTTAAAATTTCATAATAAGGGCAAAATGTTGCAAAACACAACATTTGTCAAACGGCCACCTCTAATATTATGAGCTTATAAGAGCCAAACTAATTTCTCGAATTGTTACAAATGCATCATCATTCACAATAGTAATAATAATGCCCTAAAAGACATACCATACCAGTTATGTGGATTTATATTGGTACTATTAACCATTGGTACGCCGGTATGTAGACATCAGCGAGATACGTGTGTTTTTTTATTATGTCTACTAGTCACTAGAGGCTGGGAGGTTAATGTTATGCCACATAATGAATATGGTATATTCTGTCTGAAATCAATTTAATAGAAGCACTAATGTCACGTCATTTCTAAAGTAAAATAAAATAATATACATATATATTTTTCTACTTCTTCAAAATCAATAAAAAAATATACCTATTTGAAAATAAATAAATAATAATTATATGAGTAAACTGTATTTTTCTATTATATTTCGAATACATTTTGATTTATTTTATTCGTAATGCGTGACATTATAAAAAGGTGTACTGCGATTATAGATGACGTTTGTTTGACAAACTATTGTAGAAATAAATCTTTTTACTTATAAATGTCTTAGCATGTTGGAATTATTAATTAAATACAATTGAATGATAAACTATTTTGATCATATCCTAATTATAATTTTGTCGTTGAAAATGTAATTAGGTGTAGTATATTAATGAAACTTATATAATTCAAATTTGGGACGATATTTATAAGTAAAAAGATTCAGTGCAGCAGTGTATATAATTATGTTACATTTCCAAATGAAGATTATTTGTTGAAAATTTAATTTTAAGAATTTTTTAGGTTTATTATGTGTCAGTTGTTTTTATTATCGATTGGTTAAGATTCAGGTTATATCGTTATAAAGCTGCTGATTTTATATTAATGAAATAATATATCGTTACAAAAATATAGTCTTGTGCCGCGAGCTGTCAAAATGTTGATAGAAATGATTTTGTTACCCAACATTATCAAACAAGCCAGTTTTAGAATTTAAATAACACATTTACAGTGGTATAAATATATTTCGTTGCTGATTCTTGGTGTCTGAGTAACATCTATGTTTTGCGTTTAAGAAGTACCTGCTATAAATTACAAATTAAAGCATAATAAAAACGTTGTGCCTGTATCTTACAAATCGGGAATTAGGGATTTTATAGAAGATAATTATTTTTTAAGGCCATTGTAAACTTCATGTGAAGTGATCTCAGTCTGTAGTGCTGATTTTATCGAGTTCATAATTTCACTGTCACATACGTTTTGAATTATATCCAAAATTATACATTGCCCATGCATATTATAGCGATTTATATTATGTCATGGTGTTTTATACTTATGACTTAATTATTTATTAAATTAAATTAAATATTTATTTAATTATCATCAATCAAATAATTAAGTATATACTTAAAGTAAAATAAGGATAATAATCGTTTAACATGGTTTTATATAATTGTTTGTTTGTGGTCTTCTATAATATGATATGTGCAGTTAAAATATGAACTGGAATTAGTGGGAATTGTAACGAATATAAAAGATGACTGATTTTATGTAATTAGTTTATAATTAATTAAATAATTTGGTTTTGCAAATACCTTTTAAATTACATGCTCTTAAACATTACAGAATTTATTGCATTTATCATGGATCTATCGTCTACAGTCAATTACCAAACGTAATAGAACTACCTTAAATAAATTATAATCAATAACTGTGATTTCGTTTTTTTTGTTGTTAACCGTTCCTTATTAACGTTATGATTGCCGTAATTTAAAGCATGGTACAAGTAATCTGCAGAATCTAAGATAGGAAAATAAATGTTATTATAACGGTTTGAAGTCCTGCCTTTTATAACATGTTGGTACTTGCCCAAGTCTAACTGGTCGGCGACTTTTATAATCATGTATCTACCCATCAGAATACCATCTACCTAATAACACCAAAACAATCTGGGTAGGTACATGTAAATTGTTAATTTCTAATCCGAGCTTTCTAGTCTAGCCAAATGATGCAAAGATAACATAGGTCTTGAACTCAATTAGTCATAGTAAATATTACATTAATACTTATTTATTTGCAAGTGGCCAGTAGGTATATCCAAACATGACATAGCTGTGACAGGGGAATATACGAGTACGTACTCAAAATATAAGATTGAAAAATCCTGATGTCTCCCGAGGGGGATCGTCAGGGGAGACACGAGACCGAAACCATTTTTCTACTATACCCAATATAGGTATCTGTATCTATATAATATGCAGCTACTCGAATTTAATTTTATCTTGTACCGATATAGATATGTACCCCCCCAGTAAGTAAATGTAATATACCTACCTAATTACAAAAGACAACATCCACATATACTTTCTTGTCATACAATTACTAATTAAATTTACCCAATGATAACTAATCTCTTACATTGATACCTACTTAGCTTTATTTTTTATCATAAGATAAAAAATTATCATAAGATAAAAAATAAAGCTAAGTAGGTATCAATGTAAGAGATTAGTTATCATTGGGTAAATTTAATTAGTAATTGTATGACAAGAAAGTATATGTGGATGTTGTCTTTTGTAATTCCATTACTGTCTAAGTCATAGGTATAATGAATATGAAGTAAGTATTATTACTTGTGTCTATAGTCATTAGCAAGGACAAAAGAGAGCAGATAAGGAATAAGTAACCATTATTATGATTAAAATCTTCCACAACGGTTGCCTCTACTTATAATACTTAAGCCTGATAGCATTGTAGCAGTATACTTTCGTAAGTTATTACTTAAATACGTATTCATAAATGCTTATTCCGCCATGCTAAGCCGCCAAGTAATATATATTTCTAGTATCTGTTTCTTATAGTGTTCTATATTATTATTAAGTCATGAGTCCAAATTTAAAATGTCTCAGGAGCTCCATAGTCGTAATGTCAAATACCGTTCTCTGGTAGACCAGACAGTCAATTGATAGTTTATTAACACCATGAACCTTTCGGCTATATTATAATCATAGACTAGTATATATTATTATCGGTAATAGACGAATCTGACATTTTAAGCGATTGCATCGCCATCTATAAAACTAGCAAGCAACTCTGCAATTTTGTTTCGTTTAAAATGGCGATAGATGTCGCTAATTTTAGTATTAGCTGTATTGATTTATTTAACTTGTCAAGTATATATGTCGTTTTGGTAATACAAATAAAACCATAGGATATACTATCATACAAAATTTATTATTCACCATTTCACAATACATAAACAAAGAACACAATTTTAAAGGTTTTGCCAAAATCACAACATT
The DNA here is from genome assembly GCA_963564715.1 of Catocala sponsa. Classification (NCBI taxonomy): domain Eukaryota; kingdom Metazoa; phylum Arthropoda; class Insecta; order Lepidoptera; family Erebidae; genus Catocala; species Catocala sponsa. The sequence continues at coordinate 27,044,795 of OY751326.1, forward strand.
GTTTATTTGAATTCTTCAGTAAATAAGGTCCAAACTGCCAAACTGGAGGGCCTAGACTTCGTTACACGGAGTACCGAACTTGACGTGAAAAGACACAACACCGGTGAAGATGCTTGATTTCCTGGTAGACTCGAAGGAACTGATGCTCAACTCGACGTGAATATCACAGAAAACGCAAATACAGCGAAACATAAAAATAATTGCGCAAGAGCATGTAAACAAATCGCCATTAATTATTTTGTGTGATGCAGGGGGGGGACACTGCCCAATACCTTTCCTATATCCAAAGATAGGACTGACATCTGTGTTTTTGGCCCCGTACTTGTGTTGTAAATCAATCGCAGAAGATGGCGCTTAAACAAATTTTAATTTATTATTTAGTGTCAGTTCTTACCTATCTATAGTTTTATATTTTTAATTTATCTAGAATCATATTTTATTCTCATTTTAATTGTTTTATCATAAAAATGTCATAAAATACAAATTAGTAAATATGTCGGTTAAAGAGTATGATTCAAACATTGGATTTGTAAGTCAGTCACAATATGGCGACTGCATCTTGCCCGTCCGGACGTTTGTAGTTTTTCGTCCTATAATGTATATTTTTCGCCTGTGAAGGTCTTATGTAAGTGCGTTGAGTCGAGCTCTGTGTTCCTCCACCTTGTGTCAATTAATCTTCCCATCAAAAACTGTTGTTATCAGTGCGCGATAGTGACGCTTTTAGTGTTTAGTGTTGTGCGGTTTTTCCAACTACAAAAATGCCGAGACGCTGCGAATTTCACTGTGAACCTAGAGTCCGCTGCACAGTTATAAATTTTAATAAACATAATAACATGTTATTTGTTGTTGTTTTATTCATATACTACGATATGCACCCTATACTTATTGTATTTAAATTGTTTTGTTTGGATCTATTTTTGTAACATTCTACTTGTTCTATTTGCATATTTTTTATGTTACAAAAATACGATTGATACAAAACAATTTAAATACGAATTCTGGATTAGTAATACATAATATAAATAGCTATAGGCACAGAATACGGAATAGCTATAGCTATGTATAGAAGGATTAGTTCGGGGCCAAAAGTTCAGATGTCGCTGCTTCAAATAGGGTTGGCTGAAATTGACCATAAGAGGGCTCTCTTTTCCCTATGTATTACTTTACTCTTTGGTGTGATGACAGCTAATGAAAGAAGATTGACGTTACGAAAAACTATATTTCTACCATTCGGTTACAATACGAGAAAAAAATTGTATAAACATATATATATTTTGGTGGTTATAAAAATGTATTAAAATAAAGTATAGGACTTATATCTTCTATTATCTCATTACTAATTTTCCTAGTATCGATTTGAATTTTGTAAGTCACAGAACTCATAAGCAAAATTCTACTAATAGGTAGTGTTTTAGTTTAACTGGTAGGATGGCTGTGAGATATGTACTTAGTTCCATGTCTAAAAAAAAGAGGGCGACTGTGTCGAAGTTTTCCTTCAATGTAGGCAAGAATGATTATAATATACCTATAGGTACCATAATAGTTTATATTTTTCAATAGTCAAATATTTAAGAAATCGTTTGTTTTTATTAATGGTTATGTATATGTTAGCGTGATAAAATAGTTATAACACCAATTTCTAAACGAAAATGTGGGATGAGGCAGCCTCCTGGACATCGGTCAATAATGATAGAATGCAAACGCCATCTGGCCAGCAGTTTAAATACTAAAATGGTTTTTCGATAGCTTTATAGAGGTCAGCACCGGTCTTCAATTAGTAAGAAACTCGGGTCTATTATTAGGCATTCACTGAGATGGGTACCATTTGGAACTAAAAGGGAGTCTGTGTTCACAATTAAAGCAGAGACTATTAGGGATGAATAATTACGAGAAAGCCTTTAATGCTTTTAGAGCTTTTCCTAAAGCATTGCAAACGGTTTTACTATGACGCATGACCCAAAAGAACTATCTGTTGGCTTTTTCTGCTTATTTGTCGTTGCCTACTTAAGAGCAATTTAATTTTTTAATTATCTTGACGTTTTATTTAGTTGGATATGTGCTTGCCGCATTTAGCCTCACATCTGGGCGATTGTGACCGTCGCGGCATTAGTCAGTTATCATACCCATACTAACTCATCTCTACTGGAAACACAGTAAAGGATCGGCATTCCTAATCTTTTCTGAATCTTTCGGGAGACTAGGCTGTAAGTTGCCTCCGCTTCTATGTTGGTTAGAACATAATAATATGAACCGGTGTCTACTCTGCCTCCATATACTCTCAACAAAGTGTCTACCTGTCATACCCGTTGAAATGGGAGATTGCGCGACAATTGATTATATAAGGATGGAAGCGCATCCCTCGTCTACTTACTTTCTTTTAGATCTGCCCACTGATGTCCGTAGAGATTCCGTCGCATACAATGGTATGTTTTAAGTTAGCAGAAGACCATTGATTCGGATACCATTATTTTTTCTCTTTAGGCCAGATGATCAGAAACGTCATCCCGGGAGAGACTAACTGTACGTGTATCCATTCTAAAGTGTTTTGATTTTTCGATGCGTTTTGTACGTCACTGACACTCCAGGATGAGTCCACTGTAGAAGCTATTGCTACTCCGAGCTTGTAGTAAAGCGCTATCCTATAAATATATCGATATGTATGATAAATCCATGCCTATGCATTAGCATATTATTCTTTTATGACCCCAGATGCGGCTGTTGTTGCCACCTGAACCCATACCAAAACATTCTACCTGCAAGATTGTGTTAAGACTCCGTATGGTTGTTAAGTAGTTGAGTAATCCTCAAGTAGTTGAGGATTAAATCATGGAAGAATAATCGTACCTTTTTTGTGTTCATTTTCTTCTTCATGAAGTTCTTCATAGGATGATATTTTTTGTGGCAGACAATGTTTGTTGATCCCGATGATAACATACTTATACTTGTAACATCTTACAAGTTACTTCTATCATTGGGATCTCGTTAGTTATTTTTCTTTAGGTTCCCATGGCTTATTATTTTATTCAACTCACATATCTCCTGTGGCAGCTTCTTATTGTAATATCAGGTGCATAGGTCTGTGGTATGGCATCGTATGTTACCATGGGGTGTATTTTGCTTTGCAAAGCCATATGGGCATAGGCGTGCCGATATTGCCTGAAAGTTTAGCATGCTTTTTACCTACTTATTTTCATGTTTAGTTCCTTAGTCCAGTTTCACTTGTGGTCTAGTATTGCGCTCAGTTACTTTACTTCATCCGACAGGGTGGGTAAGTTCTGTTTTAAACAATAAGTGAAAAAGTGGCAAACTGTAACATGATCAAATGAACGTTATTAGATCTTCGGGACTATGAGTCACAATGAGAGTGCCACAAGGCTCAATTTTAGTACCTTTTGTTAATTATAGTACGATGATTTGCTATGACATATATCGTACAGAATTTTTTTGAGACTTTATATTATTGGCGAATGCCTCATTGCTTACCTACGCATTATTAAAATTAGCAACGACGCTTTTGTTACATATTGTACCTATGTGAAAATTACGTTTAAAATATCTTGTCACATAAATAAAAGGAGTACTTACCTACCTACTTAGAGAGCTTAGTATCTATTCACAATTTAAACACTAGACATAAACATAAGTTAGTTATGTCTAGACCATGTAGGTACCTATCTAGTAGTATGCTCCATACAGCATCTAAACATTTAAAAAAAAATAAGTCCGAAGTTTAGCAATAAGTATTAAGACATTTCATGACTATTGCGTAATGTTAAAGTAGGTACCTATTTACACACATCAACAGAATTAAGGGATACCTTAATCCTAAATTATTTACGACTTTATAGTTTAAAATATTTTTAGTTGCCATAAAAAGTTTATATAGGTACAGATTAAAACCTCTTATGATATGTTCAAAATTTAAAAATGTAAATAAAAAATCAAAGTAAAAATAAAATACGGAGGCATAACCGTATTCATTATAGGTCGACGGTTCCCTATATATTACTTTACTCTTTGGTCGACGGGTAGATATCGTGTCACTACGCAGAATCAGGATCGATTTCTCCAAATGGCCGCTAGAAGACAACTCAAATTATCAGAGCGATGCAACTAGTACAAAGGCTGCAGGAGGACCACCAGCTGCTGGTAAACGACTAAACCGTGTGAAGGAGATTGCATCAAGTTGGTCTTCATGATTGGCGATTGAAAAGAGTGGCCATGAGTTTCTTGCCTGTTTCTTCATGAAAGCTCTACTCCTCGAACAGACTTTTTCAATGCTAAATTTTCCTTCTATTTGTTTTTATATTTTTTTTTATTAATATAATAGTGAATTGACGTGTTCAAGAATTGTTTGCACAGTTTTATGGAAATAAAGATTTTTGAGTTTGACTTTGACTTCATGCTCGAAGACTGCTACGTGTTCCAGCATTGCGGCGTGGCAATCGCTGCCGGCGGCTTTCGCGGGGTCGCGGTCGGGAGCATTTACTATGGAGTGACTAACAATGGTCTTTGGTGCTGCTTACCGATGAATCCCGGTTTGGGTTTCATCCGGATTCACGAAGAATACGCATTTGGAGAACTCCAGGAAGAGTTAGCCGTCTACGGCACCCTCAGGAGGTCCACTCATACCAAGGCGGGACAATCATGGTGTAGGCAGGCATTCGTCTTGGCGGACGAACCCAGCTCGTTTGGATCCAAGGCAGCATGACTGCACAAAAATACCACAAGGAGGTAGTAGAGAATCCAAATAGGCCAAGAATATTGTAACTAGATTAAGCTCAGTTAATGAAAATAAATCATTTTTATTTATTTATTATTTATTTATGCATGATAATGCTCCTTCCTACACGGCGCGGCTGGTGTCAGCCGCTCTCCGAGACTACGATGTTCAAGTTTTGGATTGGCCTGTACAGTCGCCCGACTTAAATCTTATCGAGCATGTCTGGGACATGTTATAACGAAAAGCTTTGAGAGATTTCGAGCCAAATTTCATGGTGGATCAACAACTTTACGAACACTTCCAAAGAACATGGGACTTCATACCGCAGCACGACATTGACAATTTAATTTACCTATGAACAATCGATGTCGATGTGTAGTTTTCTATTTTTTTTTAACACGGGGAAATGTGCAATTCACATTCCCCATCGCCGGTTTTGGGGCGGGCGATGGGGATATGTCGGGATCCAGCCTAAGATGGAAATTTGGGCTGAACCGACTAAAACCACCGTGGTGTTCCTCACACCTTTATTGTTACAAGCACCGGCTCACTCCTCTAACACGTCATATAAATAAGATATAAAATATAATAATATAAGATAGGATATATCATTAATTATTTATTTATTTAATTAACCTTGAGCTGATATTATACTATTAGGATATATTTTGGTTGTAATAGACTGTTATTTGATTATTGTGACGCCATTACTAATTTTTGGTATAGAACGGGGTGTCACAGTAAAATCGGACTGACTTTTGTTATCGCTTGATTGCAATAAACACTAAATCTAACTTACTTGAGTTTATACGTTATTTTCGCCACCTGTTGTTTTGTTGTGCAACCCTACGTGTTTCATCTCAGAAGTGGGATGGAGGAAAAGCTGCTCGGGCCATATTTTCATGGGCTGGGAAAAAGAAGGAGACAAAGTGATACATCGACAGACGACGACGTACCCGAAAAATGTGACGTTTTTTTTTCACGTAACGAATCCACTCTACCCAAAAAGCGAAGAATTAATCACCTAGAGGCTGAAGTTATACCGAAATTTGATCCAGGCAAGGAAACAACGAACGTGAAGGGCTTGCTTAACAAAATTGACCAGCTCGGTGACATGTATTCATGGGATGAAAGAGACCGCATTTTCGTCATGCAAATGCGTCTACGCGGCTCCGCTCGCGAATGGTATGACGATTTAGAGGATTATGCAGCCACGTGGACGGATTGGAAAGAAATTTTAACGCGCGCCTTCCCACGTTCTACAGACTACGTCGATCGACTGGAGGAAATGCTTGCTCGTACCAAGAACAATGAAGAAACCATGACAAGGTACTTCCACGACAAAATGTCACTTCTTAAGAAATGTGGGTTGGAGGGTGACGCTGCCACTTCTTGTTTGATTAGAGGTCTACCACGCGAATTGCGAGTGAATGCAAAGGTTTACAACTGTGAGTCACCAGAAAAATTATACTATGGCTTCTTGTCATCTCTTGAGAACTATAAGAAGATTGAAGTGAAAAGTACGGAACAAAAATCTACCTGGCAGCGAGGTTCATGTATGCCGAAGACATGCTTCAAATGCCGCAGGACTGGCCATGAGGCGCGGGAGTGTCGTCTCACGCGCTGCCAGATCTGCCAGCGCCTGGGCCACGCTTCCGCTGTGTGCTGGTATGCTGCCGGTTCTATTGGTAGTGCAGGCTCCCGAGATGGACACTCATCACAAGCTCAACGCAACGTTGCTCGGGTACGGAAAGTTACATTTACCACATTTGATATTTTATCAGATGCGTATAGAAAGTGTATTACTATCAACGGAGCAGTATTACTCGCTTATATAGATACAGGAAGTAAAGTTAATATTATTACGTTAAAAACTGTTCAAAGTTTAAAACTAAAGTTTCTACATTCAAATGTTTTGATGAAAGGTTTTGGTGGCTCGCGAATCACTTCACTCGGTAAAGTACAGTTTAATTTGGGCATTGATGACATATCTATTAACAGTGACGCCGAAATTACTAATACAGATTTGAAAGACTTAAACATGATAATAGGCCAACCGATTATATGTCGTCCGAGTCTGACACTTATTGCCAATTCTAAAATAGTCAAGTTAATAGCAAACAATGAGCAGTATTTTCAATCTACCCACGACTTGACGAATATTCAATTATCTGCCAATGATTTTATAGAGAAGGTTCCTTTATTTTTGTCTCATTATTTAGAATTAAAGCCAGGAGATACATGTCTTATTTATACATATGTTACAGACGAGATACACAAAAATAGTATACTTATAACCCGGTCCATTATTTTTGATTTCGGTAATGAGTCTTACTTTATGCCTCAATGTATTTTAAAAGATGGAATTATTGTTTGCAAATAACGAATTTGGGTGAGTCGTGTATACGTTGGGGTCTAGGAAGATTATTTACACGAGTTGATGTATATGACCAGGCCGAAGTTTTCATAACCTCCAGTAATCAATGTTCTGATGTAAACATAAATCCGTTGCAAAGAAAAGTATAACCTGCACAACAAAGTATTGACCTGCTTGAAGAAGTTCTCAAACTTCTTAAACAAGCTAACTTAAAACTCAATTTACAGAAGAGTTCTTTCTTAAAAACTAGTGTGAATTACTTAGGACATGAAGTCACTGCATGTTTCGTGCGTCCAGGGCAGGCAAAAATAGATAGCGTATCACAATTTAGGCGTCCTCGTAATGTGCATGAGGTTAGGCAATTCATCGGTCTTGCATCCTACTTTCGTAAGTTTCTTCGTAGTTTTGCAGAGATAGCACGTCCTCTAACTTATTTGACCAAAAACGGTGTAGAATGGGTGTGGAGTTCAGAACAAGAACAAGCTTTCGAGAACTTAAAAACCGCATTAACCATGAGGCCAGTACTAGCTATTTATAACCCCCGAGCTAAAACTGAACTGCATACTGATGCCAGTAAGCTAGGTTTAGGAGGGATCCTACTACAGTACCAAGAAGACAATAATTTGAAACCGATAGCTTATTTTAGCCGTGTAACCAGCAATGAAGAACAATTTTATCACAGCTATGAGCTGGAAACCTTGGCTGTAGTAGAATCTTTAAAACGGTTTCGAATATACCTTTCTGGTATTCCGGTCAAGATTGTTACTGACTGCGCAGCTTTACGTAGTACCCTAACTAAAAAAGACCTCATACCCCGAATTGCCCGTTGGTGGCTCACCATCCAAGACTTTGATCTAGATATCGAATATCGCTCTGGGGACCGCATGCGACATGTTGATGCCCTAAGTCGCAACCCTATAGATACGACTCCTGTCCTTAGCATAGATAGTGATGATTGGCGTTTAACCCTACAACTTCAGGATGACTATATTCAAAGTATAATAAAACAGTTAAGAGAAGGAACACAAAATCGAGACATCCTGAATAATTACGATGTAGTAGATGATTGCTTATTTCGCAAAACTGTCCATGGTAATAGATTTGTAATACCCAAACTGTCAAAGTGGAGCTTACTACAGAAATACCATGACCAAGTTGGCCATCCAGGATTTGATAAATGTGAAAAAGCAATGAAATCTCAATTCTGGTTTTTAGGAATGGCGAAGTTTATCAGGAAGTATATAAATGCTTGTCTGCAATGTTCCTTTGCCAAGGGTAACTACGGTAAACCAGAAGGTGAACTACATCCCATAGAAAAGCCACAAATACCTATGCACACTATCCATGCCGACCATTTGGGACCGTTCCTCAAAACTCGCTGCGGTAATACTTACATACTCGTAGCTATTGACGCCTTTACAAAGTTTGTATTTGCTAGACCGGTGCGAAATGTTAGCTCCATAGAAACTATTAAAAATCTAAAGGAAATACTATCGGTATTCGGAAATCCCTCTAGGATAATAACTGATCGTGGAGTGGCAATCACAAGTAGATATTTTAAAGATTTCGTAATCGAAAAACAACTTAGACATGTCCTGAATGCGATTGCCTCTCCACGCTCAAACGGCCAAGTCGAGAGAGTAAATAGGAGTATCATTAATGGACTTAATACTACAACAGAAAGCGAATGCACCTGGGACAAAAAATTTGCTGACGTCGTGTGGGGCATTAACAATACCCCACATGCAGTTACCGGACATACGCCATTTAATTTGATGTTTGCTCACACTAATACGCTTTTGCCTGCTTACCCCATGACTAATAGTGACCACCCGAATTCGATTAAACAGTTAGGTGAACGTAGACAGGAGGCTAAAATACGTATTGATAGGTACATGACAGTCATGAAAAATCGCTACGATAAAAAACATAAAAGTTGTAGAAAGTATAATGTAGGAGAATTAGTGTTATGGAAAGGTGGAATATCTTGTGATCATACCACAGGTGTCACCAAAAAGCTAGGTAGTTGCTACACGGGACCATATAAAATATCAAAATCTGATCATTCCATTGATCGCTACACTATTAACAGTATCAAGGGTATTAAAGGATATAAAAAGTTTAGTGCTGTTATCCCTGGTGACGCCCTACGCCCGTATAAATCATCTGTTTCCGATAGCTCCACTGATTCCGACAAAGAAGTAGACCGTGATGATCTGATAGATTTACTGGAGAGTTGAATTAGAAAAATTTGAATGACTGTGAGCTTAAGTATATCAATATGTATGTTGAATAAAAACCTTTAGTAAGACAATTGTATTAAGAATTAATAATTTAATAACTAAATCATTTGATTGTTGATAAATGTAATCTTCTAAATAAATAAATTATGATAAATATGTACCTACCTTAATAACGTGATACCTAGACAATAAAGTTTACCTACCAGAACAACGAAATATGATATCTAACAAACTACATAAGCCAGATCCTGTATGCATGATAATACATACACATATATAATTACTTATCTAAAATATAATATCTAGCAACCTGAGCTAGATCTGTGTGACTTTAAATGTAACATCTAGCATTCTTAGCTAGATCTGTGTGACTGTATAAATATAACATCTAGCGATTTGAGCTAGATCTGTGTGCCTATTAATATAGTATCTAGTAATATAAGCTAGATCTGTGCGACTATGAATATAAAATCTAGCATTCTTAGCTAGATCTGTGTGACTTTAAATATAACATCTAGCATTCTTAGCTAGATCTGTGTGCCTATAATTAATATAAGTATATAGTAATCTTAACTAGATCTATGTGACTTTAAATATAACATCAAGCATTCTTAACTAAATCTGTGTGACTTTAAATATAACATCTAGCATTCTTAACTAGATCTGTGTGCCTATAATTAATATAAGTATATAGTAATCTTAACTAGATCTGTGTGACTTTAAATATAACATCTAGCATTCTTAGCTAGATCTGTGTGCCTATAATTAATATAAGTATATAGTAATCTTAACTAGATCTGTGTGACTTTAAATATAACATCTAGCATTCTTGGCTAGATCTGTGTGACTGTATAAATATAATATCTTGCATTCTGAGTTAGATCTGTGTGACTTTAAATATAACATCTAGCATTCTTAGCTAGATCTGTGTGCCTATAATTAATATAAGTATATAGTAATCTTAACTAGATCTATGTGACTTTAAATATAAAATCTAGCATTCTTAGCTAGATCTGTGTGACTTTAAATATAACATCTAGCATTCTTAGCTAGATCTGTGTGCCTATAATTAATATAAGTATATAGTAATCTTAACTAGATCTATGTGACTTTAAATATAACATCAAGCATTCTTAACTAAATCTGTGTGACTTTAAATATAACATCTAGCATTCTTAACTAGATCTGTGTGCCTATAATTAATATAAGTATATAGTAATCTTAACTAGATCTGTGTGACTTTAAATATAACATCTAGCATTCTTAGCTAGATCTGTGTGCCTATAATTAATATAAGTATATAGTAATCTTAACTAGATCTGTGTGACTTTAAATATAACATCTAGCATTCTTGGCTAGATCTGTGTGACTGTATAAATATAATATCTTGCATTCTGAGTTAGATCTGTGTGACTTTAAATATAACATCTAGCATTCTTAGCTAGATCTGTGTGCCTATAATTAATATAAGTATATAGTAATCTTAACTAGATCTGTGTGACTTTAAATATAACATCTAGTATCTTAGCTAGATCTGTGTGACTGTATAAATATAATATTTTGCATTCTGAGTTAGATCTGTGTGCCTATAATTAATATAAGTATATAGTAATTTTAACTAGATCTGTGTGACTGTATAAATATAATATCTTGCATTCTGAGTTAGATCTGTGTGCCTATAATTAATATAAGTATATAGTAATCTTAGCTAGATCTGTGTGACTGTATAAATATAATATCTTGCATTCTGAGTTAGATCTGTGTGCCTATAATAAATATAAGTATAAAGTAAATTTAGCTAGATCTGTGTGACTTTAAATATAACATCTAGCATTCTTAGCTAGATCTGTGTGCCTATAATTAATATAAGTATATAGTAATCTTAACTAGATCTGTGTGACTTTAAATATAACATCAAGCATTCTTAGCTAGATCCGTGTGCCTATAATTAATATAAGTATATAGTAATCTTAACTAGATCTGTGGGACTTTAAATATAACATCTAGCATTCTGAGTTAGATCTGTGTGCCTATAATTAATATAAGTATATAGTAATCTTAACTAGATCTGTGTGACTTTAAATATAAAATCTAGCATTCTTAGCTAGATCTGTGTGCCTATAATTAATATAAGTATATAGTAATCTTAACTAGATCTGTGGGACTTTAAATATAACATCTAGCATTCTTAGCTAGATCTGTGTGACTTTAAATATAACATCTAGCATTCTTAGCTAGATCTGTGTGACTGTATAAATATAATATCTTGCATTCTGAGTTAGATCTGTGTGCCTATAATTAATATAAGTATATAGTAATCTTAACTAGATCTGTGTGATTTTAAATATAACATCTATCATTCTTAGCTAGATCTGTGTGCCTATAATTAATATAAGTATATAGTAATCTTAACTAGATCTGTGTGACTTATAATATAACATCTAGCATTCTTAGCTAGATCTGTGTGCCTATAATTAATATAAGTATATAGTAATCTTAACTAGATCTGTGTGACTTTAAATATAAAATCTAGCATTCTTAGCTAGATCTGTGTGCCTATAATTAATATAAGTATATAGTAATCTTAACTAGATCTGTGGGACTTTAAATATAACATCTAGCATTCTTAGCTAGATCTGTGTGACTTTAAATATAACATCTAGCATTCTTAGCTAGATCTGTGTGACTGTATAAATATAATATCTTGCATTCTGAGTTAGATCTGTGTGCCTATAATTAATATAAGTATATAGTAATCTTAACTAGATCTGTGTGATTTTAAATATAACATCTATCATTCTTAGCTAGATCTGTGTGCCTATAATTAATATAAGTATATAGTAATCTTAACTAGATCTGTGTGACTTATAATATAACATCTAGCATTCTTAGCTAGATCTGTGTGCCTATAATTAATATAAGTATATAGTAATCTTAACTAGATCTGTGTTACTTTAAATATAACATCTAGCATTCTTAGCTAGATCTGTGTGACTGTATAAATATAATATCTTGCATTCTGAGTTAGATCTGTGTGCCTATAATTAATATAAGTATATAGTAATTTTAACTAGATCTGTGTGACTGTATAAATATAATATCTTGCATTCTGAGTTAGATCTGTGTGCCTATAATTAATATAAGTATATAGTAATCTTAGCTAGATCTGTGTGACTGTATAAATATAATATCTTGCATTCTGAGTTAGATCTGTGTGCCTATAATTAATATAAGTATAAAGTAATTTTAGCTAGATCTGTGTGACTTTAAATATAACATCTAGCATTCTTAGCTAGATCTGTGTGCCTATAATTAATATAAGTATATAGTAATCTTAACTAGATCTGTGTGACTTTAAATATAAAATCTAGCATTCTTAGCTAGATCTGTGTGCCTATAATTAATATAAGTATATAGTAATCTTAACTAGATCTGTGTGCCTATAATTAATATAAGCATATAGTAATCTTAGCTAGATCTGTTTGCCTATAATTAATATAAGTACCTAGTAATCTTAGCTAGATCTGTGTGACTGTATAAATATAATATCTTGCATTCTGAGTTAGATCTGTGTGCCTATAATTAATATAAGTATATAGTAATCTTAACTAGATCTGTGTGACTTTAAATATAACATCTAGCATTCTTAACTACATCTGTGTGCCTATAATTAATATAAGTATATAGTAATCTTAGCTAGATCTGTGTGACTGTATAAATATAATATCTTGCATTCTGAGTTAGATCTGTGTGCCTATAATTAATATAAGTATATAGTTATCTTAACTAGATCTGTGTGTCTATAATTAATATAAGTATATAGTAATCTTAGCTAGATCTGTGTGACTGTATACATATAATATCTTGCATTCTGAGTTAGATCTGTGTGACTTTAAATATAACATCTAGCATTCTTAACTAGAACTGTGTGACTGTATAAATATAATATCTTGCATTCTGAGTTAGATCTGTGTGCCTATAATTAATATAAGTATATAGTAATCTTAACTAGATCTGTGTGACTTCAAATATAATATCTAGCATTCTTAACTAGATCTGTGTGCCTATAATTAATATAAGTATATAGTAATCTTAACTAGATCTGTGTGTCTATAATTAATATAAGTATATAGTAATCTTAGCTAGATCTGTGTGACTGTATACATATAATATCTTGCATTATGAGTTAGATCTGTGTGACTTTAAATATAACATCTAGCATTCTTAACTAGATCTGTGTGACTGTATAAATATAATATCTTGCATTCTGAGTTAGATCTGTGTGCCTATAATTAATATAAGTATATAGTAATCTTAACTAGATCTGTGTTACTTTAAATATAACATCTAGCATTCTTAGCTAGATCTGTGTGACTGTATAAATATAATATCTTGCATTCTGAGTTAGATCTGTGTGCCTATAATTAATATAAGTATATAGTAATTTTAACTAGATCTGTGTGACTGTATAAATATAATATCTTGCATTCTGAGTTAGATCTGTGTGCCTATAATTAATATAAGTATATAGTAATCTTAGCTAGATCTGTGTGACTGTATAAATATAATATCTTGCATTCTGAGTTAGATCTGTGTGCCTATAATTAATATAAGTATAAAGTAATTTTAGCTAGATCTGTGTGACTTTAAATATAACATCTAGCATTCTTAGCTAGATCTGTGTGCCTATAATTAATATAAGTATATAGTAATCTTAACTAGATCTGTGTGACTTTAAATATAAAATCTAGCATTCTTAGCTAGATCTGTGTGCCTATAATTAATATAAGTATATAGTAATCTTAACTAGATCTGTGTAACTTTAAATATAACATCTAGCATTCTTAACTAGATCTGTGTGACTGTATAAATATAATATCTTGCATTCTGAGTTAGATCTGTGTGCCTATAATTAATATAAGCATATAGTAATCTTAGCTAGATCTGTTTGCCTATAATTAATATAAGTATCTAGTAATCTTAGCTAGATCTGTGTGACTGTATAAATATAATATCTTGCATTCTGAGTTAGATCTGTGTGCCTATAATTAATATAAGTATATAGTAATCTTAACTAGATCTGTGTGACTTTAAATATAACATCTTGCATTCTGAGTTAGATCTGTGTGACTTTAAATATAACATCTAGCATTCTTAACTAGATCTGTGTGACTGTATAAATATAATATCTTGCATTCTGAGTTAGATCTGTGTGCCTATAATTAATATAAGTATATAGTAATCTTAACTAGATCTGTGTGACTTCAAATATAATATCTAGCATTCTTAACTAGATCTGTGTGCCTATAATTAATATAAGTATATAGTAATCTTAACTAGATCTGTGTGTCTATAATTAATATAAGTATATAGTAATCTTAGCTAGATCTGTGTGACTGTATACATATAATATCTTGCATTCTGAGTTAGATCTGTGTGACTTTAAATATAACATCTAGCATTCTTAACTAGATCTGTGTGACTGTATAAATATAATATCTTGCATTCTGAGTTAGATCTGTGTGCCTATAATTAATATAAGTATATAGTAATCTTAACTAGATCTGTGTGACTTCAAATATAATATCTAGCATTCTTAACTAGATCTGTGTGACTTTAAATATAACATCTAGCATTCTTAGCTAGATCTGTGTGCCTATAATTAATATAAGTATATAGTAATCTTAACTAGATCTGTGTGACTTTAAATATAACATCTAGCATTCTTAGCTAGATCTGTGTGCCTATAATTAATATAAGTATATAGTAATCTTAACTAGATCTGTGTGACTTTAAATATAACATCTATCATTCTTAGCTAGATCTGTGTGCCTATAATTAATATAAGTATATAGTAATCTTAACTAGATCTGTGTGACTTTAAATATAACATCTAGCATTCTTGGCTAGATCTGTGTGACTGTATAAATATAATATCTTGCATTCTGAGTTAGATCTGTGTGACTTTAAATATAACATCTAGCATTCTTAGCTAGATCTGTGTGTCTATAATTAATATAAGTATATAGTAATCTTAGCTAGATCTGTGTGACTGTATACATATAATATCTTGCATTCTGAGTTAGATCTGTGTGACTTTAAATATAACATCTAGCATTCTTAACTAGATCTGTGTGACTGTATAAATATAATATCTTGCATTCTGAGTTAGATCTGTGTGCCTATAATTAATATAAGTATATAGTAATCTTAACTAGATCTGTGTGACTTCAAATATAATATCTAGCATTCTTAACTAGATCTGTGTGACTTTAAATATAACATCTAGCATTCTTAGCTAGATCTGTGTGCCTATAATTAATATAAGTATATAGTAATCTTAACTAGATCTGTGTGACTTTAAATATAACATCTAGCATTCTTGGCTAGATCTGTGTGATTGTATAAATATAATATCTTGCATTCTGAGTTAGATCTGTGTGACTTTAAATATAACATCTAGCATTCTTAGCTAGATCTGTGTGCCTATAATTAATATAAGTATATAGTAATCTTAACTAGATCTGTGTGACTTTAAATATAACATCTAGTATCTTAGCTAGATCTGTGTGACTGTATAAATATAATATTTTGCATTCTGAGTTAGATCTGTGTGCCTATAATTAATATAAGTATATAGTAATTTTAACTAGATCTGTGTGACTGTATAAATATAATATCTTGCATTCTGAGTTAGATATGTGTGCCTATAATTAATATAAGTATATAGTAATCTTAGCTAGATCTGTGTGACTGTATAAATATAATATCTTGCATTCTGAGTTAGATCTGTGTGCCTATAATAAATATAAGTATAAAGTAAATTTAGCTAGATCTGTGTGACTTTAAATATAACATCTAGCATTCTTAGCTAGATCTGTGTGCCTATAATTAATATAAGTATATAGTAATCTTAACTAGATCTGTGTGACTTTAAATATAACATCTAGCATTCTTAGCTAGATCCGTGTGCCTATAATTAATATAAGTATATAGTAATCTTAACTAGATCTGTGGGACTTTAAATATAACATCTAGCATTCTGAGTTAGATCTGTGTGCCTATAATTAATATAAGTATATAGTAATCTTAACTAGATCTGTGTGACTTTAAATATAAAATCTAGCATTCTTAGCTAGATCTGTGTGCCTATAATTAATATAAGTATATAGTAATCTTAACTAGATCTGTGGGACTTTAAATATAACATCTAGCATTCTTAGCTAGATCTGTGTGACTTTAAATATAACATCTAGCATTCTTAGCTAGATCTGTGTGACTGTATAAATATAATATCTTGCATTCTGAGTTAGATCTGTGTGCCTATAATTAATATAAGTATATAGTAATCTTAACTAGATCTGTGTGATTTTAAATATAACATCTATCATTCTTAGCTAGATCTGTGTGCCTATAATTAATATAAGTATATAGTAATCTTAACTAGATCTGTGTTACTTTAAATATAACATCTAGCATTCTTAGCTAGATCTGTGTGACTGTATAAATATAATATCTTGCATTCTGAGTTAGATCTGTGTGCCTATAATTAATATAAGTATATAGTAATTTTAACTAGATCTGTGTGACTGTATAAATATAATATCTTGCATTCTGAGTTAGATCTGTGTGCCTATAATTAATATAAGTATATAGTAATCTTAGCTAGATCTGTGTGACTGTATAAATATAATATCTTGCATTCTGAGTTAGATCTGTGTGCCTATAATTAATATAAGTATAAAGTAATTTTAGCTAGATCTGTGTGACTTTAAATATAACATCTAGCATTCTTAGCTAGATCTGTGTGCCTATAATTAATATAAGTATATAGTAATCTTAACTAGATCTGTGTGACTTTAAATATAAAATCTAGCATTCTTAGCTAGATCTGTGTGCCTATAATTAATATAAGTATTTAGTAATCTTAACTAGATCTGTGTAACTTTAAATATAACATCTAGCATTCTTAACTAGATCTGTGTGACTGTATAAATATAATATCTTGCATTCTGAGTTAGATCTGTGTGCTTATAATTAATATAAGCATATAGTAATCTTAGCTAGATCTGTTTGCCTATAATTAATATAAGTATCTAGTAATCTTAGCTAGATCTGTGTGACTGTATAAATATAATATCTTGCATTCTGAGTTAGATCTGTGTGCCTATAATTAATATAAGTATATAGTAATCTTAACTAGATCTGTGTGACTTTAAATATAACATCTTGCATTCTGAGTTAGATCTGTGTGACTTTAAATATAACATCTAGCATTCTTAACTAGATCTGTGTGACTGTATAAATATAATATCTTGCATTCTGAGTTAGATCTGTGTGCCTATAATTAATATAAGTATATAGTAATCTTAACTAGATCTGTGTGACTTCAAATATAATATCTAGCATTCTTAACTAGATCTGTGTGCCTATAATTAATATAAGTATATAGTAATCTTAACTAGATCTGTGTGTCTATAATTAATATAAGTATATAGTAATCTTAGCTAGATCTGTGTGACTGTATACATATAATATCTTGCATTCTGAGTTAGATCTGTGTGACTTTAAATATAACATCTAGCATTCTTAACTAGATCTGTGTGACTGTATAAATATAATATCTTGCATTCTGAGTTAGATCTGTGTGCCTATAATTAATATAAGTATATAGTAATCTTAACTAGATCTGTGTGACTTCAAATATAATATCTAGCATTCTTAACTAGATCTGTGTGACTTTAAATATAACATCTAGCATTCTTAGCTAGATCTGTGTGCCTATAATTAATATAAGTATATAGTAATCTTAACTAGATCTGTGTGACTTTAAATATAACATCTAGCATTCTTAGCTAGATCTGTGTGCCTATAATTAATATAAGTATATAGTTATCTTAACTAGATCTGTGTGACTTTAAATATAACATCTATCATTCTTAGCTAGATCTGTGTGCCTATAATTAATATAAGTATATAGTAATCTTAACTAGATCTGTGTGACTTTAAATATAACATCTAGCATTCTTGGCTAGATCTGTGTGACTGTATAAATATAATATCTTGCATTCTGAGTTAGATCTGTGTGACTTTAAATATAACATCTAGCATTCTTAGCTAGATCTGTGTGTCTATAATTAATATAAGTATATAGTAATCTTAGCTAGATCTGTGTGACTGTATACATATAATATCTTGCATTCTGAGTTAGATCTGTGTGACTTTAAATATAACATCTAGCATTCTTAACTAGATCTGTGTGACTGTATAAATATAATATCTTGCATTCTGAGTTAGATCTGTGTGCCTATAATTAATATAAGTATATAGTAATCTTAACTAGATCTGTGTGACTTCAAATATAATATCTAGCATTCTTAACTAGATCTGTGTGTTTTTAAATATAACATCTAGCATTCTTAGCTAGATCTGTGTGCCTATAATTAATATAAGTATATAGTAATCTTAACTAGATCTGTGTGACTTTAAATATAACATCTAGTATCTTAGCTAGATCTGTGTGACTGTATAAATATAATATTTTGCATTCTGAGTTAAATCTATGTGCCTATAATTAATATAAGTATATAGTTATCTTAACTAGATCTGTGTGACTTTAAATATAACATCTATCATTCTTAGCTAGATCTGTGTGCCTATAATTAATATAAGTATATAGTAATCTTAACTAGATCTGTGTGACTTTAAATATAACATCTAGCATTCTTGGCTAGATCTGTGTGACTGTATAAATATAATATCTTGCATTCTGAGTTAGATCTGTGTGACTTTAAATATAACATCTAGCATTCTTAGCTAGATCTGTGTGTCTATAATTAATATAAGTATATAGTAATCTTAGCTAGATCTGTGTGACTGTATACATATAATATCTTGCATTCTGAGTTAGATCTGTGTGACTTTAAATATAACATCTAGCATTCTTAACTAGATCTGTGTGACTGTATAAATATAATATCTTGCATTCTGAGTTAGATCTGTGTGCCTATAATTAATATAAGTATATAGTAATCTTAACTAGATCTGTGTGACTTCAAATATAATATCTAGCATTCTTAACTAGATCTGTGTGTTTTTAAATATAACATCTAGCATTCTTAGCTAGATCTGTGTGCCTATAATTAATATAAGTATATAGTAATCTTAACTAGATCTGTGTGACTTTAAATATAACATCTAGTATCTTAGCTAGATCTGTGTGACTGTATAAATATAATATTTTGCATTCTGAGTTAAATCTATGTGCCTATAATTAATATAAGTATATAGTAATCTTAACTAGATCTGTGTGACTTTAAATATAACATCTAGCATTCTTAACTAGATCTGTGTGACTTTAAATATAACATCTAGCATTCTTAGCTAGATATGTGTGCCTATAATTAATATAAGTATATAGTAATCTTAACTAGATCTGTGTGACTTTAAATATAACATCTAGCATTCTTAGCTAGATCTGTTTGCCTATAATTAATATAAGTATATAGTAATCTTAACTAGATCTGTGTGACTGTATAAATATAATATCTTGCATTCTTAGTTAGATCTGTGTGCCTATAATTAATATAAGTATATAGTAATCTTAGCTAGATCTGTGTGACTGTATAAATATAATATCTTGCATTCTGAGTTAGATCTGTGTGCCTATAATTAATATAAGTATATAGTAATCTTAACTAGATCTGTGTGACTTCAAATATAATATCTAGCATTCTTAACTAGATCTGTGTGCCTATAATTAATATAAGTATATAGTAATCTTAACTAGATCTGTGTGTCTATAATTAATATAAGTATATAGTAATCTTAGCTAGATCTGTGTGACTGTATAAATATAATATCTTGCATTCTGAGTTAGATCTGTGTGCCTATAATTAATATAAGTATATAGTAATCTTAACTAGATCTGTGTGACTTTAAATATAACATCTAGCATTCTTAGCTAGATCTGTGTGCCTATAATTAATATAAGTATATAGTAATCTTAACTAGATCTGTGTGACTTTAAATATAACATCTAGCATTCTTAGCTAGATCTGTGTGCCTATAATTAATATAAGTATATAGTAATCTTAACTAGATCCGTGTGACTTTAAATATAACATCTAGCATTCTTAGCTAGATCTGTGTGACTGTATAAATATAATATCTTGCATTCTGAGTTAGAACTGTGTGACTACAAAATAATATAATATCTAGCAATCTGGGCTAGTACTGTGTGACTTTAACCCATTAACTTCAGACCGACAAATATGAAGCTGAGGTTTATTGCAGGAACTTATTTACTATACTGCCAACTTTTAAACAAAGGACATTTACTGTTTTCTCTTAACCCTTTCTAGGGGCAGTATCATCCTGAAAACCTTCAAGATCGCCGTGGGACACGATCGATGCAGGATGGCCGAGTGTTACAAGCACTGGCTCACTCCTCTAACACGTCATATAAATAAGATATAAAATATAATAATATAAGATAGGATATATCATTAATTATTTATTTATTTAATTAACCTTGAGCTGATATTATACTATTAGGATATATTTTGGTTGTAATAGACTGTTATTTGATTATTGTGACGCCATTACTAATTTTTGGTATAGAACGGGGTGTCACAGTAAAATCGGACTGACTTTTGTTATCGCTTGATTGCAATAAACACTAAATCTAACTTACTTGAGTTTATACGTTATTTTCGCCACCTGTTGTTTTGTTGTGCAACCCTACGTGTTTCATTATGGCGGGGCGGCATTGCATTTGAATTTATCTTAAAGTATAGGTAGTGTATGCGGCTTTATATCATACTAGCTAGGTACTGAGTACTGACCAGGGGAGTCAACTTAGTGGCAATCCTTTGCTTGACATCAGCGGAACTTATAAAAAACAGCTCCAGCAGTAAGTATGTACTTCCCTGTGTCGCAGGAGATTTTACAAACAATGATCACAAACAGTTTGTGGATCACACAATTTTATGTCTACCTCTTGTCTTTAATGTGTCAATAAAGTCTTTTCATGAGATACCTTATTTGATTTAGTAATCTATACATACATAAATAATCTCACGTTTCTGTCGTCAAAGGGACCCTCACTGTGTTACATCCAGATTTCACCAGCTATGGCTTTTAGGTGCCACATAATAGGTAGCCAGCCGATTGAAGTGTACCGGGCACTGTTCAAGGCTTCGTGCTGCTACTGAGAATTTCTTGACGGAATACTCGTAATTAGGTACAATTCCGACATCCCATAAGCAGCAAGCGTATATATTACGATAGCGTTACTGAGGCATGGCATGGTATGGTATAACCAAAGTTTTCTCCAAAATTAACTCCAAATTGGAGTATTACAATAATTTATTATAATATTTCAATACTATATTCGTAATAAACTGGGTATAGATGGAAGCCACAGGCAGAGGAATGCGTACCATAAGGGTCATTTCTACCGCTTAACGTTACGTACAAATCCTAATAAAAACTTTCTCTCTCTCTCTCTCTTCCTAGCTATGTATCCCACATGGTGGTGGGGTCAGCTTTCCTTATTTTTATCCTCCACTTCGCTCTGTCTTCGACATCATCGTCAGTAACATTACATTCCCTCTTGTCCTCTAGGTCTGCATTAGGTATTCTTTAAATTTTACTTATAAAATAGGAGAGTCTTCTTTTCACATATTTGTCTTGTTTAGGCTTGGGACAACTCGTGCAGCCCCACTATGTAGTGTAGGTATTTCCTGCTTGCAAATAGTAGTAATCCTAATAAAAACATGATGTAAAAAAGGAATACCTAATAATAATATTTTATGTTTCTTTACCTATACCAATTATTTAAATAATGTTTATGTGCTGCTACCAGTACTTGCGCTCCTTTGATTCTAAAGATCTATGTCACAGAAAGCATGCATTTGTTTGGGATAAATAGTAGCCTAGGTCAGATCGATGTAAAATCAAGTCGATTCGTTGGAGGATTCCGGCGACTGGGACCGCAATTAACTCGGTCTGCGGTCCCAGTTACCAGTTTTAATATTTTCTTCCGGCAACTGGGCCCACTCATAAAAAAATATATTGTTCAAGCCAAAAATAGTACAGTCAAACGAAAAAATGTTTAAAGTAATAATTAAAGAGGAACTCCTTGATTCAAAAATATCATTTATGAATAGAATATAATATAAAAAACATCCTTAAATTACCGTTCTTGTTATTTCATGTCTAGGATAAGTAAATTATAAAATGATATTTTTGAATCCAGGAGTTTTTTTCTTTAATTATTACTTTTTTAAGGTCGCGGGAAGCGGTTGGATGCGGGTGGCCCAAGACCGGTCTGTGTGGAAAACCTTGGGGGCGGCCTATGTCCAGCAGTGGACGTCTTTTGGCTGACATGATGATGATGATTACTTTGATATTTTTTTCGTTTGACTGTACTCTTTTTAGCTTGAACAATATATTTTTGTATTTATTTATGGGTGGTCCCAGTTGTCGGAAGAAAAATATTAAAATTAAATGGATCCGGCAACTGGGACCGCGGTCCGAGTTAATTGCGGTCCCAGTTGCCGGAATCCTCAGTCGTTGCTTAGCTTCTGCACACACTATGTCTATGCAGAAGCTAAGCAACGAATCTTACATTTATAATAGGTACCTATTAGTTAAGCTTTTGGATAAGATTATAAACCGAATTTTAATTCTTCTTTTAAAGACATCTTGCCTCAATCCAAGAAATTGGGAGGAGAGCGTATGTATTACTAAATAAATACATCGTAACTTGTTGTAATTTGTTTCAGAGTACGATACATAGTACTCACAATTGTGATTACGGACAGTTTTCGTCCTTACTACCTATCTCTTGCTCTGTTTTGGTGCATTTGTGACAAAAAGATCTGGTGAACGTTGAGACTCTTCCATGGCTTAACAGAAGATGCCTATATCATGTAACAATGTGATAAATGTTTAGGCACTTTCTGTAAGCGAAATCTGACTGTAACGGGCTATACTTATTGTTTTGCAGATATACTTTAAGTACCTACAAATTATAAGTACTATAAATAATAAAGTAGGTACCTTATCTAAATAAATGGGTGGCCGGTAATCGTCCCATTATCTTAAACCTTGAAGGTAAATTATTATTTTCTATCTAGGCCACCAAAGCACACTGAATTACGACATATCTGAAAGTAGTAGTTTGTTATCGGTTATCATCGTATTTATGTTTACTTTATCAATAGTGTTGAAAGGTAAATTATTATGATATGAATTTCTTTATGCAATCAAGGCATTGTCGAAATGTATGAAATATCAAGTAACAAGCAATCATGGTATTAATCTACCATGTTTATGGTACCCTCTATGTTTCACAAGTGATGTCATAGTGATACTAGCGGTTGTTGACATTAGTCTTTTCCTAAGAATAATTATTAGCACAATATAGATATTTTTGTTCCTATACAATCTTTCGGCATCAGCATTAGGTATTCTTTAAATAAGTATAATAGGAGAGTCTTCTTTTCACATATTTGTCTTGTTTAGGCTTGGGACAACTCGTGCAGCCCCACTATGTAGCGTAGGTATTTCCTGCTTGCAAATAGTAGTTTGCGCATCAGATGTTTAGTAAGGTCGCTGGAGCATTCTTCGTCTGTCCGCATGTCTTTGTTTCTGCCTACTGTTCTCTGTGTAGTTTCGTGATTCTATCGTATAACCACGTTTCGAGTTGGCAGAAAAGTATCGGTATGATTGGTTCGGGTCCCAAGGTCCCAGCATTTTGGTGTTCGATCCTTGCTTTGCTAATTGGCGACACAGTGTTCTACTTTTTAACAGGAACGGTTTTTCCCTTTAAGAATCTGTATGCTCTTTGCTAATTTAACAGTATTAAAAATAGTAAGCAAATTCTTTATCAGACTTATCTTATCTTATCTTATGTGGGGGCCAGTCAGTGCAGACCGGCGACACTTCAACCCAGTGGGATCTTTTGTATCGACACTCTCCCAATAACGACTGCCATAGATGTTCATGGTAGCCGAGACCGACGGCTTAACGTGCTCTCCGAGGCACGGAGCAGGCGATAATTGTCAATTAATACGCACATAATTTCGAAAAGTCATATAACTTCCGAAAGTCAGACGTGCGCGACGTGGGTTCGAACCCGAGACCCTCTGCATTGCAGTCTGTTAGTCTCCCCACTGAGCTATCGCTGCTCAAATCAGACTTAATTACCGTTACTAATACTTACCTACTTTTGTAGTGGCATTGGGGTATTGTGATACTGATTATATGTAAATAAACTATCTGTTCCGGCTTCGGCTTCGCTCGCGTGAATTCTGTGTTTTGTTTTGTATCCTTTAAAAAATAACTCGCGGGGCCTTTACAAGCATTCATACAATGGACACATAGAACAACCTGACTAGAAACAACCAGTTATGGCTCACACAAATTTTTATCCCGTATGATGATCGAACCCATAACACAGGGCGCGAAAGAAGTAGACGATTACTTAAACCACTATGCCATATTTGCAATAATAGTCTTTGTTTTAATAATTATGTAAACTTATAGTGCATGCCGATAGTTCAACTTAATAATATCAATGACCTGAGTGGATTGATTCAGTACCAATTTCTTGGCATGCCTTCTGCCAGCTTAGGTAATTAGCCTAAACGGCCACACATACATCCATTTGTTATTCAATGCTGTGAACAGTTGTGAATGAGTTATTGAATCTGATTAGTTTGTTCAAAATATTGACTCAAAACATACAAAATATGAAACTAAAACCGAATCATACATATTTTCTTGCATACTAAGTATGATAAGTTCATTAAAAAGTAAAGTAATTACTAGCTGTTACCTGCGACTTCGTCCGCGTAGATTTTAACTAAAAAGTGTTTGTCTCCGCGGAACACTATTTTTTCTAAAATAAATCAAAGTAGCCTATGTTACTTCTTATAACATCAGCTATCTGCCAGTGAAAGTCCCGTCAAAATCGGTTTAGCCGTTTCGGAGATTAGCCGGAACAAACAGACAGACAGACAAACATTTTAAAAATAGGTAGATGTTTTCGTATAGGTGTCTTATATACTTTCATATGCATTAGATAAAAAGCTGTTATTTTGACATTACAAACAGACACTTCAATTTTATTTATTTGTATAGATATATTATAGTGGATATTTATTTATAACCGAAATATCAAATACCTACTTTAATGTGTAACTTCAAAGTTGACATAATTTCCATACAATTTTTTTTTCATCCTCTATTACATCTCTTCAAAGCCAAAATTACCCAAAACTATAATAGGCATTTATATTGATATCTAAACAAAATACCAGATCTAAATGTCTATGGATTTATATTAAAAATGAAATAATACCATTCAACTGTTCACCTCCACTTTTTCCCCTTTAGCGAATGAATTGCAAAAAAGTCCTTTAAAAGAAACTTTTTTGTTTTGTCTTGGGGAAATGCGTCCTGATGCATACCCTCTCACCACAAGGGAAGGCGAGAGGGTTATGTCCGGCTCTCCTGTACTTCGGACCTACGGACCAAAATCCCACAGTGTGCCTACTCGCTGCCTTGTACCTATAGCGGATGGGCCGCTGGAAAAGAGACTACATCAGCGATCCACCCAGCAGACTACGACTCCTGGGCGATGCCCCGGCACTACAGAGGGATTCGGACCGACTCAATGGCTGGCGGGCGGAAGATCCCCGTCCTCCCACCCGCGGCCTTCATTATGGCGGCATGGGGCGCGCGAAGGCGCGCCTGCGCCGCCCGGTTCGGCGGCAACGGCTCGCATCCGCTAGGATACTTTCCTCACGGATCCGCTCCGCCATATCCTTCTGCGAGATGATGTCCTCGCAGAAGGATGCGACCGCTGCCCACTTCCTCTCGCTGTCGACCATGGCTTTTATCACAGCCGGCAGCGAGAGGTCTTCTCCCACAACCTTAATGAGTTCACGGCACTGTACCGGCCAAGCAGGACATTGACGTCATAAAAACCTACCAACCAAATCTCATGTCATAAGCTTCAGCGGTTTTGGGTCGGAAATGATTAATTAGTGAGGATAATGAAGTATATGTACCTATATCATACATGTACATATATAGATAGATACACATTATTACCGCACTAGCTGTAATCAAATCACTGTGTCCGAGAATTTTATAAACAATGTAATATCAAGCACAAGAAATAGGCAGACTTGGCACTGCTATCTCGAGCATGACTCAAATATTTGTCCTGTACGAAGATTAAACCCCCAAATACCGGTCCAATGAACGTAGTTTCGCCGGCTTGGCGTAAAATTCCATAGTATTGTGTCTACTGGTAAAGTGCCTAAAACGCTGGTAAGATTTCTACGTTCAAGTATTCTGTTTTGTTAGGTCATGTATTTTTCTTCCCTCTTGTAACGTGAAAACAAATATTCTTAAGATTTATGGTTTCCTCAGCAACTTGTGTACCTAAAAAATAAAACGTTTTTACAGTCTTTTGCCTAGGTAGGCAATGCTCTTACGCCATCTTTCTCATAAAGGGTCTCTCTTCTACATGTTTTGCTTTAGTAGTAGTCTGTCTATTTGCCATAAAATAAGAATTTTCTAGTAAAAATAAGTCTTCTTCATCCATAATCCACTTTGATAACCACTGGACACGAATAACACTCTGAACGAAGCTGCGCTCGACTGCGGACGGGCACGATCGCGCGCGTGCCCGCACCCGCGCCGCTTCCCGCACCGCGCTACCAGTCTGGCCAAGCACTAAATGTTCGCTACATATGCCTGGTGGAGAGTCACCCTCTATTAACCTAGAATAATTATACTTAGAGTAATATGGGTCTAATGTACCTCTGGCTAACTTTTTAGGGATATAAGCGTGAGACTATGTACCTATGTAGTTAATACGGGAATTAGCCTTAACTAAATTTTGGTAACAACTGTTAAACTTTCGCGTTGCATGATATACATATATTATAATGCGACTCGATGGTGTAGTGGTTAGTGTAACCGACTGCCACGCCTGAGGTGGCGGGTTCGATTCCCGCACAAGTAAACATTTGTGTGCATGAACATGGATGTTTGTCTTGATTTGGGTGTTTCTATGTATAATATGTAAGTATTTACAAAAAAAAATGTATGTATGTTTATCCATTGTCGAGTGTTCATAGTACAAGCTCTGCTTAGTTTGGGCTAGATGGTGTTGTGTATATGTGATAGAATATTATATTATTATAATTATAATATAATACGTAACGGGTATTAACGCGATCATGCATAATGTTTGCCTGTTTTATGCTCGCCGTTTCGATCAGGTCGTACAAGAATAGTGCGAAAAGCTATTGCAATCAAAAAGCATAGAAATTATGATAAACCATCTTCCCTATTGAAATTTTGCACAGTCGGGTAATTCACAGAATACGGACACGTCGGCTAGCATACCTACGTAATAGCGATACCGTGAGTGTAGTGTGTGACGGTATATGAACAAACAAAATTAAACGAGAAGTGAGTATAATGAAACTCACTCGTCTAAAATATTATGTGACTTTTACCAAATTCACAGCAATTACTCGGACTATTGAGAACGTCTTACTCGGTTGAATGCTAGTTCCTCACCGCTAAGCGATCTTTCGCCGAGAGACCAGTTACTTTTTCCCGTCCACAATAACCCCACTATTTAAAAATTATGGATGGCCGTGTTGCCAGTTGGGTAAATAAAAACTCCCGAACAGAATTATTAACAAAAATAAGAAATCATGATATGAGGGTGAATCAAGATTCTTCTGCCTCACAAACGGAAACATGACATCGCAGCATCAGACAGCTTCTGACCACGGCCGGTGGACCTGGTCGAAACGTATGTACCTAAAACATAAAAAAGTTAAACCTTATGCATGATCGCGTTAATACCCGTTACGTATTATATAAAATTTTGGTATCAGTAGTATTTTATTTAGTGCACGGACGGCGTAGTGGTTTAAGTAGTCGCCTCGCCGCTGCCACTGCGCCGAGTGTCGTGGGTTCGAATCCCGCTTGGGTAAAAGTGTTATCCACAAACAGTTGCACCGAGTTAAGGTGTTCGTTGTGTCCGTTGTTTGTATGTTTGTAATGTCCGCCGCGACACAGGAATTATTATATTTCTATAATAATAGGTATGTTATTTATATCGTAGGTACTATAAGGATATCTATTCTGAGTTGATTGTATGTTATTAAAATTATTTGTTGTTACTGTGCGATCTTTGAATGTCTAACATGTACATATTTAGTATGTTCTTCTCTTGTTTTCGTGTGGTTAGTGGCCAACTTGTTGCCAAGAGTTGTTCAAGCCCGTAGGCCTCTGACATGGCTTAACGACTGTTGTCAATTTGACAACAACTGGGACCGACATTTTACATGCCCTCCGAAGCACGGAGACGCTCAGATGAAATACCACTAAGCGGTCACCCATCTATAAACCGACCGCACCCAACCTTGCTTAACCTCGCTAATCGTTTACCGATTACCGATTTAGTATGTTTAGTATGTAAGTTTAAAGATCAACACAAAGTGTTTGTTTTAAATAAATGACTATGTATGTATAAATCAAACAACAGCTCAATGTGTATCCAAATTCAGCACAACTTACTAACTAACAACGACTAACTTAAAACACTTCTCCGTCTATGCAAGCGTTTTGCCAACTAATACAAGAGGCGGTAATTGACTTTCTAAACTTGTTTACACGTGGTACGTGTGAAGCTAATATAGGCTACAACCATCACCGCAGCGACGGGTATTTAGCCTATCCTAATCCTAACTTAATATTATAAAAACGAAAATGAGTTTGTTTGTTTGTTACCTTTTCACGCCTAAACCACTGAAAAGATCATACTGAAATTTTGCATATACGTTGTCAGGTGTACACAAACGGACATAGGCTACCTTTCATCCCGAAAAAAATTACTGTTCCCGAGGAAAACAACAATAACGTTCTTATGATAATAGATGGTGCCACGTGTCTTTCGAATCATGATTTAATTATATTATTAAAAGCAGAGTACAACCCGAATTGATTGTCAAATACTAAATTAACGCGAGCGAAGCCGCGGGCAAAAGCTAGTCTACAATATTATAAATGCAAATGTGAGTTTGTTACGCTTTCACGCCTTAACTACTCAACCGATCATCGTGAAATTACGCATACCTACACGTTGTCAGCGAAATAGAAAAGGACATAGGGTACCTTTATCCAGGAAAAAGTAGTGTTACTTTTTTTTTTCTACATGTGGTTTGACGCATACCTCTGCGCTGGGCGACGCAGAGGTTATGTCGGACTCACCAGGGAATGATAACCTCGGTAATACCGACTAAACCTACCACAGGGTTCCTCGACATAACCAGTTTTTCCTAATGTCCCCTTGTGGGGGGACGTAGACACAACAGTCTTGCGTGAGCACACGCTCGCCGCCTCTCGGACCTGGTGGTGATCTGATGGCAGTCAGGCCCACGAACTTCACTACCCCCAGGTAAAAATCCTCTCCCGCTACCGCGCAGCCTCCTTGATGGAAATTACTTCCTCACAGAAGGAGGCGACGGCGTTTCACGACCTCTCACTTCGTACCATGGACTGAACCACGGCCGGAAGCGAGAGGGCAACCATACCGAGTTCGGCGACCACCTCATGGAGCTGCAAAGCCCAGACGTGTGCAGCGCCGTGTCTTTTTGACAACAACATCGCGGCAGTCGCCGCCGCGGTGACAACCGAGCGTCTCTGGCCGGCTTATGCGACACAGGAACTGGCCAAAGCAACCGTGGCCAGTCATTACCTGTGTCAGCCGGAAGGCGAAGGCGACATACCTTCTCCCCAGATACTCCTCAAAAACGGGTCTTACCGCGACCATCATGGCGTGCTTGGCAATGAGGTGCATAAGTCGATTTCTCCATTCTTCCACTAGGACCTGGTGAAGTTTAGGTAGTGCCACCTCTAAAGCGGGCAGAGCTGGTCCAGCGCCCCGAGCTAGCGCTTCCTGGCGCCAAGAAAGACAGAAAGAAAGAAAAGAAAGAAAGAAATCTTTACTGCTATACCGCTGGGCACAATGTGTATAAAGATATAAAGAAATAACAAAAATAACAATAAAAAAGGAAGAAATAAAAACACAGTAACATAAAATACTCTTAATAAACATCTTGACATGTGTCCCACAGCTGCAGCAATCAGAACTCAAGTTTAGCATTTGTCTGGTCTTAAGAACCAGGCACTGGTCTTCCACTGGAGTCTGTTATTGTGACGTACGGAAGCCAATAAGTATAACGATATATACATAGATATCTATAATTTAAATTTATGTTAGCGTGAGAATGTACATAGACATATGTTAAATAATTACACAATTATATATAAAATAAAAAGCAACAGTAAGTTAATAAATGTAGCAAGTAATAATTAATAAAGCCAACGGTAGAGGTTACTAATCTAACCTACCCTAAAGGTGATTTTCCACCAGAGTGGCGAGACGAGGCGAGGCGAGGAGAGAATTGAAATCGCACTGCCCTTTTCCACTAAAAATAGCCATCGCGAGCTCGCGAGCGCTTTACAGGCTATATGTATAACCCAATGCGATAAGTAGCAACAATCAACAATAAGCCTATTGCGAGAAGCGTGTTTCTGTTGCAAAGTCAATTTATACTCTATGTATGAATTAATACGGTTCATTTTTACACAAACAAATATTTCAATTCTCTCCTCGCCTCGCCTCGTCAATCCACACTGTTTCCACCAAAGATGCGCTGGGAGAGAATTGAAAATTTGCCATACAAATTTCAATTCTCTCCTCGCCTCGCCTCGTCTCGCCACTCTGGTGGAAAATCACCTTTACAAACATATACGCGAGCAAAACCGCGAGAAAATCAAGGAGGTAATAAATAAATCTAGGCGTTCAAATTACATTTTGAAGTACCTACCTTTAAAATATATTTTTTCGCGTTAGTGCCTCGTCTTGAGGGAACTTCCGGTCGATTGACGTTTACGGCTTAAACTTTATTAAATAGCTGGCGTACTGCAATTCAATGAGAATATTTATAAGAAATCTTATTTAAAAATGCGCTCAGGTTTATCAAAGATTGATTCTGACTTTATTGAGTCACGGTTGTAGCTTCGAATATATAGGTAAAAGTGTATTACGGGTGAACGTTGTTTGATCAGCTATAGTTTAGAATTTAAGATTCTATGTAGCAGACGGCGAGCTGAGAAAAAGCTGCTAAAATCAATTGTGTGGGATTCGATAGCAAAAGAGCTTAATCAAAACAGTAGGTTTCATAGTATTAATACTATTTATATTTAACTCTTGACACTGCGTATGTTAGTGCTTTGAGTAGATACCCTAGCATAAAACTTACCACCATTATTTTAATCGCTACTGGATTATACTTTTAGTATTCTTAAAAGTCACAAAACAAACACGGCTAAAAATATGCCAGGGAATTAAAGTGTGTCTTGATATGTGGAAGCTTGTTATTAGCAACATGTGTACCCATTAAATGTATACTTTTTAGAGTTATATTAGTCTGTAAGCCTTCCCTAAGATTAAATAAATAAAAAAAATAACTATTGATACTAAGCCCCGAGAATTGCAACGTCAATAAAGATACACATACGGTAGTAATTATAATATTGGTTATATACAGGTTGTGGCGTAAATAACGGATAATCCTGAAACTGTCGACTGACTAGATTATCATCTATCATATACCCCATTTATATCACCATATGCCCATGGATGACCAAATTATTGATATTTTAAATAAAAATCGTACTTACTCATACAAAATCGGCTGCCATTTCTACAATTGGCAATATTATCTCGTTCTGTTTTTTTTACGTCTCTCCTGAATACTTGTATCATCAGACCGGTATCAAGTTTTTTGTTACAATCTAAGACAACTTAGCAAAAAATACTTATTCTCAAATTTTAACATGTTTTCTAAGGAATTATGCATTTTTGGGTCCGTGTATCGAAAAAAAATGTACTACACTGTGTGGTGATATAAGTGGGGTAAATGATAGATAATAATCTAGCCAGTTGACAGTTTCAGGTTTATCCATTATTTACGCCACAGCCTATATATTGAAGCTACTGCTGTGTATGAGGTTTCGGGTTATTTCGGTGCAGAAATTCGCCGAAGCAGAACAACGTCTATCAATATAAATGGTTGCAACCAATAGGTTCACCGACTATTAAGTGGAACTCAAAACCATAGCAGACAATATCCATATATTGTCTTACCTTTATCCATGTATACTAAACCTCCAATTACTCCTTCGTGAATATAGGTTTAATACTGCATATACTGGGTATAAGGGACGGTGTACCGAAAACTTAAATAGTAGATTCATGCCATTATTCTGAGTTAAAATCGTTGGAATTTTCTTCAGGAAAAACACGATAATTTCTGCAATTTTCCTTTTCCTGACTGTGTATCATAACATAATGCATAAACCATCAATTTTATTAAATAAAAATCAAAGAATACCACATTTTACTAAAATACAGCAATGTACTTAAATCGTCGTGATTTAAACAGACCAGCTGTCTGTTTTTATGCGCGCGGATCGCAGAGGTTATTCCCGCCGGCACGAGCGGTGTTTTGTATTGCTAGCAATCCATTGCGTACCGCGTAATAATGTTAATCAATGTAAACACTTAATCCTGCGTTTTTTTATTAATAGAAGTTTGCGTCGAGATAAGTACCTATAGAAAGACGTCTTGCTAAAGTCTTCAGTACGCCGTCCCTTACACCCAGTACATATCAGTATTTCAACAACGTTGGTAATTCGTCAAAAGTATTATTGTTTATACATAGATGAAATTACTATTATTGTTCAAAACAGTCATACCGACAAAGAAATTCTCACGCATAATACTGGTACAAAACCGGTATTTACCGATTCTGCTACTAGAACCCGAACAGTTACCATCACCTGAAATGTATCCTTTAAAACCTTTATATTAGCTGTTTTTCGAACCTTCTCGAACTTGTTTGAGTTCATACGATACAATGCCGTTTAAGCAGTACGAAAACGGCAAGGTGTGATGACATCTGCCAGTGGGAGTAAAATTTCTGTATTTTGGAGGAGGGGAATGTTTTAGTAGGTCATCCATATCATTCTTTAGACCAACTAACTCCATTTTCTAAAGAGCCTTTAAATCGGGTGGTATGATGCCGGAATTTCGGAACCATTAACTCTTTGAATATCTGTTTAAAAAAGTGAAAAGAAGGCCTTGGCGCTTATGCACCGCATAGGTGATTTATCAGATACGGAACCGAATCTGAACTGGAACTGTACCGAAAAGGTAAACCCTTTTATAAAACCGAAATGAGGCACTGGTACTCATATTTGTAGCGCAGTTTTATGCCTGCTATATAGAACAGATTTAAAACACCAGGCGAGAAGAAAATTGTCATAGAAACCAGCATGTGAATTCGCGTATAATATAAATAATTAAAATTAAACTAATCTCTTAACACTGGACCCTAATTACGAATCTTGGATAATGATAGCAGACAAAGATATGCACAATGTCAACACTAATCACATACGCAATTGTGTATCAAACGACCACGGACGGGCAGCTGTAACGTTTATTATAAAGATTGTTATTATAAAGAAAAATGTGTGGCATAGCATGTAGTGCCTCTACGATAGCAGTTGGAGGTCTGTTAGTAATCGCCAGTTGTGTCATAAGTTTCGTCGTAGTCCCAAACATCATCGAAAACACAATAATCAGTGTAAGTACCCATCTATCAATCGTATCTCAGATTTTCGACATGTTGTTTATTGTCTGTGGCGCAGCGGTGAATGCGACTGTCAAGTCTAAGATTCGTTTTTCGGGTCGGACAATGTGTGATTTGATTTTTCTGTCAATCAATATGTAATGGCAGTTTGGCTAGAGCTCATGAGATGGTAATAGCGTCAAATGGAATCTTATACCATAGCTGGCTAAATGATAGTACCTTACACTTTCATATCGTAATTATTTGTTAGATTATTGATTTCTCTTTTGAATTATAAACTACTAGTATAATTGTTAATCCCTCTAACTAAGCTAATACGCTTGTGTTCGTGGGTTCACGCCATAGTGTAACGGATGAATTTCGGGTATTTGAACCCACGGGCTCTCGATGCAAGTCCTTGTTAGTGTAAACCCATTAACGGGTTTGACTGTACCAAATTCTAAGTTCGTGTGTATTCAATTAAGTCAAAGGCTCTGGTCGGGCTACTCTATGTTCACTTACATATTACATATAACATATTTACCACAATTCAATAAGTACTAGCTTTTAATAATGAAATGCACTTCCCTCGGCCACTTTGATGTCAATAACTTATGTAAAAGCTTGACGCTGTCCGGGAAATCGGCTTGCTCGGTCGAACTTGTGTGAGACTCAGTGTAAATTAATTTTAGAACATGGCAACTCGCAAAGTAACTACATTAATACCCTACTTTCATTAAGAGCAAAGAAGGACATATCTTTGACGAATGTATTTACGCACACGCCGCCACCGTTCATTTGATAAATATAAATATAAAATTATACAAAGTTTCAAAGATGAATGAACAATTAATCAAGATTTATTTATTTTGAAGCTTGGATTTGTCAATATTAATGTTTTTGGCTGCGACTGTACCAAAAGGTACTCATTACAATAAATAATAAAACACAATAAAACAAAAGAAACACTACAGTATTTATTTGTTTTTATATGCATTATTTATGTTTTCAAACCTGATTCTCCAAAATATTTTAAAAATATGTAAAATCTGTCAACTCTCACTAGGACAGCTTCGTATACTATAGGAGAACTCTTCTCATACTGAGAAGAGGCCCGAGCCCAGCAGTGGGAGTTTATATATACCTATATACAGGGCTAAAATAATGATTATTTCTGATTTAAAAATTAGTTAAACATGACAAATCTAGTGTTAACAAATTACTCTCCAAATTAAATATGAGGTCCTCCCTTAATATGTATGCACACCGCAGTTACTTTTTGTGGAGCAACGTTTCCGAGTGTTCGTGGACAACATACGATCCGAACAAAAAGTTATTTGTTGTTAGTACCTATATGTTGCCGTATTTAAGTAACGGTGCCTAACTTCTGAACAGTCAATCAATGGTTACAATTGACAACATTTGTTACAGAATGTTTCCTAACATTACTTACTGTTAAGTAGGTAATGTTAGGAAACATTCTGTAACAAATGTTGTCAATTGTTGTTAACACATGGGAACATAGAATAATAATTTGTAAGTATGTATACTCGTATATTCACACTCTCAAGCGTAAAGGCGTCGTATTTTCTTCTTCTTTGAATTTATTGTAAGAAAGCATGCTGTTGCAATAATCATTTCTTCTAAACATGTTATAGACACCTAACTTGTCTATAGGCACGTCCATTGCCTGTAGAAGATTGTGAATATGTGCTGTGCCGTGGGACTCGCTTGTATCTAAAAGTTACTCTTTGTTATATACTGTTAATATTTGTTACTGGCAGTTTGGATGCGAAAGAAACATTCAACAAAAGGCAATAAACAGCCGCAAAAGAATGTTACCTAATGTTATCATATGGCATTGTTTCGCTGCAAAAAGTAACTGCAGTGTGGATGTAGAATTTGTATCTTTATTAATATTAATATTAGAAAACTGTTTGCTAGATCAAAGTAGTTTTTTATAGAGATAATTTATTAGTCACTGAGAGCTGACATAGAGTAACTTTTATCATTTTCTTGCTTAACGTTGATAAGGGTTTTTAATTTAACGCCTAATAATGCGTTTATTAAATTAGTTATTATCAAATATATTCTCTAAATTAAATGTTTATTTATAAAAGTGAAAGGTCTCTCACTTATTTATTCACTGAACATGAAATCTCTAAAACTACTTCTCTTATGAAACTGAAATTTGGCAGGTAAATAGTTTATAGTTTGATATTGAGAATAAAGTATCTAAAATACAGCTCTTAAGCAAGGGTTGTCAAAGCTTGTATAGAAAAACAATATTAAATAGACATTACGACTCGAAATTTCGTATAGGTACTATACACATAGAAATCAATAAGCCAAGAGCTATATCGCAATTTACCGAATGAAACCGAACCCCGTAAGTAGTGAAATGGTATAAAAATCTAAAAATCAATATTAGAATAGTTATTAAGTTTCTTTGGAACGCTGTCATTTTACGGAAATCACATTTATTTTATAGGCTGTCTTTGCAGAAATACCATATACTTCCCATCCATAAAAATTCATATAATACTTAATGTATAAAAGCACAAGATTATCCTTTTATTAACTAAATACGAAATCTCCAAAACTAAAGAAGGTCAAAGGCAATATAATGTCACACTACAAGCATGAGGAGTGGAATAGATAATAATCATAAATGTGAGTGAAACCGCGGAGAAAATCATCTAGTCTAAAAACATATACCTACTCTATCTTCTATATAAATATTATCTCAAATCTGTACGACGCTTGCGTATAACATCGTTTCTTTTTTACCTGTGGGAATGCTGTGACACATACGTCATACGCACACGTTATGTCGGGTTCACCCGGAGAAAGATAGAAAGTTTCGAGTCCTACCGACTAAACCTACCACAGTGTTCCTTCACACGATCTATGGCCAGTGCGTCGTCTGCGGCAAGGAGATTGGTATTCTTTTTCCGTTCCCTTTTCGCCACCTCCTTAGCGAGCATTACTACCTTGCAATAGGAGGCGACGGCTACCCATGCGCTCTCACTCACAACCATAGACTCAAACATGGCCAGTAGCGAGACACGCTCCACCCCGACTGCTGTGACGAGGTCACAGCGCTCTTCTGCCCAGGCTGGGCACTCCTCCAGTGTATGTATATATGTATTTACAAAAAAAGTATAAACATATGTAAGTTTATCCATTGTCTAGTACCCATAGTACAAGCTCTGTTTAGTTTGGGCTAGATGGTGTTGTGTGTATGTGATAGAATATTATTATTGTGCTGCGTCGCGCGTTGTGTCCTCAGGGCAGTCCCCGCAGTGATGGCACTGGGACGTCTCCTCTCGGCCGATGCGACACAGGTACCGTACTGCCCGAAGTAGCCGTGCCCCGTATAATGCTGTGTATAGCAACCTGAATTACCTACATCTCGCTTGAACATACAATCATGGGCTAGTAATTGTTTACGCAAGGTTGCAGCGTTGGCATTAATACTTTTACACACACAAGAAGCAGGTCCGATTATATTCTACGGGTATTAAAAAAATAATAAAAAAGAACTGCATTTAATTTTAAAGATATTTCTTCCCTATTCTATCACTCATTAATGTACAGTTCATTGAAATGTTTGTCATTGCTTTTTCTCCATATAATTTCGATAACTTCTTTAAAGTTACCCAATTACGAGATGAGAAAGCTTATACAATATTTAATATTATCAAGTGCCATTATTTCATGCATTATTTTCATAAAGCTTTTTGTGCGCTGGTAAAAGCCTTTTAAACAAAGCATCCAGGCTTTACGTTCAGAAAGGCAAAAATCAAAATAAGATATTAATCCCACTCTCGCGTCGACGAGGAAACATCTAGCGAATAACAATTTTCTTGCTTAAGAAACATACGCATGAAGTATTATTCCGTGTAAATATACAAGATGCTTTTAATTAGTATTATATTAAAACGTAAAGATGTGTTATCTTTTGCACATACCTCTTTTTAAGCATATAGCACGTACGGGGTAGTGCAGAATGATAATTTTATAAAACTTATAAGAACGATACCTAATCATTTACGTTCGAATATCGAATACTGGGTGACCACAAGTAATCTCTGGTATTTTTCCTGAAACTATTTTAAGTATACATTTATTGGTCAAAAGGTTACAATTATCATAATTTGACCTAGACCCACACTAGGATTCCCTGTGTCGTGGGATCTAGTCTCTTATATTGCGCATCGTTAATTCAATCTTGTCTGTAATATAGATATAATGAAAGTATTGAAATAAAATACAAATCAGGGCGCTTAATGCTCAAGTCCGCGGCGCTTGTTTCTTTCTATAGTACAAGTA
Source organism: Catocala sponsa (assembly GCA_963564715.1). Taxonomy (NCBI): domain Eukaryota; kingdom Metazoa; phylum Arthropoda; class Insecta; order Lepidoptera; family Erebidae; genus Catocala; species Catocala sponsa. Next base: position 27,083,222 of record OY751326.1, read on the forward strand.
CTCGTTAAAAGTTTACTTCTTCGAACTCCTTCAACTTCTGTTTAAATTTGTTGCGGATTTCAAGATAGTTTTACTCTCCCTGAATTGTCTCAAGTGTTATAACTTGGTTCTATGTAGGCCGACATCGGCGCAATTGGAATATACAAATTAAGGCTTTATTTAGAACTGAACGTTTGGTGTTTTTTTTATTCAGTTATAAAGTGATGTGCCTGTGTATTTATATATGCGCCTCTATATAAAAATGCTACCATTACGATTTAAAATGAATAGTATTATATGGCTTTAGTAATGTAACATAATTATTATTATCTGTGAAAAAGCTTAGGCATTCATTTAAAAAGCCGGGCTCACATAAACTGGTTACTAATATGACTTCCAGGATACCGATATGCTGACATATCAGTCAATTAGCGAACTCATAAATTGATATGATATGTAAAATAAAATAAATAAAATAATATTTATTTATTTTCTCGCAGTTGACAAAAATAAGTATACACTATTTTGATGACATAGCAGTGTGAGACTGCTGGTTTCCAAACTAGGTTAAAAACCTGTGTGATGGATAACCAGACCCCGTTTCAAATTTACATTGATGATGCAAAATTTACAGTAACGGAGAATGAAAATAACGTAAACAAAATAAAATTAAATAAAGAAAACAAACAAGAGAATAAAGGTGTGTGTGTGTGTGTATGTGTGCGCGCACATGTGTGTGGTGTACATACGGTTATTTGTGTGTGTGTGAACACATACATATTATTATATTTATTATGATATTTATTAATGTTGTATTTTTAGTAAGCTTTTGGTTTGTTCATAACCTAAGTTAAGTAAGAATTTTGTCACAGCCTCTTTTGCACTTATTTTAGTTTTAGGATGTATATTAGTAAGCTGGTTTTGGGCATAACGAAAAATTTAGAAAGTATATAACGCATAATATATACATGAATGGGTAATTTGGAAAGGGCTGACCTAGGCATAGGATCGGAGACATCCTGGCAAGATCCAAGGTTAAGGGTACTTAAAGATGCGTATAAAGATGAAATCTATAGGCACTGCCTGCTCTCGGAGGTGGAACAGGTGTAAATCTATGTATTTTCAATTTTATTTTCATACTAGCTTAGCGAGAGTGGTTAAACAAGATAAAAGACCTAGCTATTTACAAAATAAACCTATAAAAAATATAATATATAGTAGATATAAATAAAGATGAAAATAATGTTTTATCTTTATTTATATCTACTACTAGATTAGCCCGCGGATTCGCTCGCATTAATATAGACTTTGTTAATAATTTTCTATCCTTCGGAAACAGTACTTTTTCTGTATATGTCCTTTTCTGTATCCCTGACAATGTCAAATCAGATGATTACTTATGGCGTAAAAGCGTAACAAACAAACTCATATCCGCATTTTAAATATTAGTTAGGATTCATAAAATCCTGCAAAATATAGGATCTTTTACTATGACTGCATCTTATCATTATAGTTAATTAAATAAAAAATGACCGTTCAAATACTGCTTTAGAAATTTTCGATACAAAGGCAAAAGAAAATATTCCTCTATGATTTTCATTTACTCGTTTTCAACTAATTAATCTCTTATTGGAAGGCATGTTACTTTGCCAGAGCCAGCTTCCGTGCGCTCCTGCTGTAAAAAACAGATAGGTACGCGTGGCAGGATTAATTACTTAACGTTATGTACATTTTAATATTTATACAACTTGTGTGTTTTCTCGATAAAAATACAAAGTTCTGGTTTGCTCTTATGCTATCTGCGCCGTGCTCCTATTACAAGATCCGATTCACAGGTCGGTTGTATGTAATGGAATACTTAGTAGCAGTAAAAATTCGGCAAGATGCTTTTGGTAGGTGTATGTGTGTGTGTGTGTGTGTGTGTGTGTGTGCCCGTGTCCTCTAAATTTCGAGTGTAAAAGTACCATGTATGTGTGTGTGTACAAGTGTGCTTGTTTGGGTAACTGCGTGCGTATGTACGTGATTGTGTGTATACGCTTGTTAGTGTGTGACGCTTTGCGTGCGGCAGTGTTTATGCGAGCGCGCGAGTGCATGCGTATTGGCGTGCATGCGACCTCGCGGGCGTGCATATAAGCATGTGTGTCTGTGAAAACGCATTCACATATTATGTATGTTCGATCCCCATACGGGATATACGTATGTTTAATCCGCATGTTGTGGTTCCGAGCCTGGGTTATCTTTGTGTCCGCGTTGCAGGAACAATTTATAGTGCGGTATATGTCTTTAAAAAAAGAATATATTTATAAGCATCGGCGCAAGTGAAAACACTGCCTAAATTTCGTTTATGGTAGATAGACTTTATTAGTTAAGCTTTTATACTTACTAGCGGTCGCCTAGTGGACGAAATTCGACCGTAATTGATTTAAATTTTAAGTTTGGTAGTTATTGAGGTTGTATTGTCTAAAACTATACCCTTATTTATAATCGCATTTCATTTAGATTTAGACCTACATATACAGGTTAATTTATCTATCTTTTTCAAACATATTATTATTAACTTATTCTTTAATTGACGATATGCCTAAGCTTGCTACTTTGTTTTCTGTTTTCTTTATTACATATAAATACGTAAATATATTATAACTGATATAAATAGTAGGTCTATATCATTCCTATCCACCCAAAGGTTACCTATTGATATATGTAACCATAGTTACAAATAATAGTAGATCTACTACTTCAGCCGAACAATGCCGAAATACTTGTAGCAATATCTTTGAAAATAGGTACTATAAACGCGATTTGACTGCGTGTGTCAAATGCATGGTTGTGTGTGTGTAGGGTTTTTTCCATAGACTTAAAACATTCTAATTTTTTTAATTAATTTAATGTATTTCTAATGCATATTTTATATAAATACTAGGATTCGCCACTCCTTCTCCATATAGGTAAACTGTAACTATGCCAAATTTCATACTCCTCTGCCCGTGCAATTTTCGTAAAAAAGGGTACAAATTTTTGCTCCATGTATATATAAACATATTAATCCTTCACGCTACTATTCACGGTGAGTGTAAAAGGATTATAGAAAATGGAGTATAAATTTCATATTTAGCAAACATTTTCAATTTACTTTATATATATTTTGTAATCATAAATATATAATCTAAAAAATAGTCATTATCAAAACACGGGCAAATTCTGCATGCTTGAAAAGCCGAGCAATAATGAAATGCATTATTTGTTTTATAATGTTATTGAATAAATATAAATAAGTTCATTTTGATAAATTTTAATCAGTCTGAAAGGGTATTTGCATTTAATATTTGTGTAAAATATTGGCAAGCGGATAGTTATTTACGTCGAACAAATACTTGTAGTATGTAGTCACAAAGCAATATCCTAGCGAGCAATGTTTCATCTCCTTAGACGTCACGTTGTCTTGATCTTGTACGTGGAAGCTGGCCACTGCATGCTCGCAATGTTTGCTGCGAACAAAATTCCACAAGTTAGTCGCTGAAGGGATATTACAAATAACTTACAACAATAATGTGATCACAATAATAATATATCCTACAATGAACTATCTAGCTTCATAGTTGTTTCTAAAATCTCTTGCTTACAATGAAATTGCAAAGATCTTTAGTTTCTTTTTTTACACTCACGCCGTCTAGCCCAAACTAAGCAGAGCTTGTACTATGGGAACTAGACAATGGATAAACATACATATATACTTTTTTTGTAAATACATACATATTATACATAGAAAAACCCAGACCAAGACAAACATAAATTTTCATGCACACAAATGTTTGACTTGTGCGGGAATTGAACTCACGACCTCAGGCGTGGCAGTCGGTATACTACCCACTACGCCATCGAGGCCGACAGATATTCAAAAGATGGATATTTAAGAAATTTTATTGTTTGGCCGATCGGTTGGAACTTTTTGTTTAGATTATTATAATAATATCAATGTGTCAGTATATAAACCGTTCCATTCCGCGCCGCGTATTATGAGATCGACCCCACACGGGATAAAAAAATGTGTGATCCGCAAATACTTGCTCCGAGTACATTTTATTCTCATATAAGATATATACAATCACTTCCATGAGAACATGGTTTATAAAACATTAACAAAATCCGTCGTCACAAAATAACAAAAGTATGGAAAGTTATACAGTTGTATAGATTGTAGGTAATACATGACACATAATAATTATAGGTACCTACATAGGTATTATATTAGACCTGTTCAGCGCATTCACTTACCTACAATTTTTATCCTAATGATGATGATGAATGGTTGGTGATTATAAGTCGAGCAAGTCGATTTTTGAATGCGTTGAACGAGTTTACTCTTTTTATATCCGCGGGTATTCGGTTATAGAATCGCGCTCCTTCGTAAGTAATCGTGTTTTTGCCGTAGTTCGTACGAATTCAGGGCAATTTACGAGATAACTAGCGCGGCGCGAGCGAATGCCGGCCTAGCAACCTATTTCCGTTTGGTAAATTGTGTATTCCTTGTTTCTGTTCTATGAATGTTTGTAGAGCCCATTGCAACACTGGAATTGTTCCTAGACGGGCATAATTTTATTGTCTATGTTTAAGTAACAAAAGTATAGCCCACCACGCTGGTCCAGTGCGAGTTGATAGATTTCATACGACTTAGACCACATAAAACATATTTGCGTAAGTTATAGGTAGTATTATAACTTTAAGTGATATATAAGGATTTCAATAATAGTAGTTTTAAAATAATAATAATAGCAGCCCGGTATATAAGCTGTCCCACTGCTGGGAACGAGCATTTTCTCAGCTAGAAAGGTTAGGCCATGAACCACGCTGGCACAGTGTGGGTAAGTAGATTTCACACAACTTCGAACACGTTATGGAGAACTCTTATTACATATGCAAGTATAAGCTGTTAAAAGAGCGATAATTGATTTATTTGATACACACACTATCGACCCGCCCTGGCTTCGCACAGGTAGTATAAAAACCTTAACAAATTATACACCTGAACCCTCCTCATGAATCACTCTGTCTTTTGGTGAAAACCGCATGAAGATCGGTTCAGTAGTTTTTGAGTTTATCGCGAACAGACAGACGCGGCGGGGTCTTTGTTTTATAATATGTAGTGATTATTTCGAAGAGTCTTCTAAACATATTAATATACAAAATAAAGAGTGGTTTTCGTTGTTCGTATCGTTGTAGTACTGTTGAACTGATGCTGGATATAGCCCAGACATTCATTTAACCAAACGATTTTAACATAAATATAAATATTCGCGCTCAACTTACACAACCAAAAATACAACTATAGTTTTTTACCATCTGTTGATAGAAAGTAATTTTGTAAAAGAAAATATTGGTAAAATACATACATACATAGATTCATGCATGTTTATCCTGAAAGAGGTCGTCAGAGGTAAATTGCATAATATATACAGACCAGATTTTGCCCGCGGCTTCGCTCGCAGGTTAGATTAGCAACAGTACTTTTTTCTGGATGAAAGGTACCCTGTATGTCCTTTTCTGTTCTTTAATAACTTGTATGTGAAATTTCATGATGATCGGTCGAGTAGTTAAGACATGAAAGCGTAACAAACAGACTCAAATTCGCATTTATAATATTAGTTATAAGTTTGCCATCTATGTTTTATAACCGATATAATAGGAACAACTCTATTTATTTATTTATGACTAGTTTTCACCCGCGGCTTCGCTCGCGTAAATGTAGGTTAGGTTAAGTTAGGTTTGCATGAGTTCTTTTTCTGGATGAAAGGTACCCTGTATCCTATTCTGTACCCCTGACAACGTGTATGCAAAATTTCATGCTGATCGGTTGAGTAGTTACGGCGTGAAAGCGTAACAAACAAACAAACTCATTTTCGCATTTATAATATTAGTTAGGATTGCCGAACAAATTATACTTGGAAATGTTCGCTCAGTAGTCGAAATTCGACAATAATCATTATTGAAAATTTTAGAGATACATATTTGAATAAATATTTTTCACTACATTTATTTTACTAGATTTTATATTTGTTTATTGTGTAACTGAAAATATACGCTTTTATCTATGTATATAAAAGCGTATATTTGCAAAGGCGGATCGGCCTCTAGTACCTATGTACTAGAGGCCGATCTGCCTTTGCACGGGTAGTAAAAAAACCTTCACAAATTATAATTTGTTAAGGTTTTGTACTACCTAAACCTGCCCCATGAATCACTCTGTCTATTGGTGAAAACCGCATGAAAATCTGTTCAGAAGTAGAAACAGTCGCGGCAAGGGACTTTGTTTTAAAACATGTACTGATAGTGAAAGAGAGGAGAAAAAGGTACTGAGCTGTATTGTCTCTACCTTTCTATATAAAATAAACTAAACACTGAATACTAAAATTTTTATTGATATAGATTGAGAATAGCTACTAATAAACAAAATTTTAACAAAAAAGAAAACCGACTTCAAAAAAGAATATTCTAAAACTTAAAATGCACTAAAAAGTTAATACATAATTGCATATTCTTGTGAATAATTAAATTATTGTTATTAATGGAGTCGGTGTCAGCCAAGGTAGCTTTGTAACTAATTAATTATGAGATGTCTTACTATAATCATAACATAACATTGGCATGCACAATTACACACATAGACGCAGCACGCGGCGCGAGCGGCTGACACCGACTCCAAAAATAACAATAATTTAATTATTCACAAGAATATGCAATTATTTATTAACTTTTTAGTGCATTTTAAGTTTTAGAATATTCTTTTTTGAAGTCGGTTAAAAAGAAAGAATATCCAATGGGTGACAAGCAGAAGATGAATAGGCCTTTGCCTATTTATTTAAACTAGCGGTCGCCTAATGGTCAATATTCGACTATAATTGATTTAAATTTTAAGTTTGATCGTTATTAAGGTTTTTGGGCTATAACTTTACCCTTACAATCATATTTCATTTAGATTTCGCCAAGGCTATACAGATTAATTTACCTATCTATTTAAACAAATTATTATTTTCTTTCATTGACAATATTCCTAAGCTTGCTACTTTGTTTTTTTTTCTTATTACATATAAATAATTCGACTGCGCGTGTCAAATGCATGGTTGCGTGTAGTGTTTTTTCATTAATTAAATGTATTTTAATGCATATTTTATAAGAATATTAGGATTCGCCACTCCTTCTCCAAATAAACTTTAACTGCGCTAAATTTTATACTCCTCTGTTCGCGCAATTTTCGTAAAAATGGGTACAAAGTTTTTGTTTCACGTATAAATATACAGATAATATCTAACTTACATATCGTGGTATGGCATCCGATATAATTTTAGTATAACACTAGCTGTCCCCTGCAGTGACGCTCATGTTTATAATTAACTAGATTTTGTCCGTGGCTTCGCTCGCGTAAATGTAGGTTATGTTAGTGACAGTACTTTTTCCAAAGGTAGAAAGTGGTAGGATCGAGAGGTGCATAGATCTACATTTTACCAAGTGTGGTTTTAAGCTTCAAATAATAGACGAACCTATTGCCGTCCACCAGACACATTTCCAAACAGCGCACTGCAGCTGCTAAGAATTTATCGAACGAAGAAAACAATAATACTTTTGTCGGGAATCGCCGCCGAGATTGCTTGCACTGTATTCGCATTCATTACTACTATCGACCGAGGCATCTTATTTACATAACGTTAGAGTTTCAAATACATAATCATCTAACAAAGCTTTTCTATCAAACCTTATGACTGCATTTCAATTAAAGACTCAAACGACTACTTAAACTTTTATTCACAGAGTTCTTTGAAATTAATTTATTTATATTTATCTCGCTAGTCCTGTCGCTCGATGCACTGCATAGCGGCTATGTTGATTTGCCCCGGCAGCTTAATAATATACATACATACATACATAGATTCACGCCTGTTTCCCAGAGGGGTAGGCAGAGACTACGGATTTCCATTTGCTACGATCCTGACACACTTCTCACTTAATAATATCAAAGCGTTAAATTGCATTTTTCTATAAAAATATGTATTCTTTGACTTCTCTTTAGATATGTTGTTTGTTATACAACACTAAAGACAAGGAGCTTTATTATTTAATGTTTTAGTAACATAAAATGTTTGCTCCACTGGATAAATACATTTAATTCGCTCAGGCTAAGCGTGTAATGACTTTAGTAATTCCTACTATGTTGGTAGATTTACATCTTTTAATTAGCAATATTTAACACTACGTAGAGTCAACTTTACGACGCAAGTAGTTAAAACATTAAATAAATTTGTAAATGAAAAATTGACGGATGAACTAGACTGCACAAATGGCATAGTGATTTAAGTGGCTGCCTCGCCACTGCCTAATCCAAGTATATTATGATTCTAATTTTGTATGATTCATCAATGATTGTTACGAGTCTGGATAATTTTGTCTCCAATGTTTGCAAGTTTGTAAAGTATGCTGGGACACATAATTTATAACTAGTGCGAGAGATGCCTTTTCAAATGAAAATAACAATTATATAAAATAAATATGCATTTATGCTATCATTGCCACATAGAGGTCTCCAGTTTCATACCAACGCATGTTCCTCTGACTTTATGAAGTTATGTGCTTATTAAATATGTAGATTATTATCGCTCGCATTAACGGCAAAGAAAAACAGGAGGCCCGTGCCTAGCAGTAGAACAGTTTATAAACAAGGCTGATAGTATAATCTTTGCGATCATTAACAGTTTAAATAGTAAATAATTGAAATATAGGCAATTGGATCACTCAGAATCGTTGCTTTATGCCGTTGCTCTAAGAGAAACATGATCGGAATAGTAATAGAACGATTTGTAGATAGTGCAATCTGCATGAGAGAATACTCGCAGCGATGCGTTGTGTAGCGGAGCGGAGCGGTGCGGCGCGTTGCGGAGTGATGCCTGGTGCACGCGCGGTGCACCACTATCAGCCGAGTGATACTGTTACACGCTCGCTTTAATCCCAAACAAACCGTCAAACAAATGGTTTCAGGACCAATTTTAGATTTCCTATTGAAATATGCAGCAAATATTTTTATACTGGTTTTTATTTTAATGAATATCGTAATATTTCTTATGTATCTTATATATGTATTTGCGTTTTAGGGTTCTGTAGGCAAGGGGTGCCCACGGGACCCTATTGCAAAGGTTCTGCCGTCTGTCTGTCAGTTTGTCTGACCGAACTTTAAAAGGCTCTATATTAGGAACCGTAATAGGATGAATGTTTTGTTTCGTTTAGTTTAGGTACCTATATCCTTTTTCTAATTTCATGGTTCTTGTTACATAAGCAATAGCTAATTTGAAAATAATTTGGTTAATTTGATTTCGATGAAAGGATAAGACTTATATTATCCCTAAAATGTAGTGTTAATAATCTACGCTCATTATTTTTATGGAAATGTGTATGAAGTTAGATCTTTAGTGCGTTTACGGTTTCGTTACTTCAATTCAATCACAGGCCTGACCTAGTGTCGACCTCATTAGTAAAATTTCCTTATTCTTTTAACAGCTACATTTAATTAATAATATCATGTTTTTTATACTTAAGTAGAATTATAAGGAATTGTAAAATGTGATTTCTTTTGAGCAAAAATAAATAAATTATTAAATAAATTATTAATTCATCATAATGACATGATGGATGCTGCTTTTCATAATTTAAGATAAACCATACTTGTCCAAAGGTCAATCAAACAAAATACACGCTAAAACCATTGACATTGTATTTGCCATTAAAGATTTTAATGAATTAGTTTGTTTGAAAACACCTATTTTACTAATTTTCTTAATACAAAATGGAATTTAATGGAATGTGATCATTTCTGCACTGAAATGTCATTGACTGATGCACCAAAAGATAGGTAAGCAAGCGCGTTATTGTCTGATGCACTGTTCTGACCAAAAGAAGCACAAGTACCCTCCCCAATGTATTTTAACCTAACTCCATACCACATATTGTTGAACAGTAATAAAAAATGCTGTCTCTGTTTTAGGAGACGGTATTGGAAGATGACACAATTCAGTTGGAAAGATTCGAAGAAGTGCCATTCCCAGTTAACTTTACTGTGAGAATTTTCAACCTGACCAATTCAGCGGATTACACGACCGGCGCTCTGCCAATCGTGGAGGAAATTGGCCCCTACATATACAAGTAAGTAATAGCATCTGATATATCTAAGTACTTAGTGACTAAATCTTAGTAATATATTAACGAAATGCTGGCTAAACCGATTGTATTATTTTAGTCTATACAATAACGAATGCGGGATAGGCTATTCAAGTCATTAAAATATGTCTTATAAAATAAACCGTGACTGGGGGACTATAATCAAGCTACACCCTACTAGTCTGTTATTACGTCTTCATACCACGGAAGGAGAAAGGGGAAATATCAGCCTTTATTAAATGCCAATTCAATGTAACATAAAAAGACATAGGGATATGGAGCGAGCCGCCTTTTCAGCATTGAAAGGCAACGATAAATTTACGCCACACAGCACACGACTTAAACGGGTGATTACTCCGAAAACTGTAGAGCTTATTGATATATCATGTGCACTTTTCATTGCCAACGCTTTTACAAGTTCAGGCTTCAATTAGCGTATTACGATTGACACTCAATTAAAATTAACCATCACGAAAACTGAATACAAATTTATTTTTAAATGATTCAATAGCAAAATTATGTTCGTGTAATTCTGGATGTGGGATGACTAAGTATCTGGACACAGCACGTTATATCTTATTTCAATGATCTCGGGCATCCTTTGAGCTCTCTCATCTACTTTACAAAATAACGTGTCTAGCCGTGGTAGTCGTGTACGTACAATATGCATTTTCTTTGAAAGGTTCTCTCCGTCCGCCTTTATCAATACGGCGCGGCGCCTGGTCAGTCAAACGGCGATTCACGTTCGTTACAACTGCACTGCATACACGTACAATGCTTTGAACAGCATTTGAATAAAAATGTCCTTTAAATTTTATTTATGGATTTTCTTTTAAATGGTATTAGCTTGTGGACGCCAAACAATTCACCAAGATCGTATATAAGGTGAATATAAATATGATCTGATGGGAGACATTCTGGCGAAAGACCAGGTGTAAAGTACCATAATATATGTCTATGAGTGCGCATGATGAAGATTGTGATACGAATGAATGAAGTAAGATATGCTAGAGTAGGAGCAAATGGGAATTCATAATCGCAGCCTCGGCACACAGACGTGAGTTTAAATGTTTATCATGTACATTTATGGATGCCCATACCTTGACACTCACGAATACAATGAGTATCGACATCAACGGAAAAATATTATGACAGTGCATAAAAAATTTATATGGGAATTTTACTCCACTTCGTGCGAAGACTTGGTTGTCACAAAAGCGCTACAGCTAAACTTTAAAGTTCAGCATTAATTAGTAAGCAATGATTGCAATAGATTCGTGCTTGTGTCTGCCTAGTCAAACAGACTTTTAAACATAATGTTGTAAATAGACGTAGATAATATGTAGTCAATGTAGATAGTTGTATAAAACAGTACGGAAGCATACATATAAGGATTATTGCACGTTAGTACTAATTAGCATTCAGAATCACACAGACTGATTACTCCTAATAATTATATATGCTAATTATTCTATTATATCATGCACTACTAATTCTGCTAATTAGTAGTACATAATAACATGATATATATTGTAGAGATAGTAGACAGTCTGCGATAATACAGTCTCTGTGGGCGGCGTTTTCTTTGATTGCGATTCTACGGACAGGAATTGGTTGCGGTATATTATTTAGAAAACTGTTGTTAGCAAATATTATTTTACGTTTAATAGGAAGCAAAACACGACTAGACTTCATGATACTTTGACCTCATTCTGCATAAATAGAAACACCAAAGATTAAAGTATGTTAGGGTACTTTGAAATAATTACACTTCAGAACATTGAGACAACTGCCATCTTAGTCTCCCCGTGAACATGGCTGCTGTAAAGCAACCGAAACGACGGGGAAAAGTGTAAACTTAAATATAAATAGTTTTAAATAATTTAAATAGCTTAAATTGTAGTAAAGTTCAATAGTAGTGTTAGAGTTCAAAATTATGTAATAAAGATGTTTTAAAATAAACAACGCGACATAATCCGTATACAGTAGTTTAACTTTAATGTTGTTAGCAAACTAGTAGAACGTATAATTAGATAGATTTGGTACTTGCCTGGATTCCAAGCCTTATTACAATAGGTTCAGTTGTAGTATAGACGCATCTCTACCTTATTCATGTAACCATACATATGTATATCCAACCTATATTATGAGCGAGTATTTTATAAGATTGTATATGGACAATATATGACATTCAACTAAGATAGACGTGTCATCATTTATGCTCCCAAAAGCCCTGAACTGCATGTGCGACCCTGTCAGTGCTGCCTAATTTGGGCAGCGCTTGGCGAAGTACAATGAAGACATAAAGAAAATTACATATTTTTACCATATTAATATATATTACATACAAAATATCGAATCTGAATTAGAATGATTACATGATTACGTATATGGAGTGATATATATATAAATACATGTATAATAGCAAGTAAAATGTATGGTGTTGATCATTGCAAGGTTGTATCAAAATTTTAGGTTAATACATCGACGGAAACGACTAAACGCAAGCTGACTTTTTATACACGGGTGCTTATTTCAGGCTGTACCAGTCTCGAGAAATCTTAAGCAAGGAAGATGATACCATTACATACCGTCGGTGGGAACGATTCGAGTTTGACGCCGAGGCGTCCTTTCCAAATACTGAAGAGGATATGGTGACGATAGTCAACGTGCCTTACCACGTAAGTGAATACAAATTACATTAAACTAATAAAAGAAGCAAATAAAAAAAATTTATTACAGAAGTTCCTAGACAATTATTGTCCAGCGAAGTAGTAAACATATCTTAGCATTTACGACAATGAAAATTGCCGTTCTTTTGTTATATTGATATACAATGCCACATAGCTTGTGTATACAACATGTTTCATGCTAGTGTTATATTTCCAAATAAGTAGTACATCACATGTTTATATGATTAGTAGGAAAAATTATATAAGTTGATACAGGTTCTATACATATACTTTGCGATTGTAGATTTCATTTAATTTTTATTGTTATTGACCTATAGCTGGTAAGAGGCTTGAACATATGTTTGTGGTTTTAAATTTTGTTCTACTTGATAATCTATCTTGTTTATAAAGATATGATTATCAAGCAGAACAATTTTTTTTATTACAAGATATGATGATATCTTGAAAGCCGAATGTTATAAAATGTTAATACTTATAATATTTCATAATCTTATTAATACCTCCTGCTGTGTCGAATGCCATATTTTTATTAAAATGCACTGCCAATTTAATTATTAACATAGTTTAAGATAATGTTTAAAATTTGGTGTTTATTTTGTAAGAGATTATAACATGTTTCGTTTTATTTTTAATATAAATTAATTATATGTGTACGCTTGTGTGTCGTGTTCTATGCTGAGTGGTAAAAATAAACCATGCTTACTTATGTACAAACAAAATTGACAATCGTATCGATTATAATATAAATAATTAACTATTTACTTAATGTGCGGTTGGACATGACGTGACATGTCATAAATCAGGGTGCATCATTATATTACGCATATCGACTTATTTATATACAATGCCAATAAATATATGCGCAGCGGGCTGATTACTGCAACTAAGATAGATAGTCTTTCTAGGTAAACAACCTATCTTAGTGCTC